>JAJOZX010000023.1:1900000-2500000 GCA_023014485.1 Bathynomus jamesi | reverse complement strand
ATACGTTTCCAGTACTCTTTCTTGCTTTGTGGGGCTTGTCGATGTCCGTGGTCTTCCGGAACGCTTCTTGTGGACATTCTGAACAGTTCCATCGGCTTCAAACTTATCTCTAATTCGAGTGATGGTAAGTCGCGTTGGTGGATCTGTTTGAAACTCCCTCCTAAACTGTCTTTGCATTTCAACTGCGTTTTCACACTTCCAGTAGCATTTTAGAATGAATTTCCTTTGTTCAACGCTTAGTCTGACTGCCATTATTAATTCTAATGGGTTTAACTTGGAAAGAAAGAAACATCAATTGAGCTATCAGTTGTTAAAGTGTGTATACATTTGTTTGGGACGCCCTGTATATATATATATATACTAGAACGCGCAGCTAAAAACCCCAAAAACAACCTAGGAGGGACTGGGATGGGTTCGTGTGACACTAAAACTTTCTCTGGTTCTCCCATAATGTGTAATGTGAATACTATATACTGAATCTTGTGCAGATTACCTGAACCGTTTACGTATATATAAAAGAACATAGAACATCAGACAGACACCCTCATCATCATCCCCTATATATATATATATATATATATATATATATATATATATATATATATATATATATATATATATACACACTGGATATAGTACTGTTCAGAAGTTTGGAAACATCACTAAAATTTACCAAAAAATGTTCCATATTCTTATTTAAATCTAGAATTTGGCAACAAATGTCCCTAAATAACATAATTTTACTTAATTTAAGTTACACATTCGCAACATAAAGTGTCACCTGCAAGGTTCTCGGTCAACTATTTTCAAAAGAATACAAATGACACGAAACAACAACAGACTGGCTGGTCCCTACGAGTCTGTCAAATGAAGGTTAAAATATGTAAGAAAATTTAAAGACAAGTGAAAATTTTAAAGCAAAGCAAAGAAGGAAGATTGAAAGGAAGGAAGACATTTAAAGATAAAATGAAGATTTTATAGTGAAGAGGAGAAAATCCGAATGAAAATTCTACAAAACTTCTGCGATCTAACAAATGGTTCTGACTGGGGGTTTAAGGCAAGACGAGCATCTAGCCTCTTTTAAATGGATTCGATCCAATTATTATGAATTATACTGGCCGGCAATCCATTCCACAAATTAATTACACGATTGAAGAAAAAGCGTTCAGCTTTCTTAAAATTAAAATGTTTACCCACTAATTTGAGACCATTACCGCGAGTTCTGTATGCATTTCTGAAGGTGAAATATTGGAGCTATTGAAGAATAGGGACCCCTGTCTTCTTTAGTTAGGCTTATAAGGCTAACTAACGAAAATATCACGACCTAACCTAACCAATCACTAGGTTAACTGTACGCCCTTGACGATTGGTTAGGTTAGGTCATGATATTTTCGTTAGTTATCCTTATAAAGCTAACTAAAGAAGGCTGGGGTCCCTATTCTTCAATAGCTTTGAAATATTTTTCGGTGTTGACATTATCGAAACCTTTAATCATTTTAAACACCTGGATTAAATCCCCTCGAATACCCGCAGCGTATGATTTGTTTCTAAGTCTAGGAATCATCTTAGTAGCCCGTGGCTGCACTCTCTCCATTCTATGTCCTGTCGTAAATATGGGAACCAGAAGTGAACGCAGTCTTTCGGGTGGAGGCGTACTAAGGAATTACATAATATTAGCATTGTTTTCTCCGACTTAAATTCAAATGTACCAATAAACCCTAAGAGTCTTATTTGCATTTCTAACCGCTTCGATATATCGCTTACTCAGTTTGAGAATGTCGGCAATCTTCAGTAACACTCGGTGGTGTCTTATCGCGTATAAAATATTTTTCTTTAACATTGTTTTACCGATATGCAACGTTTCACATTTATTTATATTAAAGTTCATTTGCCAAATTTCTGCACACTCAAATAATTTATTAATATCTTCTTGAATCTGCAAACGTTCTGCCTCTGCGCTGATTTTGTTCGTCACCCTAGTTCGGTATCAACCGCAAGTTTGGAAATTATACTCCCTTGTGCATATTAATTGCATCAGGTAGACAAATTATCAAACACACACAGTTTTAAGCCTAAATATATTTTAGCAATGATGCTATGATCCAGGTAGTGTTTTGTCATACAGAGCAGGGGTACCAGCTACTAATTAACGATAAGTTACTATGCATGCGCAGCTACAGCTAATCGATGACAAGTACTAAAAGACCAACTATATCAGCTTCAGTGCCCGTCCGATCTCCATATTTTTTTAATGCAGAAAGGTGGTGGCAAGGGTGAATACCCGCAAAAACGACCCCTCCACCCGTTGAAGAAGGAAAAGGAGAGAGTCGAAATCAAGGTCGTCAAGGCTATTAAAAACTATACCATTTTTTTAATTTTGAAAAGAATGTGTAGTGTGTAAGAAGTGTAGTGTGTAAGAAGTGTATTGTGTAATGATGAATAGATGGAGAAGCATGTGATTGGGAGCATGCTGGACTGCTCGCAGAGTAGCTGAAACATGGAAAAAGATCAGCTAAACTAGCTAGCAGAACATTAAGTATCAAGGTGAGTCATGAATAATTCCTCGTAAGCGTTTTAAAATAATTACCTTGGCTGATCACACTCCAAAATGCTAGAGGGAGATCGCGAAAATGTGTGGTGTTAATCAGAACACAGTGTTCAGAATCTTGAGGAAACGTGAATAATTTGGGAGCACATCACCCAAAAGAAGAGGTAAATTTGAAAGAAACCGAAAACATCTGCTCGTGATGATCGATTTCTTCTCCGTCAAACTATCCAAGGAAGACCGGCGATGCCTTTGGAAAAGATCTTTCTGCCGTTGCAGTAACAGTTAGTTCAAGCACTGTCAGCTGTCGCTTGATTGCTAGTGAGAGATTCGCGAGAAGACCAATAAAAAACCAGCTTGTAACGCTTCAAATGAAAAAGAAAAGGTTAGATTGAGCTAAAAAGTACGAAAATATGACAAAAGGAAAGTGGAGCAAGGTAATCTTTTCAGACGGGTCATTTCTTTGTGCAAGAGCAGCGAAGTCAACATGTGCATCGGTCGGTGGGTAAACCATTGAGAGAGTGTCATGTGGATGAATGTGTAAAATATTCTCAAAAGATGATGTTCTGGGGCTCCTTCAGCTATTATGGCATCGGCTCACTAGATCTTGTCGAAGGAATGATGAGATCTCCTCAATATATTGAAAAATTTGATTCCCAAGTTGACAAAGATGTTTCCGAATGGAGATTGTGTTTTCCAACAAGATCTAGCGCCCATGTCACTCTTCAGATTTTTCAGGTTTTTCAGGTTTTTCAAAGAAAACAACATTCAGGTGTTAGATTGGCCGGGGAACTATCCTAATTTAAATCCAATTGAGAATTTGTGAGCTGTTGTGAAATGAAGACTTAGAGAAAAGGATTGTACGACAATAACAAAGCTGATACAGGCAATAATAGCAGTGTGGTACGAAGATGAACAGATTAAACAAACGGTGCTCACTAAGATTCAATGCCAAACCGTGTTCAACAAAAGATAAAAAGTCATGGTGGTCATATCATGTACTAGAATTACAATTGTCATTGTTAAGATGTTAATAAAAATTAATTAGATTCATATTATTACCTTTATCCCTTTTTTCTTGTTGATAAAATTAATATTTACCGTTGCCTGCATATGTAATGTTCCTCGCTTCACAGGCAACTCCGTACATGTGGCAACGCCGCAGTGATAGTCAAGGTACCCCAACTGGGGGAAGGTGGGGTAGAGGGGGACAACCGAGTCCAACAACATATAACAGAGACACATATATCAGTAGTATTACCGCAAAAATCACGAGTGCAATGTAACTACATGCAACATTGCATCTTGCAACATTACAACATGATGAGACTTGTTTTGAACCCCCTCCACCCCTTCGACCACCCTTCATCCCCCACCAAAAAAAAAATATGTATATGTGAGTTGTATGTATGTGAACTCCAAAAGGTAACCTAACCGAGCTGCTCAGGCCCACAGAAATATATCTGTGTGGGTGTGTATGCATGTATAGAAAGCATGTATATGAGCTGTATATGTGCTGTATGTATGTGGGTAGCATAAAAGAAAACACCAGAAGGAGGAGCGAGATCCTTTCACTGCTACGTATCGATGCATTTTGAATTCCTCAGTATCACTGCTATCAGACTTAGAAGGCAGCCGGTCGTATTTGCCGGTACGCATTGTTTACGTACATATAAAGGTGAAGTACCATCGCTTTGCATCACACACACACACAAACACACACACACACACTGTATCGTTTATATGTATATATACATATATGCTCTTCATTTCCATTAATGTGTGTTTAAAGGGTGTAAATAAAACACAACTGCACCGTTCTGCCTATTTAATATATATCGAAATACAAAATATGTATACACATTAGGGACGAAACAGGGGTAATACATACATTATTTATACAGGGTTTTTCAGGAGGAAAGGTCAATACTTCGGGAGGTGAGAGTGTCGGTCAATGTCAGGAAAAAAGTTCATATGAACATGTGTCTAATTCTGAATGGTTACGGAGATAGAGCTGTTTGAATCTACAAAAATACAAAAGCATTGTTAATGGTAATCAAGAGAAACCAATTACTGTTTCTACATTTAATATTTAAACATTGGCATTTTGAATGGGATCAGATACAGAAATGACAAATTTGTTACAGTTTACAATACGTTTTCGAAAATCCCACCGTGAACCTCAATGCACTTTGCAACTCGTGTGCGAAGATCGCGTGTAGTTCGTCTGAGTTGATCTTGACGTTCCTTTATGTGGGCAGCAGCATCCAAAATGCGCGCGAGCAATTCGTGTCGTGTATCCACCTTTCTTTTGTGAACTTGACCTTTCATCCACCTCCACAAACAATAATCTAACGGAGAGAGGTCTGGAGACCATGGTGGCCAGTGAATGGGACCACCGCGGCCGATCCATCGACCAGAGAAAGTTTGATTTAGGTATTGCATCACCAGACGGGTAGAATGTGGAGGAGCTCCGTCATGCTGAAAGTACATACCAGCGCGTGTAGCCAAAGGAACATCCTCCAATAGTCCTGGCAATTCATTTTGCAGAAATTCTAGGTAACTTTGTCCTGTAAGACGATTCTCTAAAGTAACAGGGCCAATCAGCTGATCATCGATGATACCGCACCACACATTAGCAGAGAAGCGATGTTGAAAATTTGTTTCCACAGTGGCATTTGGATTTTCGTCTGACCACCGATGAGAGTTACGAGTGTTGTTGATACCGTTACGGGTGAAAGTAGCTTCATCGGTGAACAGTATTAATCGAAGCAATCGGCGATTAGCATTTACCCAATGACAAAATTCCAGTCGCATGGCAGCGTCTCCTGGTTGAAGGTGCTGTACACGCTGTACATGATATAGATGCAAGCCTTCCTCACGTAATATTCGCCATACTCTTGTGTGTGGTACACCGAGACGTGTAGAAATTCTTCGTGAGCTAGTAGTAGGACTACGCTCTTACCAACTGAAGAATGTTTTCCACTTCATCCACATCTGGTTGACCTTCACGTTCAGATGAAGCATGAGCGCTGGAAAGTGTACCAATCTCACGCAATGTGTTGAAAACCCTGGTAAACACCCTTCGATCCGGAATTCTGCGGTTCGGAAACCGTCGACGGTATTCTGCAACAGCAGCTGTTGCACTTCCATCGCAAAAACCATAGACATACACCATATCTGCATATTCGGCATGTGTGAAGGTATGTGGCATTCTTAACACTGCTTCAAACACCAAACAATGTCACTCACAACAGTCAGCTGTCGATTGGCTTGTGTTACATGCTTACATTACAGCTTACATGGTTCAAGGTTATATGGGAGGGAAGGGGGAGGAAGAGCTGCGCGGGCATCAGATTCAAACAGCTCTATCTCCGTAACCATTCAGAATTAGACACATGTTCATTAGGGCGGATCGAAAATGAGGTTTTTAAACTTTTTTTCGAAATTCAAATATGGCTAGTGCGGAAAATATGTGGGTGCTATAGATAATGACTGTGCATAAATATTAGTCCTGCGAAATTATATCTTCAGGTGCGACAAAGACGTCGAAAAAAGTGAAATATAATGATTTTCTTATATTCTGCATTAGTACAATAACTGAAACTTACTTGTTATTATTATATATTAAGTGTTCCAATTACCAAAATAGTTACTGAATTACGCAGCTCTTAGTTTATTTAGATCAATGTTCTTTTGATTAATGATCTAAATAATCCAGAACTCACCACGAGGAGGTGGCTGCGTGTCGAGCTCCACCCATGCCCTCCCAACCACCCATCCTTGCGCATGTTTTTTTCTATTAACGTTTTATTTAAACTTTATATTCAGCTTTACTTTCGAATGATGGCATTTTTTTACGTGACTGAAGTGTTGATCTTATGAAGCCATCTCGCGCGTTCAATCCAAATACTTTTGATGATGCTTCAGTCACTAATTTTACCATTCTTTCTACTACTTGTGTATGACAAGGGAATTTCTCGAATGGAGGGGTGCTCTTGTTTTCTATGAATTCTTCAATCTCATTTTCTGTCAGGTGTCTTGTCACAGGTGGTTCAGTGACAATGCATTTTTGCCAATTAATTAAATCAGTATAATCAGTAGCTTCAAATTGAATAACAGGTACTGTGAAACGCCTCACAACTTTTTCCTTGTTTGTTTGCCTTGCTTTCTTTATTCGCCTCCACGCTAATTCTCTTATGGCGCTGCGGTCATCATGAATCATTGATGCTAGAATATTTTCTGGATTTGCAAAAAATGCATTTCTTTGTATGACAGGGTTTACAATATCCTTTACTTCGTCATTCAGTGTTCGTTAGTTCAATAGTTTTGAAACCATGTTTTGAGCCATTGACAAAAGACGTACTTTGCTTAATAGAAAACCACATTGGGATGTAGACCTTCATTATAAAAGAAGCAATGTTCATGAGGTTCTCAGATGGACTTACAGTTGAAACGTATAGACGAAGCAAACGATTTGCTGTAGTCAGCCATCGTGAATGTGCCATTTTGCCTGGACTACGATGAGCAAGATCTGGAGAGCAATATCCCTTTGTTATGGCCTGATGAATATCAATTAGATATTTTTGGTCGGTGCTAAGATCTTCACAGTCTACAGTTGGTTCCTCAGCATCAATCCTTTCAAACTCGACAATAGGAAGACTCTCACAGTTCTCTAATTCCCTGCCAATAGGAACGGTGAATCCGCAGGGGCCAGATGTTTTTCCATCCAGCTTTGCAACTAAATGGCGTAATGGCAATTCATTGGCATGGAGCTGGCACACTAAATGTTGAACTGGCTTCTTCAGCTTCAATTCTATAAGCCTTATAACGCCTCCCTTTTCTCCAGTGTTGACTGCTGCACCATCGCATCCAATGGCAACAAGGTTTTCCAGGTTCATGTCATTATTTCCAATATACTCAAACATTCCTTTACATATTTCTTCAGCTGATCCAGAATTCACAGAATAATGGCCCAAATAATCTGAACCAGGTTCTCTCACTAAAGTGATATGTTCTTCTGTTACCTTCTTCTGATATACTTTGGACTCTTTTTTTTCTTGGAAGAGTGTAGAATCTTTTCGACCATCAAAATAGATTCCTCTGATTGGGACCTGATTTTGATCTTTCATAATTTCTGATCTCTTCTTTTGTCTTTCTCTTCTGATTTTACTCCTATCCACTACTTCAGATGTATTGTCAATAGAAACTTCTCCAATATCTTGCAATACTGCACTAACAATGAATGCTGCAGCTCGATCTGAAACTGCAGTCCTGTCACAAGCAGTAGCCACTGAAGGTAGATTTGTAGTTTTCCTTTTCTTGAATAATTGTTCTTCAGGTTGTTCGAGCTTTCTCTTCAAGCTAACTGGCTCTGGAAATGTATCGTCTGATATTTCGCCAGATTCACTTTCACTATTTGATGTCGATGATGATAATTCAACATTTGTATCCGGCAATTTCTCCTGTGAAGATTCTTTGGTGAGCCTCACAGCTTCTTTTTGCTTTCTTAGCAACGTAGATGCTTTTTTCTTTGAGAGTGTAATATCTACTCTATCAATAAACAGTTTTCTTTCACTCCTTTGATCTAAGAGGAACGTCACTTCTTCCTTTGGAACCGTTTTTTCTTTGGGACAAGAACATTGTGTTAGTACTTTGCACTTGCACGCTGCAATGTCAAAAAGTTTCGTGTGTGCTTCTTTTTTGAACATATCAATCTTTGCTTTGTAAGCTTCAGAATTTTTTCTGCTTTGGTATGGCTTCATAATGACACGATACTTTTCGTGGTAGCTTCTGAACATTGTTTCAATTCGCCTGTCTGACAGAATTGGGACGGAAGCACTTTCCCAAATTGTTTTCAATTTATCAACAACTTGTTCTAATATTTGAGATATTGAAGGATCTTTATTAGTATTCTGTTTCAAATCGTTTCTTACAAACAAGTAATATTTAAAAACTCCTTCGTATGTAGGAAGATTCCTGTGCCACAAATCTTCCTCCATACCAAACATGGGGCACTCAGTTGAGGCCCTGGTTGATTTTGCACAAACTCGAGACATTTTGAAAGTATACAAATCTGAAAAAGAAAGCTAATATCAATTATACGTTAATTTCAGTTAATAGTACATGCCAAACTTAGGGCAACACAATACAGAAATGCAAAATATATAAGAAATATAGTTTAGACTATCTGAGTAACGCCAACAACAGAACACCCACCTGCTACGAGAGCGACAGCTACACTGAACCGAGGTACTCACGTGACAGCTGAGTGAGCTGACTATAGAAAACTGTTTTTAGAGAATAGAAACTTTTTTAAAGGTTGACTGAGCTATTTTTATACAAGTGTGAATAAATTCTTGTCTATTGTGCATCGTGGACTCTTCTGTAATTATTGGTTAAAATCTGCTTTTTTCAATTTTTTTCAATATTGAAGGTCATTGTGGCACCTGAAGATATTAATGTTATGATTTTAAATTTATACCAGCTTATTTCCTCACTACTCCACACATCTTTCACTCTAGCCAATTTGAAAATTCGAAAAATGAGTTTTTCACTCCGCCCTAATGTTCATATGAACTTTTTTTCTCACAATGACCGATACTATCACCTGCCGAGGTATTGACCTTTCCTCCTGAAACACCCTGTATATATATATATATATGCCTATATATATATATATATATATATATATATTATTATATATTATATATATATATATATAATTTAGTGTGATTCAAAAATATCGAGTGTTAGATTTTTTCCGGGCCACCATCTAATTATGTTTAATTTGGTAAAAACGTAATGTATACAAAATTTCAGGTGATTCTAATGTATTTTAGGGGTCGATACCGTAATCTAAACTATTACTTTTGTGTTTACTTTTAGAAAATTGAGTTTTGAACCGTGACGTTTTTCTTATAATATCTGTTCCGTGTGATAAGTGCGTTAATGCAGATAGAGCTAACAGTGCTGAGTAAACACAACACTCTTGTAACCATTTACACTCTGTTGTGACCGAATATTGAGGGCAACCGGCACTTGTACACTGTACTGTCTGTACAGCTATAATTCAGTAGTCGTCTGACTGTCGTGAGTGTAAGAGGTTCTGCTGTCGACTCTCGTCATGGAACCCCCGCCATCTTCCAGCAGGGGTACTGCTATGCACACAAGAAAAGATACTAATGTTTGGCTTATTGGACAACCATCAGATACACTTAAAACAACAATTCTTCCATCAAAGCGAGAAACTATGGTTTTGTTTATGGCTTACAGAAACAAAAAACAAACAATTCGAGAAGCCTGCTTGTCTACTGCAAATGATGTGTTGGCAGTATGGGGAGGAGCACGAATTCCAACTAGAAAGAAGTCGCACGTTGTTGACAAAATTGAGAAACTGTTCAAAGAATGGCAAGGATTAAAGAAAAATAAAGAGAATAAGGCGAAACAATCAAAAAATCTATTAGATAAGCAAACCAAATGGAACTAAGAATTAGATAGCCTGTTTGATATAGCACATGCAGATGCTATGAACCTAGTTGATATTGAAGAAGATAAGTTATTTCTAAAACTCCAGCGAAAACAGGAGCGAAAAGGAAAAATGGATGGGATTGATAAAGAGTTTGCAAAGAAAGAAAAGTATGCTAAGAAAAAGGAAGAACAATTAAACATAAGAAAAGCAAGAGAAATGTCGAGATTTGAAGAAACTGTAGTTCTCAGTAACTCAACTAGCAGTTCTGGTGCTGAAAGACAAAATACAACATCTGATGAAGAGTTTGCGGTTGATCCTAGTGAACCATCCACCTCAAAACAGACTGTACAAAAGAAACAAAAATTGCTTGATGATACATTGCTTGCAGCCCTTGATGTAACAAAAATGAGCAATAGAAGTGCATCATTAGTGATGATACCAACAATTGAAGGTCTTGGAAAAAATGCAGAAGAATTCAATGTCAGTTATTCATCTATAAGAAGAGCAAGAGAAAAATTTTGGAAAGATTTTGGAGAAAATTTAAAGAAAGAGTTTAAAGCTGATGTTCCTTTAACCATTCATTGCGACGGAAAACTAATAGAAGACATAACAGGACGAGAAGTTGTTGAACGACTCCCTATACTGATTTCAGGAGATGGCATTGATCAACTTCTTGGTGTTCCAAAAATCACTGCAAGCACAGGAGAATTAACTGCAAATGCCGTCCACCAAGCTTGTTTGGATTGGGATATCTCAGGCAAAATAAAATGCATGTGTTTTGACACCACAGCATTGAATACAGGTCGTAGAAATGGTGCCTGTGTTCTTCTAGAACAGAAAATGAACAAACGTATGCTGTGGCTGGCCTGCAGACATCACATACTAGAAATAGTGTTAGAAGCTTTTGTTTCGCATTCATTGCCTGCATCATCAGGACCTGATATTGCAATTTTCAAACGATTTAGAATGAAATGGTCAAAATTAGACACAAAAAACTACAGAACAGCATTAGATGATCCAAATACCATACCCAGTATTACTGATATAAAAGCAGAAGTGATTGAGTTTGTTACCACTCAACTTGAAGAACATCAACCTCGTGACGATTACAAAGAATTGCTGGAACTGACAGTCATTTTCCTTGGTGGAGTACCAAAGAGAGTTTCATTCAGAAGACCAGCTGGCGTTCACCGAGCAAGATGGATGGCAAAAGTCATTTATGCCATGAAAATTTGGTTGTTTAAAACACAATTTAAATTAACACCCAGAGAAGAAAAAGGCCTTAGAGATATCTGCCTCTTTTCTGTACACATATATGTTAAATCCTGGTTTACAGCGTCAGTTTCAGTTCTCGCTTCTCGTCTCGATTTAGAGATGTTGAAGAAACTGCAACTGTACGAACTAATAGATGAACGCATTGCAACTGTTGCCCTGAGGAAAATGATGAATCATTTATGGTATCTTTCAGAGGAGTTAATAGCACTTGCTTTCTTTGATGATGGCGTGCTACACCAAACTAAAAACTGAATGAAGCAAGCATTGCAAAACGGCGCCGAACCAAATCCAGAGAGAAAAGCGGTTATTGACCCTGAAGTTGTTGAAAACAGAGAACTGGAAGACTTTGTTAGTGCAAATACAAAATAATTTTTTAATAGACTTGGTTTACCATCAACGTTTCTTAATAAGAACTCTGAAGAGTGGAATGAAGATGACTGCTACAACAATAAAACAAGTCATAAGAAAAATTCAAGTTGTTAATGACAATGCAGAAAGAGGAGTTAGATTAGTCGATGAATACAACAAACTAATCACAAATGATGAAGAACAGAAACAGTATCTCCTCCAAGTGGTAAAGAAATATAGAGCTTCTTCTTCCAAATAAAAACAAGACAATATCATCAATAAGAAATTAACAGTGAAATATAATGAACAAAAGGTTATTATTATTATTACGGAAGTCTTATTATTATTACAGAAGAACTGTCAATTTAAAAATGTAGAGTGGTTATGATAGGCCTACCGGGGAACTTCTACTTAAAAAATACGGTAACGCGCCGTATGCTTTACCTCGAGGGTGGTGTGTAGCGACCCCTAAAAATTAATTTTTTTAATTAAAAATTTGCATGCATTACTTTTTTACCAAATTAAACATAATCAGAGGGTCGCCCGAAAAAAAATTCCAAAAATTTTTTTCGGTCAATTTTTGAATCACCCTATATATATATATATATATATATATATATATATATATATGCATCAATAATGGAGATACATGGATTAAGGTAGGTTTCTACCACACTTAAATAAAATATAAAAATACTGTATATATACGCTTCAAAACAAAAATAATACAGTTAGTACAAAAGAATTCTATATACATCAAAATATACTTTCAATATATATACGCGTCAAAATGGAAATACATGCTTTAAGTTCTACAACGCTTAAATAAAATACTAAACTCGCACGTAATCGAGTCCACACTTACATCGTCATTGCTCTGTACTACGCAATAAATACGATTTAACATTAATTCACCGCTCAAAGTACGCGTGTATCTGTATTCAATATAAAGGGCTTTGAGCTCGTTTAACACTATTTTTGTACCCACTTTACAATTGGGAGTGAAACTATCACGCTCTTTAAACGCGGATAGAATACAGTCAAAAGCACGCACAAAGATGTCATCGTTTGCTACACCATCACCACTAAATTAAAGTTTATAAACACTCCTTTCCAAACGGGTGTTTATTCTTTCAGCACTGACATTTTCAACTGTACATCCTTCTTCACAACTCATCTCGACAATTGAAGTACGTTTCTAAATCGTGCCGACAACTGTGTCTTATGTAAAGAAATAATTCTTCAGTGTGAGCAGTGAAAGTGAGTTCAGCCCTGTACCATTCTAGCCTTTTGTACCAAAGTTCATGATATTTCGAGGAGTCTGCACCTTCTAAATACGCAACCAGTTCCAAACCATTCTCGCCTTGTTCGGTTCTACACTTGGTAAAATCATCGAGCATGACGGTATACGCGTATTCAAGAAACGTATCAAAATAACGCATATCAGCAACACGAGCGTCTAATATAGATTTCAGTTTACGGAAACCGATGACTTCAAACATTCTGTCGAGAATGAAACGGCTTCGATTGGGGATAATGGCGTTATAGTCAGCAGTATTCTTACACATCAACCGTATATCAACGCACAGTTGTTTTGTATCAAGATTTACAGATAGCGTGCAAATAATGGCGTATGAGGGTGCATCGCTAATCTGCTCTCTTTTTCTGCCTACACCTGAAAGTATTTTGTAACTGTCCTCGCCCCACTTCTCAACCAACACGAAAATTCTATTCATCTCTTCAACACTTAAATAAATAACATTTCGTCTACCGGAGATTGAATGTCTCCATTTCGTTTCAAGTACATAATTAACAGCACCGGTATTACCCCTGAATACACGCACAGACTTCAGCACGGACACGTCGTATACTGCATTGAGGATGCTACTCAACGGAAGCTCCATCTTTTAATAGTTTTACATTGATCCTGCGAGGTGAGAACTTCAAGTCGGGTCAAGTTCTAAGGCGACTATGCGCAGGCGACGCGTTGTTTTTGGACTCGTTGGGATCGTGCGGGTGGTTGGGGAGGCGGGAGGTGTGGGGTGGGTATGAGTCACACGGGGTTGCGTCATGAGCGATTCTAGGCGTTAGTGATTCATGTACGAGTGATTCGTGTACGAGATTGTTCCAACATGAAAAATTCACTGCGCCCTGTTGAATTATCCGAATATTTGTATTCCATTATACGCGGCAGGTGTTTAGAGAATTTTTCCATCTGCGATACATGAAGTAATATCTGTTTTAATATTTTATCACACCCACTTCCTGGAATGCGCACCATACATCTATGTTCAGGGGTATTCACCCTTGTACTTTCTCTAACTATACACATTTTATTAACACTCCGGCGATCTATTTGAGAGAAACATGTGGCCATACTTGTACTTTTTGCTGGACAAACTATACTCGTCCCTAAACTCTACTAAAAACTCGCCCACGACCTTAGCTACAATTTCAATGCGCACCTCATCATAATATACATGGACGTATTGGTAGAAATATTTTATTCTGTCCTTAATCACAAGATTTACATTCACAACCCCAGTGTAATATCTCCAGTATAATATTACTCCACATGGTGTAATATCTCCTGTCACACCAATCATCAACAAGGTTCAAAATCCAGATCCTTTGTTTCTCTTCGACAAGCGTGGATTCTTTCACTTCACAATATATGAGCTCCCTAGTGCGGTTTAATCATGCAGCATAATCCATTACATCTTCTGTACCGCGGAATCCCGCACTGCTCTCACCAGAATATGCATAGAGTATTTGGACTTCCTGCTCCTCACGCTTCGCACAATTTAATGTGGTCTTAAAGGTTTCAAAGGAGGGATGACTAGAAATTCTTTGGGTGTTCACCACATCTGTAGACTTTAGCGAGTACCACTTCAGGAATGTAGAGCATGCAATGTCATTGGACGCCTCGTTATTTTTTTCTTCTACGCAAGAATTCTTTAACAGGTAAAAAGACACGTCTGAGAACCATGGCTTGCGGGGGTCAACTGAGTACGCAGGGGGGGGGGGACATGTCCCGATTAGCAGCAGGAGTCACGTGACTCTTTTTATTGGGAAGCAACATGCAGTGGGTGGTGCTTAGAATTTTTCTTGTTCACATACATACAAAAAAAAAAGAAAATGAAACGCCAGCTGAAACATAATTAAATACATATAATAAATAGAAAAATAAATAAACTGTAAAATTTCGTCAACAAGTAAATAGACTAATATAACACAACAAATATCCACGTCTCGCGGTATCCAAAGGGAACAGTATGGTAGGTGCCAGGCACATGGTATCGTTTCCTGTATTTATTACGAGGCACTTTCGTCTTCCTAAGCTCTTTCACGCCCCCCCAGCTTCTGTGCGCGAAAGTTATGAGTCCCTACAGTAAGTTGGTTTGGTTGGTCACCCTCATCTCCTAAACTCACTAGCTCCTTCAGCGAATCAAAGTTGACGATCCGCCGGTTCGCCTGGTTAAGAGTTATGCTTTTAGCCTTCACGATATATTTCAATTTCCTCCCCCACCCTCACCCGTACCCCTAAGATTTTGGGACTGTTGAGACAAAAGAATCAGCTTAGGCGTTATCTCCATACTCATCCTTGATCTCGTCAGTCAACTCTCCGAGGAATTCCCCAACAGGTGGCATGTACTGTCCTTCCCTCTCCGTCAATATCACACTATCTGTGTCTGCGTACAGAACCCTCCGTCCAAGAGAATGCAGTAGACTCTAAAGTTTGATGCGGGCGTATGCTGTTGTGAAACTGACTACAGGTATGTTTGCAACACGTGATGTATCTGTAGCCAATTCGGTTTTGTTGTACTTTATTATGTATGTATTACCCACATTCACAATCTCCATGACCCCTTTTCGGGAGCGTTGGCTTAATCGCACACCTCGTTATAACTATTGGCTAGATGGACGTTCCCCTTGTCTGTATTCTGAGCAAATTTACCCCAAAGACTACTTAGGAACAACTTTGCACTGAAGCGTTTGCCAGGGTTCTTCGCAATTTGCTCCCATTCAAGTTGTATCCCTTCACGATGAGAGTAGCGTTGAATATACCCGGATTTTTAATTTTCGGTCTCAACTCCTCGGGGGTATCCTGATGCTTCTAACTTATCCTTCAGAAAAGTGTTTATATATGGTGTGAGAAGGTTGGGTAGCTTCTGAAACTTCCACACCTTATATATTTTTAATATTCTGTAACCGTGATGAACGGCCAGGGACAGCTCAGGACTTGTATATACGCCTCTGAACTTCCTCTGGTTGGTTGTGTGATTACAGTCCCCATTGTTCTCCGCGCACTTCAAGCACAGAGGAAACATGAGTTTGTGATCTATAACGACGGGCAAGATTGGCATCCATAAATCGCGAGGGGGGAACACATCTACGAAAGAAAGGCCGAAATAGTTCTCGTTCAAATTAGCTGAGAACTCTTCGATGGTACGCAGGGCGGGGCACACCAGTTTTTCAGGTGCGCCTACAGGGTGCGGATTGTTCTTCATCACGTAGGGGATTAAAGAACAGAAGTCGTAGTAATGGAGTTTCACGCCCTCCTTAGGTGGAAAGTATAGTTTGAAGGGGTTTGTACGCCAGCCAAACAAACTATCGCGGCATTTGAGAGGACCCAGCACCATTGAACACTTGATGGTGTTTATTTCTTTGTGGTACTATACATCTGTCTCCATCCGTGCTGTCTCCATTCGTGCTCCCAGAAGACCTTGTGAGTGAACTGGGAGCTCATAAGCTGATCGCTGGAGCGGGTCCATGTGAGACTGTCGGCACACTCAGGACGTGGGCATTCTTGCCACCAGCAACCGTTAAAGAAGTACGCAGTCTTCTCACTAGTGGCACGGTCTGGCCACTTCCCTCGTGTTGCGGGCATGTTTTATGTATACAGCGGTCTGTTGTTGTAGGTGTATGAGCCAGTAAATAGCTTTATGCCCATAATTGCATGGGTTATTTCTGTGAATGACGGCTAGTGTGTCTTTAGGCATGAAGTTGTTCTTGAACACAGTAAAACACAATAAGGCGACCGTTGTTGCGGCTTGTAGCGGGTTGCAGTTGAATCGGACTATGTACATCCTTCTAAAGGCCTGGAAACATGCTCTAAGTACGCGTACGTCATTTACGCAATAGCGCTCAAATTCATCTGCTATATTATAAAGATTATCTTCATTAAAACTGCTGTAGTAGCCGTCAAAATCTTCACCCTCACTAACACTCATGTTGGCATAGTTAAAGTAATGTTTGGGTGGTGGTAGTGATACGTAATTTAAAGTGTCGCTAGTGAGGAAAGTGTAAAGGAAATACCGTTTGAAACTTCGGCGGCTGCTCCCATCACCTTGGATAGCTTGGCTAATATACAAGGTGTGATTAACAAAGTGTCTTTAAACTGAATATTGCCTGTTATTTGCATCTGTATAAGTTTGTTTCCTCTTTTCAAGGGATCGCCTGTAAATATCTCCGATGATTCGTGTTCAAGCATTTCCTTATTAAGGAATTCTGTGTCAAATTTGGCGCCGTTATGGGCAAGAATATACACAGTCATTTTTTTGAACTTGTCCGCTAACTTGACAATAGAGGACACAAAGAGTTTCACGGGGGTGTCGTGTGCACTCGTTTTAAAAACGTTTGTTCGTTTACGACAATGGTGGCGTTCATCACACTCGACGTTCATGCACTCGTCGCAAATAGTCTGGCTTACAAGTAGATGTGGGATAACCTCTTTGGTTTCAGCATCCGTATATGTCTCTATATCGTAGTATACAGTTATACAGGTTTATATTTGGTGGAAAGTTGCCAGCGTTGTCTTTAAACCAATAATATTTCTCTAAACGTATTTTGCTAATCAAAATATAATAATGAATTTATGTAAATCGTTTTAGATACATGGGTGGCATAATCTACAGCTCTCTCTCTCTCTCTATCCCTAGGACTGCCTAGGCTCTCTGCATTTGAATGAGCTGTATTTTTGATGCCCTGAAAACCACAGAGATAGTAAGAAGGTCATTGGGCTAGATCTATCATAGTCATCCCACATGGAGGGACACTTTGTGAAGCAGGTGGAAAAATGAAGAGTGGATTGAATAGAGCCAGAGGAAGGGATTTGATGAGCTATTTGTTTACGTGCAGTACTCAATGATTTCCCCGTAGGTTTAGCAAAAATATTGAAATCTCCCTAAAACATACCCACGATATTGCCTTTACTTTAAATAAATGCTAAACGGAACAACCTAGCTCAGGCACATGAATTATATAATTGCCCTGGATTCGATTTTAAAATTTCCCCTTATGGTATTATTTAACAATATTGCTATATATTTTTCATTTAATACAGTGAAAATTTGTGCTTCTGGATATATAAATAGCTTTAACCACTCCTCAAAATTTGCCTATTCGGGGAATATCGGCATTATTTGACGATTTATTTCCCTAAAACAGGGAAATCTCCCTTTCAACACTGTCTCAGTGACGAATTTACAGGCTGCTTGTCATCGCTTACAGATTTGGGGGCCTATAAAATATATCGGAACTCAGCTCAAACCTCTATTACCTCATTAACTTTCATCCAGTTATTAATTTTATTTACACGAAATACAAGGCTATCTCCTCTCTCTTTCTCTAGCTCTCTATTTATGTACCTAGCTATCTATATGTATATATGTATATATATGTGTGTATATATATATATAATTGTAGGATTCCTTTTCAGATAGAATCGGATTCAACGTTCAGGGTTGTTTGGTTTCAACCCCATAACATTTATATATTTAGCCATTGTCTTACCTCTCTACATTTCATGTACCTTTTTTAACTTTAAATTATTATCATATGACTGCATAAATATATTGTACAAAACCTTTTACTCGCTATATTGAGCCTCAAAATACAATAAATACCAACTATGTGTCAGTGGATACCTTCTTAAACGAGCGACAGAGTAACGGAAACATATTTATTTTGAAATTAAATATCAGAAGCCTCCCAAATCACTTTGATGAGTTGACGACCAATCTAAAATTGTTACAAGAGAAATTCACATGTATGGTATTGACCGAGACCTGGTTAAATGATAATAATAAGTCATTTTTTAATATACTGGGATACACGAGCCACCACATACGTATGTAGAAATAATAACAGAGGCGGCGGAGTAAGCATTTATGTAGACCTAATCATAATAGTAAGAGTATTATGCAAATGACAGGCATAAATGATCATTCTGAAACTCGAGCAGTTGAGGTGTATATAAATAATATTTTCTATTCAGTATTAGGCATCTACCGACCACCAAATGGTCACGTGCCATCGTTTATTGCCATCATAGATAAACCTTAAACTTCTTATCACATCAACAATAACTGCATCATTGCGGGAGATTTAAACATCTAGGAGAGCGGTTAAATCTTGGTGCTACAATTTATTACTGGTGGAAAGTTGATGTGTGTATTTGGGTATATTAATGCTCTTTAGGAGGGAGGAGATTGAACTGCCGCCTCCAAATTAGGGTCTAAAAAAGGCTCGAATTGTCTTCTGTGGGAGGACTTCTTGAAAACTGTACTCTGGGGAAATTGATTCCTCTGCGGGTACTTCTACGTACCGAACTATCCGGCCTTGCTGATTGTACTGGGGTTTGTACATTGGGTAATAGTGTGATTGACCCTGTGGTCTAATCTATTTGGTTGTTGGTTCGGTTGAAGCTGGGAATGGACTGGTTTCTGGGGATTGGAGGACTTTTGGGAACGTTGGTGGTTCGATTTCTGGAAGTGGGGCCTATACCCTGCAGGGGCTTTATCAGCACATTTTTGGCGATCGCCACGGCGATGACCATGTTCGTGACAGTGGGAGCAATAAGGGGGATAATTGCACTGACTTATCATGTGCCCAAAGCTATCGCAGTTAAAACACTGTGGAGGAGGGCGTGCATTCTGGGTTTGGGGGTGGTGGCTTGTTTCTGGGGTGTTGTTCCCTGCATCAGCCTCGATTTATAGGGTTGTTGTTGTTGCTGTTGCTGAATGTAGTGTATGGGGGCTTCTCTACCCTTTTGGTAGTTCTGGTTTGCTAAATCTGGGTAATGTTCCGTGTTTTATTTATGGCTACACTTGTTTGTCAACATTTAGAAACTCTTGAAACTTTTTTTTAGGTGCTCCGGGTAAGTTTTGGTAAATGGTCGTTGCTACTATTAGGTTTCTTTGTTTTGAAGTGAAAGTAATGTCACACGCATTTTCTGCGGCTCGGAGGGTTTCTCCTACGAGTTTGTGTTCGTGTAATAAATTTATTTAAATCTCCAAGTTCCTCTTTCTTCCATTCAGCTTCGAAGACAGCTTTTAACGTGGCTAAGGGGTGTGCAAGTGTTATTTCTTTAAAAAATTCTAATAAGTTTTGTTTAAAATTGTCCCATGTTGTAGCTTCGCTAGTGGATGGGACGTACAGTAGGTGACTGTATCATGAGCATTCCCTTCTTTAGGGTCGATAAACCTTTTTATGGGAAAGGTTTACTACTCTACCTAAGTTAATATATGCTGGGGCGGGGGTTTGAGACATATTGGCTTGTACTTGATCTGAAGTTTGTGTGTTTGGCAATATGTTTGAAGGGCGCGGGTTGGTGGAAAAATGGGTGTAGGGAAATTTTCGATGTCAGAAAGTGCACCGTCTGAATCGCTGACATGTGAAGGTACTATTAATGTGTTCTAATTTGGTCTGCTTGACCGATCTTAATCTATGGAATGATCACTTGATTGGCTTTCCTAACTACTCTATCTAAAAATTACACATTAAATAAATGCACAATAATTTGCCTAGGGAAAAATTTAAAAAGATTGTAAACAAAATAATAATAAAAAAAATGTAAACAAGATTTCACGCGAATGTACGTGAAGGTACGGTAATATTATGATTGATACATTAAATAAAATTATACTATACTAACTATAATAGTGGAAATAACTCGGTTTCACTAAAAAGAAATGTATCACTGGTGTATGGAATGTTCACTGTGTTTTTTGTTAATTCTAGCTTGATACTAAATATTAATTGTTAATAATACTGACTTCTCAAATGTTTAGAGATTACTTCAAAAAAAGAGCTCTGTACTTAACAAGATTCCTACGGCGAAATCCTTGGAGACGTGTCCTGAAGACGTGTCTTGCTGGCCACTTGTTCTTGGATGAAGACTAGGCGTGGAGAACGTGGAGTCATGACACACCGGTTCAAGGGTGGATGTGACGAACTGGAAGTCGTGACACGCCAGTCAACTGGATGTTGGTTCTAGTTCCAGGGTCTGGAAGACTGGAAGAATCCTGGATGCAGAGGTCGCCAGTTGTTAACCCCTCCGTCTATGGCCTAGGTTGGTTCGAAGTCGACGGGGGTTCTGGTTAAGTAGTAGCAACGGATTTGTTACTTGTAGTAGTTTCTTCTCTGCTACTCTCCGAGTTGTTCTATAGTAGCTCGGAGGATTCTGGAAGGCTTATTAAATTCTCTGAGGGTTCCCTGATTCTTCTTGTAACGTAACGGAGATTTTAATGGCTAAGTTCTCTGAAGAGAGAAAGGCTCGAAGGAGAAGATAAAGACTGTTTCTTACTGTAATTTACTGCTAAAATGTACAGGTAGTGCTCAGCCTCGATGTCTAATTCTGAATGAACATGGAAGAAATTTTGTGGGTTTATATACCCATAATCTGCTAACATCATTACTATTAAATGTTGAAAAGGCCGTATTATTTTTGCACAATATTTTAAAATAAAGTAAACTTTTTTGCTGTGAAAATGTTTAAACAAATAAACAGGATATAGGAAGAGGAAGCCATATTTTTAACTTAAACCGCGTATTTTCAGATCTGATGTTTTCCTGATCCGCCTAGTTAATTTGAAGTGAAAATTGAACTATGCATCTTTATACTAAGATATGCATATGAGCAAAAATTAAAGGTTTAAGATTTACAATTAAATGCTTAGGCAAGGCATGACTTCATTTTCGTATAACGAAGAGAGAACGTATACAAAACATTAACATTGCAAAAGTTACTCAGGATTCATTAAGTTAACTCTAAAAATTATTAAAATTTTTTTAAAAACAAGTCACTAATTATTTGGCAAAATAGGAAGTTAATCAAAAATTTATCCCATCGAAAAATTAATGAAAAAAATAATAATAATAATAATATCGCCGAGTATACATTCCTAAATGGCGACATAATGTCGGGTCGTACATTGAGTACATTGTAATTTTGGTTTACTATAACTATGATTATAATTACCAATTAATTCACATTCACTTATTATCGTTAATTACAGTTTCATTAAAGTACATTAATTACATCATACTAAATCATTACAGTTAATTACAATTGACCACAGTTAACTGTAGTTTACAGTGTTTCATATTTATATTAGGATAACTATTATATTGAGATTTAACACAAAGTACATGGGTACATATATATATATATATATATATATATATATATATATATATATATATATATATATATATATATATATATATATATATTTATATATATATATATATATAATGTATAAGTGCCTTTTTTCGTACTCGAATGTTTGTTTGTTTGTTTGTTTGTTTTTGTCTGTTTTTGTTTGTTTAAATATTTCTCATGAAAGACCCTAAAGGAACCCAAGTAGGATTTATTTTTTTATTTTTCTCATGAAAGACATGAAAGACACCTTATAAAGCGGGCACCGTCATGAAGGACGGTGAAGGGTGAAATTTTGAAATTAATCCATGTCTATCTCCTCATACGCGGACATGCTACTCACCCAATTTAAGTTGGGGAGTGGTGTTAATTTAAAATTTTTTAATTTGAATATCAAACCACTCAGATTGTGTTATGCTATGAAAAAGAAGTTCACTGATGTATAATTATTGGGTATTGCTTTATTTTCTACCCTTACCAAGCTCCATACCAATAATAGACAATACCGTCAATAGCAAATACACTAAAATAGAATTATTTCCAGTATAAAGTTGTTTCTGAAAGGTTTTCATGATGAAAATATCAGAAAGAATAGTTTTATCAAATATAGGAATATATGAAATAACTGCCAATGTAAATATTGTTTAATTATATTAGTATAAACTGCTTAAATCATTTAACTGTTGCTATATTTCATGCAAATCAACCATAGATGAATATGTTTGTATATCAAGTCATAATATATTTCAGTATAGGTGTAATGGTATTTTAATATTACAAACGAGCATCGTTACTAAACTAACAGCATTCTTTTTTGTTCCAGGAACTCCAATTTCAATATGACCAGTCGACAGACACGCCAGTCTGGTCCTCTTCTGGACCCTGATATTGGTTTTCCTCTCTCAGAAAATTTGCTGATGGGACTAGAGGTGGAAAGAGTACATCAGTACTCGAGTATTCTTGTACTCGAGTACGTGTATTTGTTGTACTCGTATTCGTACTCGTACTCGAGTGAATCTGAAATCGCTGAAATCGTACTCATACTCGACCAATCAACCACTCGTGACCAATTACCACGTGATACTAATTTGTCTATGCTGTTCGGTAACTATAGCAACCTATAGCTTCCAGAATGTTCTAGAAAGCATTCAGCAGACTATAAATGCTTGCGCAGGGCATCGCGGAGGTTAGTATTAGTTAGAGATCTGAAGAGATCTGGTGGTATCTGACGTCATTGTGGAAGGTACACATATATATATATATATACATGTGAGTTTTACAAGGTATGTATTTATAATTTTAGTTTTTATTTATTTTTATAAGAAAGCGGAGTTATTTTGATGGAATATAAAACATCTTACAAAAGATCTTGAATAAAGCATTACATAATTGACATTACTTATAACTTTATTATTACATGTGATATATATACAGGGTGGCTTGTAACATGTGGTACGCACTTTCAGGATTCAGGACCTAAAAACAATGAAAAAAGTTTATATAAACATATGCCCGAAATCGCTTTTTTTCCGAGTTACAGCCCGTTTTGTGTTCCAGCAATTCTTTCCGCAAACTCTTTACAAATACTGTTGCCGACACTGTTTGTGAGTGTGTACGAGACTTATTTCACGTATGGCCTTGCCGATTGTAACGTTTCATACACTCTATGACATGTTTCAATATCGTTGAGTGTAGAGCCATCGGTCAGTCAGAGGTGCATCGCGGTGTTTCACTGTTCGTATTCGTAACTTCTTACCGTGAATAACTGTAATCCTGTGAATAAAACTTATAAGTTTTTGTGCTACTCAGTGATAGTGTGCATTTGAAGTGAGAATTGAGGCTTATCCAAACAGAGAAATGGCAGACATGCATCTCATGTATGGACTTGCCGAGAATAGTGCGGCCGCAGCAAGACGTCTGTATGCGGAAAGTTTTCCGAATCGCCGTCTGCCAGAGAAGAAGACCTTTCAGAGAATAGACGAGCGTCTTGGTGATAGGGGATCATTCAACAAGCGAATTTCAGAAGGTGATAGACCAATCAGCGCCAGAACTCTTGAGTTGGAGGAGCGGGTCCTGAATCGCGTGGAGGAACATCCTGGTGTCAGCACCAGAAGGATAGCAGCAGCAGAGGGTGTAAGATACACAACTGTGTGGAGAATTTTACGGGAATAACAGCTTTACCCATATCACATTCAGAAAGTACAAGGCCTTACTAAAGCTGATTTCCCACCACGAGAGGCTTTTTGTACTTCTTTCCTTCAACAGTGTGCTCTTGATCCTCTTTTTCTATCTCCGTGTTGTTTTCTGATGAGGCTGCCTTCATAAGAAATGACGTGATCAATTTTCACAACACTCATCACTGGGCCGAAGAGAATACCCATGCCATCATCCAGTGAAGGCACCAAAAACAATTTAGTATCAGTGTATGGGCAGAATTTATTGCCGATAACTTAATCGGTCCTTTTTTTTTGGCCTGGAAGATTAACAGGAGAATCCTATTCCAATTTTTTAAGGAATGATTTAAGGGATTTACTAGATGAAGTTCCTCTTGGTGTCCGACGTCGTATGTGGTTTATGCATGACAGCGCTCCGCCTCATTTTAGTCGAGTAGCCAGAGACTATTTAGATGAGCATTTCCCTGATAAATGGATAGGCCGTGGAGGACCCATTCTGTGGCCTGCTCGCTCCCCAGACCTGAATCCACTCGATTTTTACCTGTGCGGTCATCTGAAATCCATCGTTTACGTGACACCCATTGACAACGTTGAAATGCTTTGCCAACGTGGAGAACATGGATGCAAGAAAATCCGAGCAATACCTGGAATGTTTGAACGCGTAAGGCAGTCTATGACGAGGCGTGTTCAGGCGTGTATTCAAGCGCCTTTAAAGGTAAGGCGGATACTTGCTGGAACGCATAACGGGCTGTAACTCGGAAACAAAGTGATTTCGGGCATATGTTCATATAAACTTTTTTCCATTGTTTTCAGGTTCTGAAACATATATATATATATGTGTGTGTGTGTGTGTGTGTCTGTATATATGTGTGTGTGTGTATATATATATATATATGTGTGTGTCTGTGTGTGTATGTGTGTATATATATATATATGTATATGGTGTGTGTGTGTGTGTGTGTATATACTATATATGTATATGTGTGTGTGTATAATCCTATTCCAATTTTTAAGGAATGATTTAAGGGATTTACTAGATGAAGTTCCTCTTGGTGTCCGACGTCGTATGTGGTTTATGCATGACAGCGCTCCGCTCATTTTAGTCGAGTAGCCAGAGACTATTTAGATGAGCATTTCCCTGATAAATGGATAGGCCGTGGAGGACCCATTCTGTGGCCTGCTCGCTCCCAGACCTGAATCCACTCGATTTTTACCTGTGCGGTCATCTGAAATCCATCGTTTACGTGACACCCATTGACAACGTTGAAATGCTTTGCCAACGTGGAGAACATGGATGCAAGAAAATCCGAGCAATACCTGAATGTTTGAACGCGTAAGGCAGTCTATGACGAGGCGTGTTCAGGCGTGTATTCAAGCGCCTTTAAAGGTAAGGCGGATACTTGCGGAACGCATAACGGGCGTAACTCGGAAACAAAGTGATTCGGGCATATGTTCATATAAACTTTTTTCCATTGTTTTCAGGTTC
Source organism: Bathynomus jamesi (assembly GCA_023014485.1). Classification (NCBI taxonomy): domain Eukaryota; kingdom Metazoa; phylum Arthropoda; class Malacostraca; order Isopoda; family Cirolanidae; genus Bathynomus; species Bathynomus jamesi. Next base: position 2,474,257 of record JAJOZX010000023.1, on the reverse strand, counting down.
TGAAACATATATATATGTGTGTGTGTGTGTGTGTCTGTATATATGTGTGTGTGTGTATATTATATATCTGTGTGTCTGTGTGTGTATGTGTGGTATATATATATATATATATGTATATGTGTGTGTGTGTGTGTGTGTGTGTATATATATATATATGTATATGTGTGTGTGATAATCCTATTCCAATTTTTTAAGGAATGATTTAAGGGATTTACTAGATGAAGTTCCTCTTGGTGTCCGACGTCGTATGTGGTTTATGCATGACAGCGCTCCGCCTCATTTTAGTCGAGTAGCCAGAGACTATTTAGATGAGCATTTCCTGATAAATGGATAGGCCGTGGAGGACCCATTCTGTGGCCTGCTCGCTCCCCAGACCTGAATCCACTCGATTTTTACCTGTGCGGTCATCTGAAATCCATCGTTTACGTGACACCCATTGACAACGTTGAAATGCTTTGCCAACGTGGAGAACATGGATGCAAGAAAATCCGAGCAATACCTGGAATGTTTGAACGCGTAAGGCAGTCTATGACGAGGCGTGTTCAGGCGTGTATTCAAGCGCCTTTAAAGGTAAGGCGGATACTTGCTGGAACGCATAACGGGCTGTAACTCGGAAACAAAGTGATTTCGGGCATATGTTCATATAAACTTTTTTCCATTGTTTTCAGGTTCTGAAACAATATATATATATATGTGTGTGTGTGTGTGTCTGTATATATGTGTGTGTGTGTGTGTCTGTATATATGTGTGTGTGTGTATATATATATATGTGTGTGTCTGTGTGTGTATGTGTATATATATATATATATATGTATATGTGTGTGTGTGTGTGTGTGTATATATATATATATGTATATGTGTGTGTGTATAATCCTATTCCAATTTTTTAAGGAATGATTTAAGGGATTTACTAGATGAAGTTCCTCTTGGTGTCCGACGTCGTATGTGGTTTATGCATGACAGCGCTCCGCCTCATTTTAGTCGAGTAGCCAGAGACTATTTAGATGAGCATTTCCCTGATAAATGGATAGGCCGTGGAGGACCCATTCTGTGGCCTGCTCGCTCCCCAGACCTGAATCCACTCGATTTTTACTTGTGCGGTCATCTGAAATCCATCGTTTACGTGACACCCATTGACAACGTTGAAATGCTTTGCCAACGTGGAGAACATGGATGCAAGAAAATCCGAGCAATACCTGGAATGTTTGAACGCGTAAGGCAGTCTATGACGAGGCGTGTTCAGGCGTGTATTCAAGCGCCTTTAAAGGTAAGGCGGATACTTGCTGGAACGCATAACGGGCTGTAACTCGGAAACAAAGTGATTTCGGGCATATGTTCATATAAACTTTTTTTCATTGTTTTCAGGTTCTGAAACATATATATATATATGTGTGTGTGGTGTCTGTAATATATGGTGTGTGTGTGTGTATATATATAATGTGTGTCTGTGTGTGTATGTATATATATATATATATATATATATATAAATGAAAAGAAGGATCAACACAACGGCAAACATTTTCATTTATTTGTACATCAGACGTTTCGACAAATCTTTTGTCATCATCAGTGAGTTAAGTCTTAAAACCTTAAAAAAAATTGAAAAGTGAAAGTTACATCAATACAATATTAAAGACCATTAAAATTAAAACCTTAAAGCAAATGAAAATTGCATCAATACAAAATTAAAAACATTTAAATTTCATCACTATAAAAACTAAAATTAAATTAAATTTCATCACTATAAAAACTAAATTAAATTACCTCAATAGGTAAATACACAATGTTTACATCCACCTCCATACTTGGCAAAGTCTAAGTGAACACTAGGTGGTCAGAGGATTAGGAAGGGTATATCTGTGAAACACGGTTGGTTGTCAAAAGAGTCGTAATTTGTAGGATGAGCTATTATTATTAAGGGAGGGTTTGTTTCTATAGATGTACAAAGATTCTAAAATTCGGAGTTCTGTAAGGTTATTGGATCTAGTTAAAATTTCAAACTGAGTTTTGTGAAGGGGATGGTCGTTTTCATCACTGTGGTTTCTAATTGCGGATTGTGGAGGGCTACTGAGGGGACGGTTGGTACGGACTGACAAGCCCAAATGTTGAGAAAGGCGCACCTCCAGTTGGAGTTGAGTGCTGCCAATATACGCAGCCTTACAGCTGTCGCACGTGTATTTGTAAACAACATTGGGGCATACAGTTTTGGGGAATTCATCTTTGAACTTTAAAAAATTTGATAATTTAAGTGGGTTGACGAAGGCGAATCTAAAATTTATTTTGGGATAACTAGACTTGAGTAGTTTGGACAATTCACCTCGAATACGCAATGATACATAACCATAAAAAGGTAATTTAATATATCTGGTTTTTGCTATAGTAACATTATTAACAAGAAGTTACCGTATTTGTTCGGATTACTTTTCGTTAAACGAAGAATTTAAATTTTAAAACAGTACTTATTAACAATTACTACCCTTCTCATCTATTCGATAACCAATTAAAGAAATTTTTAAATAACACTTTTGATACTAAACTCCCGTAACTACAGTACAAAAAGAAACCAGATATATTAAATTACCTTTTTATGGTTATGTATCATTGCGTATTCGAGGTGAATTGTCCAAACTACTCAAGTCTAGTTATCCCCAAATAAATTTTAGATTCGCCTTCGTCAACCCACTTAAATTATCAAATTTTTTAAAGTTCAAAGATGAATTCCCCAACTGTATGCCCCAATGTTGTTTCAAATACACGTGCGACAGCTGTAAGGCTGCGTATATTGGCAGCACTCAACTCCAACTGGAGGTGCGCCTTTCTCACATTTGGGCTTGTCAGTCCGTACCAACCGTCCCCTCAGTAGCCCTCCACAATCCGCAATTAGAAACCACAGTGATGAAAACGACCATCCCCTTCACAAAACTCAGTTTGAAATTTTAACTAGATCCAATAACCTTACAGAACTCCGAATTTAGAATCTTTGTACATCTATAGAACAAACCCTCCCTTAATAATAATAGCTCATCCTACAAATTACGACTCTTTTGACAACCAACCGTGTTTCACAGATATACCCTTCCTAATCCTCTGACCACCTAGTGTTCACTTAGACTTTGCCAAGTATGGAGGTGGATGTAAACATTGTGTATTACCTATTGAGGTAATTTAATTTTAGTTTTTATAGTGATGAAATTTAATTTAATTTTAGTTTTTATAGTGATGAAATTTAAATGTTTTTAATTTTGTATTGATGCAATTTTCATTTTGCTTTAAGGTTTTAATTTTAATGGTCTTAATATTGTATTGATGTAACTTTCACTTTTCAATTTTTTTTTAAGGTTTTAAGACTTAACTCACTGATGATGACAAAAGATTTGTCGAAACGTCTGATGTACAAATAAATGAAAATGTTTGCCGTTGTGTTGATCCTTCTTTTCATCTGTAAGCTCCGGTTCCCTAAGGAGAAGTCAATAGCTTTGATATATATATATATATATATATATGTATATATGTGTGTGTGTGTGTGTGTGTGTGTGTGTGTGTGTGTATATATATATATATGTATGTGTGTGTGTGTGTATATTTATATATATATATATATATATATATATATATATATATATATATATATATGTGTGTGTGTGTGTGTGTGTGTGATACATATATATTATGCAGCAGTAAAGCAAATACATTTTGTTCCTTTCGTGTGCATTTTTTCATTTTCCATTGTAATATGTTCATATGGTCTCAACAAATAAGCTTCGCACATGCAAGCACCAGGTAAAGCACTGAAAAACGTTGTACTCGCACTCAAGGTAATCTGAAATCGCTGTAATCGTACTCGTACTCGAAGGAATCTGAAGTCGCTGTAATCGTACTCGTACTCGAGGAAATCTGAAGTCGCCGTAATCGTACTCGTACTCGCTTACTCCAAACAGTCTGTATTTGTATTCCTACTTGTACTCCTCCAGTTATAAAATGTTGGTATTCTTTCCACCTCTAGAGGGGACAAGATTGCAATTATATTCAGATGTTACCGGTGTGCTGACACATTTTATAGAAAGCCAACAAGGTCTTCAAGCCAACACTGCAGCCCTAAATGAAGTGAAGAAAATGACATACTGTAAATACCACCATGATACAGTGTACTGTGTTACACCAGCGGCCATAGTGAAACATTTAGAGAAGGACCGGTCAGTCTTCAAAGAATGCAAGAAGAGAATCAGAGCGGGAAGAACCAGTGGAAAAGTAATCAGTGAATACAAGAAACTGAGGGACAACTCAAATAGTCTGTATGATGTAGCAGCAGTCAGCTCCGAGAGGATCAAGCAATGCAGAGATGAGTTCCGCTTATCTATGAGTGCCAATGAAACTAAATATCTACAAGACTAGCGTACAGAAAGGAAGATGCAGTGTAACAAGGGAGTTGATCCTGTTTGTTATGCTGCAATGATGGGGAGGCAACGTCAACGTGAACAAACAGATAAATACAAAGCAGAAATGGAAGAAGCCTTCCAATATGTAGACATTGAAGAGCTAGGAGAAATACTCGATGATCGGTGTGGTGTCAGGGAGAATATATCAAATATTGAGACATATGACACTGATCCTGGTGAAGGAACTGGTGCAGTCAAGTATGTATACATCGACATGCACCCTCAGAAAACGAAAGAGATTTATTGGTTCTGGAAGTGATGAGGAGTGTGAAGATCCATTACCACCAGCGATGAGACATATCAGAGTTTCAGAGAGAGAAGTGCGTGACTCAATGTATGAAATATTAGCTGATCTCAAAAGACAGACTACCTACAAATGAGGTATCACAGGCAATGGTTAAGGTCGCAAATAAACTATTTTTATGGAAATGATCGCACAATTGTTACTATAGCATAGTTGACCTAGTTATTGTTAAACTCAAAATGTGTTTGTAAAATGCATGTACTATGTTATGCACATAATATATGATGAGCATATGAGTGTTACATACTGTATGTAGATATATGCATTGCCCTGTTTATATTTTTTTGAAAGAGCCAAAATATGTTTATCAGAGGAGCCAAATGTCAAATTTCAGCTGTTTTTATATATAATTAGAGTGGTTAATTTTTAAATCAATATAATAAGTTTGACAAATGTATTTTCAAATAGAAGCAAGATTCCTCTCATTAAAGTAAACATTTCATTGTTATATGACCATATTTACCTGATCAGTCATTCTACAGAAAACATGTGATTATTACTCTGTATTTTCCACTCGCGATTCGTATAAAAGTTTGCGTAAAGCTTGGTAGGAGTAGAAAATAAACACATACCAATGTTTTATATATCATTGGAAATGTTTTTTTTAATGCTTAATACCAGAAGGATGGTTTCATTTCAAAATATAGAAATTAGAAAAAATACCACTATTTATCACCCCACCCGAATTTAAGATTGTGAATTTTGTATATACGAAAGTAATAAGTGATTAAGAGTAAAAAGTTTCAATATATATATATATATATATATATACACACATCAATAAGAGTTTATAAAGTGTTTCTTCAGCGAGTTGTGAAACGAAATTAATGATGGTGCTTCTCTGATATTTACAAATATAGCGTTCCAGATATCTGCCCCTTTCTAGGAGAGAGTATTTACTGCAATTTGTATGGAATAATTTGGTTTATGTATGAAATCACTGGAAGCCTTGTATTCTGATTACGATTGATCTGATTGGGAGTAATCGCCGTGTGAATGGGCGAAGTATAGTTATTATTATGAGCGATAAATCTAAGTTTATACAGGTCATTTAGTTTTAGAATATTTAAATTTCTGAACATTGGACTCAGCCAGACAGAGCTGGGCACTTGCGTTTTTTTTTGCGGTACTGCGGTACTGCGGTACTACCGCACTACCAAACCGGTACCGCATAACGCAGTACCGCAAAAAATGCGGTAGCGGTACTGCTGTACTTTCAGCGATCCTTTGCGGTACTGCGTTATGCGGTACCGGTTTAGTAGTGCGGTAGTACCGCAGTACCGCAGTACCGCAAAAAAAAACGCAAGTGCCCAGCTCTGCATGATGATTGGAGAGGTATGATATTGTCTGTTACCATATATATATATATACAGGGTGTCCCAGAATTAACTATTTCAATGAAATCGGACGAATTTTTTAAAAACACACTTTTATTTATGTTTATCATGTTTAATATGTGTTAAAAATGTATAAATTTCTAAATTTTTTTCATAATTTTATTTTCATAATTTTTTCATTATCTGGTCCAATGAAAGACCGTCTGAAGTCATAGAATGGCAAAGAGACTCTCCAAAAGTTAACGTGTGGCTTGGAATGACCAAATCCAAAATTTATGGCCCATTCTTCTTTGCGGAAGCAACTGTAACAGGTACCGTCTACCTTGATATGCTTCAGCAGTTTCTCGAACCACAGCTTCTTGATGATGGCATTCTTGATAATGTTGTGTTTCAACAAGATGGAGCACCATGTCATTATGCTCTAATTGTTCGAGAATACCTCAACAGACGCCTTCCGAATTGGTGGATTGGACGTGGAGGACCTCGACCTTGGCCTCCGCGTTCTCCGGATTTGACACCCCTGGATTTCTTTGCATGGGGTTTCATAAAAACAAAGGTTTATCGCCAAAAGATCAATAGTTTAGCTGAACTTAAAGAACGCATCCAGTTGGCAGTGCGGGAGATAACACCTGAAATGCTTCAAAATGTGTTTCGCAGCGCTGAGGATAGATTTGAAATTTGCAGAGATACAGACGGTGCACATGTTGAAACTTCTCAATAAAGTTTTGACTTATGATTTATAAATCTATTTGTTTTTGTATCATAATTTAGTAATAAACACAAAATTATGTCAGTTTTTATTAAATTTGTCCGATTTCATTGAAATAGATAGTTAATTCTGGACACCCTGTATATATATATATGTATATATATATATATATATATATACAGGGTGGGCGGAAAGTAGCTCCCTATTTTGGATTGGTAAAAAAATACGTATATTATTCATTTATTTCAGAAAAATAATATGAAAAGGTAGGCATACATGGTAGGTTTTCTCTAAAATTCAATGTGGGCTCCAACTCTTTCCACCAGCTTCTGGAGCCGCCCAGGAATGGCGTCCACTGACTTTAGCAGGAACTCCGGCGGGATGGAGGACATGACTTCCCGAATTCGGTCCTCCAGTTCTTCCAATGTCCTCGGTTTGGTGCGGTAGACTTCTTCCTTTACCCACCCCCAAAGAAAGAAGTCGCACGGTTACCGCTGAAAAACGGCAGAATCGGTTCATTGTAACGGTGTGGTGTGGTATGACCTCAGATCAGGTTGTGGGCCCATTCCTTCTGCGCAACACCATGAATGCTGAGCGGTACCTTGCTATGTTGCGAAACGAGGTCTGGCCGGTTGTCAGCACATGGGAGAACATCGACGATCTGATATTTATGCAAGATGGCGCCCCTCCGCACTTCGCTCTTGTTGTCCGTGAGTGGCTGGATGCCCACTTCCCTGGGCGTTGGATGGGTCGTCGTGGTCCACATCAATGGCCAGCCAGGAGCCCCGACTTGACACCGTGCGACTTCTTTCTTTGGGGTGGGTAAAGGAAGAAGTCTACCGCACCAAACCGAGGACATTGGAAGAACTGGAGGACCGAATTCGGGAAGTCATGTCCTCCATCCCGCCGGAGTTCCTGCTAAAGTCAGTGGACGCCATTCCTGGGCGGCTCCAGAAGCTGATGGAAAGAGTTGGAGCCCACATTGAATTTTAGAGAAAACCTACCATGTATGCCTACCTTTTCATATTATTTCTTCTGAAATAAATGGATAATATACGTATTTTTTTACCAATCCAAAATAGGGAGCTACTTTCCGCCCACCCTGTATATATATATATATATATATATATATATATATATATATATATATATACACTTACACACTGTATTATTATATATACTGTAGAAGCGGAATTCACCCTACTTTCAATTTCTTTAATAGAATAGAACAGATAATTGTTTTACATATACACAGTGTAAAGGAAAAATAATACACACAACTACATTGCTCTGTTTACTTAATATATATGCATGCAGCAGTCATGAAATAATAATAATACACCCAATAAAGATGAATGAAAATATGTATATACAGCAGTTGTAAAATCAGAATATATTTGGCTTATTTAATATACTGTATATGCATGACATAAAATAGAAATAATTGTTTAATATATATATATATATATATGATACACACAGACCGTACATGTAACAAGGGACTCTTCTAGGAAAATTAAATTCACTCTAGTCCAAATATGTAATGGTAAATGACAAACACTATAGTTTTTTTCTTTTTCATGATGTTAGCCTCTCGTGGGCAACGGGTCACTCGCAAAGAGGCCCGAAAAATATAGCTTCCCTCACCAGTTATCTGATTGAACTCAGAATGGTTCCCTGAGGTTTTTCCATCATCCTATCATGAAACGGACATGTTATGTGCTTGAAAAGTTGACGCTCAATTTTGCCAGTTGAGGTTTAAGTATTGGTTTTTGGCTAAAAATACAATAGTTACCCCTTTTTCTTTGATGTATTCAATCCGACGTGAATGCAACGAGTCTTTTGCTTATATTGAGGTTCTGAATATAGTTGGGCTGAGATGCTTTAAACCCTAGATCCTGTCCCAAAGCTGGATCCTGTCTGCTTTGCAGATAGCTGGTGAGGGAAGTTATATTTTTGGGGCCTCTTTGCGAGTGACCCGTTCCCCACGTCGGGCTAACATCATGAAAAAGAAAAAACTAGTATTTTTCATTTACCATTACTTATTCGAACTATCCTTAAACATTATCTAGGGCGTGGACCCACAGTAACAAGTGCATCGTATTCTGACATGCTTCGGAATGAGTTAACGCAAGTAACTCGCACAAAACGGAGAGGGAGATTGTCGGAAGGTGTTATTCTGTTACACGACAATGCGTACCCTCATACCGCTGTACATATTAGAAAATGCCTTCAAGAAATTAAATTTGAAGTTCTCGACCATCCAGCAGCCTACAATCCAAACCTGGCACCTTCGGATTTTTACCTGTTTGGACCACTAAAAGACGCTTTGATAGGTCAGCGATTCCAAGGCGATGATGACCTGAAGGAGGCGGTGCATGACTGGCTACGCACACAGCCAAAAACATTCTTTTGTGATGGCATTAGGAAGCTTGTAGATCGCTGGACTAAGTGTATTGAGAAACAGGGAGACTATGTTGAGATGTGATGCGTTTGTAATCTATCAGATGTGAAAATAAAATTGTGAAAATAAAAAGTGCGGATACTTATTGAATTACCCTCGTGTGTGTGTGTGTGTATATATATATATCAGCTATTAACTGATGACGTGGAAAACGCAGATTAATAATAAACAGGAACACATGTTTCTGTTTATTATATATATATATATATATATATATATATATATATGATGAAATTAACCACGAAGGAAAAAGGAAACAGAATGGTGTTCAAGCGCTTTCGTCTAATGACATCCTCAGGAGCACATGCATATATATATATATATATATATATATGTGTGTGTGTGTGTGTGCATCAGACATAAAATAGAAATAACAACGATAATAATAATGATAAAAATAATAATAATAATGGAAACCGAGGGTTCAGTTTTAGCCGATTGAGGCTCACGTGTGCATGCACCTACAAACAGCGTTTTTATTATGTACAAAATCTGTGTAAGAGCTGTCTCGAGTTTACGAATAATATAGTGAACCATTGATAGGATTGCTACATAATTTGCAAACAATGTAAACGCTCTTGATACGAAAGTCAAGTAGTTGAAGGTGAGATGAGAGACTGCAATGTATGTAAACACATGTTTTTTAATAATACATGTTTTGATTTCCATAAATCAAATGAAACATTTAAGAAAATGAGAATTTGCGTCTAGTATGCTTCAATGATGGATAGCTGGCGAAAATTCGAGCAAAAGTACAATGAAATTCGCTGTACTACATGTCATGAGAAATATAGGATAGATGGTGTAAAGCATGTTTGCTATATGAAAGCTACCAAACCTAAAAATAAACCATGTATACTACGACATAGAGACTTACACAAGTTCCGAAACCAAATAGGGTATTCCCCACTTACTCCTAAGCCAGACCATCTGTGACGAGTGCATGAACGTTGAGTGTGATAAATACCTAAATGTGGCAGACGAACAAACATTTTTATGACGACTGTAAGAGACACGACCGTGAAACTCCTTATGAACTATGTTGTCAAACTGTCGGATCAATTAAAAAAAATGAGTTTATATTCTTGCGCATAACTCCGCAAAATCTGATACTCAGTTTCTTTATAAGGAGCTGCTTGAACATGACTCCTCAGAAATATTCACAGGCAGTCCTTTAAAAAGAGGCAACAAACTTATACAAATGCAGATAAGGAGTAATGTTCAGTTTAAAGACATTATTTTTCACGCCTTGTAAACCAGCTAAGTCAGCCAAAGTAATGGGCGTAGATGCCGAAGTTTCCTTACTGGAGACACTTTAGATTACATAGGATCTCCACCCCTCAAACATTACTTTAAGTACGACAGTATGAGCGTTAGTGATCAAGAAGATTTTGAGAGGTACTACAATAGTTTTAATGATGCCAATTCTTACAATATAGCGGATGAATGCGTGCGTTGTTGTGTGAATGATGTGCGTGTGCTTAGAGTGTGTTTCCAAGCCTTCAGAAAGATGTACATAATCCGAGTCATGTGTGATCCGGTACAAGCCACAACCACGATCGCGTCATTGTGCTTCACTGTATTAAAAAATAACTTTATGACTAAAGATAGCCTAGCTGTCATCCCCCGTAATGTTCCACGTAGTTATGGGTATAAAGCTATTTACTGGCTGACACACCTACAGCAGCAAACAGGAATGCTAATAAAGCATCCACGCTACGCGGGTGAAGTGGCTATTAAGATTAACGGTGGGGTTTCTTGGGCCGATGGGATAAGTGAGGCCCCTCACACTGGTGTGAAGACGGTGTACTCATTTAATGGGTGTTGATGGCATGGGTGTCCACGTGCTGAGCGTGTAGTTACAGAAGATATCCATGGGAGATCACCGGCTGATAGTCTTGCTTGGACCCGTACCCGAGACCAGCTTATAAGATCCCATTTCACTCACAAGGTGATGTGGGAGCATGAATATGATGCGCGGTTGGAGAGTGATGACCGGTATCGCGCGTTCAATGGTAATGAACCCTCTAAAATGCGGAGATAGTCTCTTTGGTGGACGCACAAGCTCCTTCAAACTATACTTTCCACCTACGGAGGGCGTGAAACTCCATTACTATGATTTCTGCTCTTTATACCCCTACGTTATGAAGAACAACCCATACCCGTAGGAGCACCTGGAAAACTAGTGGGCCCCACGCTATCGACCATCGATCACTTCTCAGCTAATTTGAACAAGAACTGTTTTGGACTCTCCTTTGTTGATGTACTCCCACCTACCGATTTATGGATGCCAATTTTACCCATCGTTAGAGGCCACAAGCTCATGTTCACTCTGTGTGAAGTGTGCAGGGGAGAACAGTGGGGGGTGTAATCATACATCCAACCAGAGGAAGATCAGAGGTGATTATATAAGTCCTAAGCTGTCCCTAGCTATTCTTCACAGACACAGAATACTGAAAATTTATGAAGTGTGGAGGTTCTAGAAGTCCCAAACCTCTTCACCCCCTACATTAATACCTTCTTGAAGGATAAAGTTCAGGCAACAGGTTGCCCGCTCGGCGTTGAGACTGAAGACGAAAAAACAGCATATATCCAGCGTTACCATGATCGTGAAGGTATACAGCTTGAACTGAGTCAGATTGTACGAAACCCAGGCAAGCGCTGTAATGCTAAAATTGTGCTTAAATAGTCTTTGGGAGAAATTTGCACAGAATACAGACAAGGGAAACGTCCATCTAGCACAGAATTATAACGAGGTATGGGATTACGCCAACGCCAACGATAAAGAAGTCATGGAGAGCGTGAATAGGGGTAACACTTACATAATAAGATACAACAGATACGTCTCTACGGATACGTCACCTGTCACAAACATACATGTAGCCAACTTCACAACAGTTTCCGCCCGAATTGAACTTTGGCTTCCGATGCAATCTCTTGGACGGAGGGCTCTCTACGCAGATACAAATAGCGTGATATTCACGGAGAAATAAGGCGAATATATGCCTCATATTGGCGAATTCCTTGGAGAACTGACTGATGAGATCAAGGATGAGTGTGGACACAATGCCTACGCCGATTCTTTGGTTTGCACTGGAGCAACAACTTACGGGATGCGCGTGAGGTTGGCGATGAGTACAAATACTGTACATCGTGAAGGCTAAAGGCATCACTCTTAACCAGGAAAACCGTCAGATCGTTAACTTTAATTCGCTCAAAGAGCTAGTGAGTTTAGAAGATGATGGAAATGAGGGTAACCAACCATCCACCTGATTGCAGGAACTCATAACTTCCATGCACAGAAATTAGCGTGACCCGACAATTCAGCGCAGGACAATTCAGCGCCGACAATTCAGCGCAAGACAATTCAGCGCAAAGACAATTCAGCGCAAGACAATTCAGCACAAGACAATTCAGCGCGAAAATACCAACAAAGAAGAAGAAAGAACAAATCCAGAGGGAAGAGAGGCTTGCAACTGTTAGGTTAGGTTAGGTTTCTAGTTTTTGAAATAAAATCTTAATTTTAACAATTCTAACAAATTTTGTTTTTTAAATAAAATTTTAATAATTATACTCCTTTGAATTTTATCTCCGATTTGTCACTCCTTCGTTATGTCACTCCTTCGTTACGGTATTTATGTCACTCCTTTGTTATGTCACTCCTTTGAAATGATGTGTGTGTGTGTGTGTGTGTGTGTGTGTGTGTGTGTGTATGTGTACAAGAAAATCTAAGCACTGCCCATTGTATGGTGTGCGTCAATAAAAAGAGCGAAACGTAACTCGCCTATTACACCCTTTGGAAGCATACTTCCTCCCTGCCGTGTTCAGTTGATCACAACAGACGTTGGTGTTCAGACGTATCTTTTGCCTGTTAAAGATTTTTCACGTTGCCGAATAAATAACGATGGCTGCCGCTGATATCGCTTGCTCTACATTCCTGAAGTGGTACATTCAAAGAACTTCTTGTCAGTCGTCTTTTGAGACCTTTAAGACCTGCCTAAACCGGGTGAAACTCTGTAAACAGGATGCCTAAATACTTTATGGATTTTCTGATGAGAGCATTACATGCTTCCGCAATGCTGAAGACGTGATGGAATATGTTGTGAGCTTGAAGTGTGTAAAAGAGTACGTCCAATGAAGGAGCCAACGCTCGCTGAAGAGAAGAATTTTTAATAGATTTTGGTTACGAATATTGCTTATCCCCCAAAGTGGAACAGTATGCGCATCATTTTTCGTGCCAATAAGTTTCAAACTTTATTTACCGTTTTACGAGTATGTGTACATAACTGACGGTCGTGAAAGAAATATGGTGAATCCAGTTATTCCGGAACATGTTAAAAAGTCAATGATACGCATCCCCGGCAACGGGCATGATAAAACTATGAAACCTGTATTGTTTCTTCCATCGCAGATGGAAAATTTCTCTAAACATTTACTCGGTATAATGTGGCCCACTTTAAATCAGTCATTTATACGGCTTAGGCGTGTCAAGGTTTTCAGGATGGAACATTACCGTACACGAATTCGTCGCCGCATAGCAAAAGACGCAATACATTTTCCACCCTGCACGACTCACTAATTGATTCAAGCCGCGCGACTCCCGTTTCACAACCGTCTCAGAAATTGATTCGATTGGACGTGCTCTCCTCCCAGACTCGATAGAAAACTAATAAAAGTTTGAGCTTCCATTAATCAGTATACTCAGTGAAGTATACGACGTGTCCGTGTTGAAGTCTGTGCGTGTATTCAGGCGTAACACTGGTGCTATTAATTAATTATGTACTTGAAACGAAATGTAGACAATCAGTCTCTGGTATACGCAATGTTATTTATTTAAGTGTTGAAGTGATGGAGAGAATCTTCATGGTGGTTAAGAAGTGGGGTGAGGAGAGGTATAAAATATTTGTAGGAACGAGTGTAAAAGGAGAACAGATTAGTGATGCCTCCTTATACGCCATTATTTCCATGCTGTGCATAAATCGTGATACAAACCAACCCTGCGTTGATGTACGGCTGATGTGGAAGAATACTGCTGAGAATAACGCCCTTATCCCTAAGCGAAACCGTTTCATTCTCGACGGATTGTTTGAAGTCCTCGGTTTCCGAAAACTAAAACCTATACTAGACGCCGGTGCTGCAGATATGCGTTATTTTGACAAGGTACTTGAATACGCGTACACTGCGCTGCTCGATGATTTTGCCAAGTATCGGGACGAACAAGTTGAGAACGGTTTGGAACTGGAGACTTACAGTGCCCGCGAAAAGTATCCGATCACCCTTGAAATTTGTATTTTTTACATAAAAAACAATGTTTAAATGTATACTAACCTTATATTAGTATTTTGTCATCTGTCCTTTGGTTTGGATGACTTGTTCTAGACGTTTTGGCATGGATTTAATCAAGTTTTGACAAACTTCCACTGATATTTCCTTGCACCATACCTTTTTGATGGCCTCTTGTAATTTTTCGACTGAGCCAGTGTCGTGGCATTCAACCTTATTTTTTATTATTAGCCACAGATTTTCTATCGGATTGAGATCTGGACTATTACCAGGCCAATCCAAAATATCAAATTTATTGTCAGTAATCCATTTTGTCACTATTTGGCCCTGTGACATGGTGCACCATCATGCATGTATGTTTTTGTCCTTTGGATTGCCATTGCCATTGGAAGTTTATCCTGTAGCATTGCTAAATACCGTGCACCATTCATAGTTGTGTTCTTCGGAAGAAAATATAAGTTTCCACGCCCATAGTAACCGAAACAACCCCAAACCATCACACTTGGAGGGTGTTTCATTGTCTTTAGGGTGTATTTAGGGTCCATCCTATTTGAGCCAATAGGCCGGCGAACCTTTTTTGGACAAACTCTGAATGTCAAAAATGTCGACTCATCGCTAAATAAAACCTTCTTCCAGTCATCAACAGTCCAATGAATGTATTTTTTACAAAATGCGACACGTTTTTTACGCATTTTTTCATTAATGAACGGTTTCTTAGCAGCATGGCGAGATGGTAATCCGAGTTCTTTTGGAGCCGCTCTTGGATAGTTCGTTCAGAAACACCAGATAACAAATTATTCATATTAAATTTTATTTCTTTCGCAGTTATTGTTGAGTTTTTCAATACTAAACGTTTCATAAGTTTGTCTGTTCGCGAATTTGTTTTCTCGGTCTGCCAGATCGTTTTTTAGGGACTGGCGTGGTTTAGGCCACCATTGTTCTTAGCCCGTGAACCATAATTAACGGTACTTTGGGATATGTTTAATTCCTTAGCTATCTGTCTCTGTGATTTCCCACATGCATGCAAAGCAACAAAGCACCTCGACAATCACTCTTAAGTTGTTTTAGCACACATTATATATAAATTTTATTTACACCACTTTCTGTAAAAAAAAAAAATATCAAGAAATTTACACAAACAGTGAAATCTGACAAATTTGAGACACAGCCACCCGCAACGAAGGCTACCAGAACACTAATTTGAGAATGCGTTGGATAGCTCTCATATCAGCGAGCAACCTCAAAGTTACCAGATGTCGCTAGAACAAATAGAAAGTGAATTACGTGTCTTTGAATATCAAGGGAAAATATTGTATTTTCTTGAGTGATCGGATACTTTTCGCGGGCACTGTATTTAGAAGGTACAGACCCCTTGAAATATCATGAACTTTCGTACAGAGGAATAGAACGGTACAAGCCTGATCTCGCCTTCACTGTTCACTAGGGTGTTTCACATTTCAAATTTTTTTAAAAACTCATGGAGCATAGTTCTTATATTGTGAGAAATACTGCAATGATCGTAAATATAACAAAAAAAATTAGATTAGCAATTATTTCGGGTCCACGCACGCCTCCCCCCCCCCTCAAAGACGGACCCTCCTTTTGTACTGCAAATCTCCTACTTTCCATCATGAAAATGCTTGTAACTTCCACATTCCTAATCCGTTGTAGACGAGATCAATATGCATCTAAACAATACTTAATAATGTGGTTTAGTGAATGTTTGGGCAGTTCCATTCAAGCAGTTTTATTTTTTTCCTGATTTCCTTACATGATTTTTTTTTATAACACTTTGATTTTATCGTAGGTAAATTAACTGACATCCTTTAACCGCTGCGAATAAATGCAATAAGTCAATTTGGGTGTGACCGCCACCCATAGAGCATCATCCCAGATCAGCTCTGCGGCGATGGGCTTTGAACCGATAAGTTAAGTGGAAGCAATAGCATTCATTCCCTCAACTAATCAATTCAAAGTGGGAACAACCTTGCTGATGCAGTATAGAAAAATTCGATCCAGTACTGTAGGTTGGATAATAACTGGCAGAGAACAAGAGTAACATGCATAGACATAGTAAGTTTCAGCTGCACCACCAAAGCCCCATCAGTTTTTTTTTTTGGCAAAAATTTATGAAACAAAAAGGTTACATGTGGAAAGAGAAAATAAAAAAAACACCACACTGCATTAATTTTATCCTTAATTTTATCTCTTACTACAGATCAGTTTACTCAAAGTTTCTTTCTTGAATTCTGATAGCACATTGCTGTTTCTTTCAACAACTTGTAGCAATTCCTGAAATTCATCCTCTTCTTTGCAGTTTCCAAAACAGTCTTCTACAAGTTTGACGCCTCTTTCGGCTACATCATTAATTGCTCTCGCTGAAGTTAAGGTTTTCTTCATTCTTTGATAGTTGCCGTCACTCTCCCAAGACATGGAGACTTCTTTTAGCCATTCTCCAGATGAATTCAGCTCCTTGAAAATATACCAAGATTTTGGCCCAATAAGATGCTGAATTCTTGTGCCTTGTTTCAGGTGGGGAAAGACTGGCTGTCCTTTGTTAAATTTTTCTGGTGGGTCGGCCCGTAGAAGTTCTTTGGCCATCTTGCTTTTTTCAACATGTGATAAAGAGCCGAACAGAGCAGGACAGACAGTTCCTCCGTCAAGTACCAATAATGTCCATTTAATACTTTCAAAGCTGCTTCAGCAATATGAATGTCGATCTCCTTGTACCTGAATAGCTCATTATAAAATGTAAGGTCGTTAACAAGTACATTTTCCTGCACTTGTGCAAGAGAGCCAGTATTTGCTATAAACAAGAGTCGTAAATAAGCATATTCTATGAAGTTTTTCATTCATTGAGTCTTCGAACACGACTTGATCCGAAAATCCTACATTTTATTCGTGTATATGATAGCTAATATCCAGCGGGCATGATGGAATGCTCCAGGTCGGATCCAATGAACACCCCGCTGCGGAACTTCACCAAGGAGCATCAGAGTGGTTTCTGCAACCTTTCTATAATCATCTCTAGGAAAAGCTTTATCATCTTTGAGGATATCTTTATCTTTCATAAAATTTATTGAAATATCTTTCAATTCACGAAGATATCGTTCTTTGATTACGAGTTTCTTATATGGGAAATTGGTATTAATCTTATCCCACATATTTTCTTTGAAGTTCTTAAAGTTTTCATTTTCCGGAGAAATGGTCTTCCCAAATATTTTGGTAAAGACTGCGAACAAAAATCTTTCAGATATATTGTGGCAGCAGGCTAGCCAGAGTAACTTTTTGTCCAGAAGATCTTCTAACATCTTGCAGGAGCCTCTTATCCACCCAGAATTTGAGTTAGTTGTATCAAATACCATCCCATAGATGTTTTTCTCCAATTTCAAGTCTTTAATGGAGTTAAAAACCGCAGATGCTTGAGTTGAGCCAGTAGAGTCAGCTGTTTTTGGCGCAGATAATAACTTTTCCGAATTATCACCTGACATCAGAATCGCTAGTCTATCATGCTTTCCACCTGAGACATTTGGAAAGAGTTTGCTGTCCCAAAGGATTAAAGACTATATAGACGGAACAAAATCAACTTTGATGGCCTCAAATGTTATTTTTCTTGACTTTCTTGCAGCTCTGAAGGATGTGCTTCGTGATACTGCCATCTGATCTATATTTTTTCCGCATTCAGCTGCCACCACAGAAGCAAAACCGGTTCGCTGTCCATGCTTTAGTTTCAAGCGATCAGCTGTGTTAGACACCACTTCTGATTTGAATATGTTACAGTAACTATTCCCGAAGGTCCAGCCTTTGCGATAAATTCGTCAACGTCGGTTGATTCAGTACTGGAATTTTCTGATGTGTTGACCATAGATGTTTCTTTTTCTTTCAAAGATTGTCTATCCAATTCTTTCTCTGCCCTTATTTTTCCGGATTGCATTCTCTCTGTTTTCCTCACAAACTTACCAGTATAGATTTTATCTTTTCAGCCTAGACAATATTTCCGAGGACCTCTTTGATCTTCCGAAAACTTTATATCTGTCACTTTATCTGTCGTTGACCTCATTCTGTCCTGAATTATTTCTACTGCATCTTGGATTGCTATGTCAAAAAGCTTATCCATGCAATCCAAAAGGGCCTCTTTCTGTGACTCAAAGTTCTTTCTTCCTTTATTCCTCAAGAGCGATTCATGCTGTTTTGAGATCAAGCAACATCTTTCTTGGAGTGCTATGCTTGACAACGTCTTTTGCAGGAATTGTAGCCATGTCCCATTAGGGCATATCATACTCTGGGTTCAGGGTTGAAATTTTGGAAAAACAAAGTGGTTAATATGTATTCCTTTGTAACAGTTAATTCTAAGATGGGTTTATTATTTGCAACTTTTCCGAAAAATCTCATTTTCATGGTCAAAATCGCGATTTTCTGATTTGAAGGCTGCCTAACGCAGCCTCAGGGCACCCAAACCAAAGCGCGCAGCTGTTCTGCATATGATTTAGTCTAAAAGCTGCTTTTCTGACCTCATCCTTGCTTTCTTGCGTGTTTCAACACCTCTGGGTGCTGAAAAAATGTTTAGATTTCACGTAAAACTTAAGAATTTTAAGTTCTTCTTCAAAGAATAGGCGCGGCTCACCAGCTCTACTCTGATCGAGTAGCGGGAGACTTGCCACCTCCACGTGTAGGTTTACACGCCTGTTCTTCCTGGATCCCTGAAAAGCGTGGCATCATAAGATCTTATATTATGATCTTATGAGGACTTTCAGCTCTTATGAGTATTAACGATGGCTTCAGCCTTTTCATCAGCCAATCGAACCTGAAAAGCTCTTAAGTATGTCCTGCGTCGATCTGAACACTGGGAGCATTTCTCGATAGTCTATCCTGGCTCTCACCCACCTATCTCTCCTCTCGTGACGGTACACAGCTTGGGAAGCAGTTGAGACTTACTGTACAGCTCTCTCGCAGGACTGAGTATGAACAGAGAAAGGGTCCACTTTGAGTGGAGTTTTCATGAGATACTCGAGCTCAGTCAAGGTCATCTTGCAGGTGAAAATAGGCTCGTAAATATTCTCTGATTCCCAGTTGATGAGATCCTCAGGTGACGTGGCTTGCAGATTGACTTTGGGATTTTTATGGGGCCTCACTGTCGTATCACCAAAGTCTCTTCTTTCTCTGATCTTCTCTATCTGGCTCACAACAAAGGCTCTCTGATGCTCATCCTCACTGCACAGGAATGAAGCCAGGATGTTCTCAGGATGTGCGTGGTAAGCTCCTTTTATCACTGCAGCAGAAATGATGTTCCTGACCTCGGTAGTCTGGTTCTTCAGCAGCCTCAGGCTTGAAAAAACGTGTGTGCAGGACCAAATTTGAGGTGGTGCTTCACTTTGATGTCGTAGTACATTTTGAAGTAGAAGTTAAGGCAGAACTTCACGAGGACCTCGAGCCTCCTCAACATCTCCCCCTTCAGTCCGTGCTCCCTCATCCACAACAGCAAGATGGCCTGTGCAGTAGTGAGCCACCTGGATTGGTTCAGAGGTCCGCACTTGAGACCAGCCAACTGTGGACTGAGACTTCCAGACTTGATGGCTTTGATCAGAAGATAGCAGTTGTGCTGGTCTGTGGAGAGAGATTTGACTATCTCTACTGGCAGCTCTATGATATATTCAGTTCCTTACACCGGTTTGAAGTTGAAGTTGACCTCAAGTTCATTCACTTTCTCAAGAAGTTTTCCAATAGGCCCACTGAAGCCTGACCGGGGAGTTACAGGGCCGTCCAGCTTGATGATTAAGTGCCTCAGGGGGAGCTCGTTCACATGGAGCTGACAGATCATCCAGTGGCATTTGCGACCCAGCATCTTCTCCAATAGGGCTATGGCGCCTCCAGACCACCCCGTGTTGGTGTTGGTAGAGTCTCCTCCAATCATTACAAGGCTCTCGTCAGCTCCGTGATCCAGAAGCCACTCATGCAGGCCCTGAGGATCCTATGAGCAGGCTTTTCTCCTTCCTCAGGTTCCTCGGGAGTGAAATGGAAGAGTTACCCTGCTTGCCATCACAGAATATCCCAGAGATCTTCTCCTCCTCTGACCTCTGTGTGAGAGCTTCAACTGATGAGGCCATTACTTCCTCCTTGGCCCTCCAGACTTTCATGCCATCTATGGCCAAGTAAGCCTTGTCTTTGGAAAGATGACCGGCCTTACCGAAAAAAATGGCGTCCACTCACTTCTACTTCACAATTATAACTGGCGTAATTGCTCAGAGCCATCTATTGAGAGAATGTTGAATTTCGCCTTCTGCGTCCAAATGGTTACAAAGATTCAAATGGAGTAGATTTTATTTCTTATGTATGTATGTATTAAACCTGTTTAAGAGTTAAGCAAAGTTAATGTGTCTAAATGGCAACAAATTACGACAAGGGATTAAAAATATGAGATTGTGTTCAATTGAATATTTGGTATTTCAACATAGAACAGAAAACCGCAATTTTGAACATGATAACGCGATTTTTGGTAAAAGTTGCAGAAAAGAAACCCCTCTTAGAATTAAATTTTACATAAAAATACATTAGCCAGAGTGAAATTCGGACTCTGAAAAGTATGATATGCCCTAATGTCCCATACGGTCTTTACCTTCTTCAAAACTGCCAAAATGTTTTCTTCCTTCGATACGTTAGCAGTATTGATTTGGGCTCTTCTCAAAAAATAAAAATGCTTAATAATAAGTTATCTCCATTTGTTGGGAGCATACACCCCTCCGAAGCAATAATATCATCTTTAAACGTGCCCACTATAGTCATATCAACTTAGATCTTTTCTTAGAACAGGCCTATGCTTAGACATATTACACTATTTTTTAGTTTCATAAACTGAACAAAGTCTGAAAAAAATATCAAAGCATTAGCTGTCTGTGAACTGAGTTGCACAAAGCAAAGGACAAAAGAAAAGGTAGCAGAAAATGAAAATAGAATTACTTGTGTAGCGAGTGCACTACCAGTTGATTATGTATGCTTCTCTGCTCTGATAAATCAAACCTTAAAACAAGTACCAAACATATACACAAACACCAACCAACGAACGACAGCTACATTCATCAAAATCGTAGTTACTGCATACTTCAATGGCTACTGGCAGACAAGCAATCAGAATCAACTGGTAGTGCACTCGCTACACTTGAATAAATATAACTAAAAATAGAATTACTCGAATAAAACTGCCCAAACATTCACTAAACCACATTATTAAGTATTGTTTAGATGCGTATTGATCTCCTCTACAATTTGATACAAATTTATAAAGATCGGATTAGAAATGTGGGAGTTACAAGCATTTTCATGATGAAAAGTAGGGGATTTGCAGTACAAAAGGAGGGTCCGTCTTTGGGGAGGGGGGCGTGGACCCGAAATAATTGCCAATCTAATTTTTTTGCCATATTTATAATCAATGCAGTATTTCTCACAATATAAGAACTATGCTCCATGAGTTTTCAAAAAAAGTTAAAATACGAAACACCCTACTGTTCACCCCAAAGAATTATATCTTTATATGAGGCGCAGTTGTCGGCGCGATTTAGAAGGATTCCTCAGCTATCGGTATGAGTTTTGAAGAGCTTACAGTTGAAAAGGTCAGCGAGAAAAGATTGAGCGCTTGCTTTGAAAGTACATTTTATAAACTTGAATTTAATGATAATGCTGTGAACGATGCCATGGTCGTGCGCAGTTTTGACTGTACTTTAGCAAGGTTTAAAGAGCGACAGAGTTTTACTCCCAATTATAAAATAGGGACAAAATTAGTCTTAAACGCTCTAAAAGGACATTATATTGAATATAGACGCCCGCATAATTTAAGTGGTGAAACGATGTTAAATCGTGTGTGCTGTGTTGTACAAAGTAATGAAGATGTAATTATTGATGTAATTATATCCAAATTTACCAAGCTATTTAAGAATGGTCGAAACTGAACCCTCTGTTTGTATTATTATTATTACCGTTGTTATTTCCATTTTATGTCTGATGCATATATATATATATATATATATATATATATATATATATATATATATATATATGTGTGTGTATATATATATATGATGAATAAAACCACGAAGGAAAGGAAACTCAGAATGGTGCTCAAGCGCTTTCGTCTAATGACATCCTCAGGAACACTGAAGTAAATAAAGAGTTCAAGACTATATACAGGTTACAAATATATATATATATATATATATATATATATATATATATATAATAAATATAGAAATAAAAGTTGTGGGAGGAGCATACAAATTTGTAAGGAAAACTACCAATTTTAGCACTTTGCCCGAATTCAACACAAGATCAAATGGATTGTTTACAACCAATTTTATAGTTAATGCTTGAATGATATATAGGTCACAAAAAAAATAAAAAAATAAAAATAAATTGAAAAATAAAAATTGTAAGAGGAGCAAACAAATTTATAAGGGAAAACTACCCAAGTTTTAGAACTCTGCCCTTCTTGTCTAAATCCGTTCTGAACGAATTCAACACAAGGTCAAATGGATTGTTTACAACTGTCTAATTCCGTTCTGGACTAATTCAACACAAGATCAGAACGGATTTAGACAAGAAGGGCAGAGTGCTAAAACTTGGGTAGTTTTCTTTATAAATTTGTATGTTCCTCTTACAATTTTTTTTTAAATTTATTTTTATATTTTTTTGTGACCTCTATATCTTTCAGGCCTTAACGCTAAAATTGGTTGTAAGCAATCCATTTGATCTTGTGTTGAATTCGGGCAAAGTGCTAAAATTGGTAGTTTTCCTTACAAATTTGTATGCTCCTCCCACAATTTTTATTTCTATATATATATATAATATATATATATATATATATATATATATATATATATATATATATATGTTTGTTTTTTTTGTAACCTCTATAAGTCTTGAACTCTTTATTTACTTCAGTGTTCCTGAGGATGTCATTAGACGAACGAAAGCGCTTGAGAATCATTCTGTTTTTCCTTTCCTTTGTGGTTTTATTCATCCTAAATATTTTTCACGTGTTACTTTCATAAAATAATTTTCATATATATATATATATATATTAAACAATTGTTATTTCCATTTTATGTCATGCTTAAATATTAAATAAGCCTAGTATGTATTATTTCTGCTTTACAGCTGTTGTATATGCATATTTTAATTCACCTTCACTGCCGGTATTATTATTTCTTTTCATGACTAATCCATATAAATATATATATATATATATATATGCATAAAATAAACAGAGCAATGTAAATATTTTTTATTTCAAGCTTTATGCTGTGTGTGTGTGTGTGTATGTGTGTATTCAGAAAAAAGTCATTCGAATCAGAAAAATAAAAAATAAAGACGCAAAATAATTACAATCAAAGGAAATAACTATATATGTATAATTTAGACGTTCAAACAACGCCCCTGGCCATATTCCAAAGCCTGCCAGGAGGTTAGTGGAAGCCGTCATTTTGCGCGAAGAACTTGCTTTAGTGGAAGGAAGTGCTGTTCCAGTTACACTATATATATATATATATATATATATATATATATATATATATATAACGCGTGTGCCATAAAAAAGTACATTTTAAAAGGCTATAAAATCAACATTTTTAATTTAATTTTAATAAAATTTCTACACAATAAAACATGTGTATTTATCTATAAGTAAACACGTTTTCAGACTAAAATATCAAATAATTCAAATTCTATCAACATTTAACGAAAGAGTATGATTTTTCTACTTAACATGCAAAAATTATTAAACCTTTTAATATTTTTTATAAAAATAATTTTTAAGGTAAAATTTCACAGAAATTATTAAAGAAAATGGGACCTAGTATCTTTCATGAACTGCTCTCGATTTTCCTACGAAAATGCAAACAAGGGCAGTCGATGACCCCTGATTTTGTTTCTGCAATCGGTTTTCTTGAGAAACCTAACCTAACCTAACCTGACCTAACCTAACCTAACCTGACCTAACCTGACCTAACCTAACCTAACCAAACCTAACCTGACCTAACCTAACCTAACCTGACCTAATCGAGTTTCTTATACTATTATTTTTTGCAAGATATCGCACTAATTCTTGTAATTTTTTTGCAGAATAATGAGTGATGTTTATATTAATTTGAAATGTATTGCGTCGTTTCAGTAAATAAATTTATTCAATATCCAATAACATTTTTCTTTATCATTTCTCAAGAAAACCGATTGCAGAAACAAAATCAGGGTCATCGACTGCCCTTGTTTGCAATTTCGTAGGAAAATCGAGAGCAGTCCATGAAACATACTACAGTAGTCCCAAAAAATGTTCGAAATGCTTTCCTTCCATTTCAATAACTTTTTTTATTCTTGGCCGGAATTCATCTATGGCTCGATTTACTTGTTCCTGTGGAAGCTCTTCCCATTTTTGAATGATGATCTCGCGTAAATGAGCGACATTTTTAAGACTAGTCCTGTGGACTCGCTCTGCTAAGTTCTCCCATATTCCCGCCAAGAATAAGAAAAATTATTGAAATGGAAGAAAAGCATTTCGAACATTTTTTTAATAATTTCAGGCAAATTTTGCCTTAAAAATTATTTTTATAAAAAAAAAATATTAAAAAGGTTTAATAATTTTTGCATGTTAAGTAGAAAAATCATACTCTTTCGTTAAATGTTGATAGAATTTGAATTATTTGATATTTTAGTCTGAAAACGTGTTTACTTATAGATAAATACACATGTTTTATTGTGTAGAAACTTTATTAAAATTAAATGAAAAATGTTCATTTTATAGCCTTTATAAAATGTACCCTTTTTTATGGCACACCCGTTATATATATATATATATATATATATATATATATTAACGGAGATCTAGTTTCTGAAAACAAGGAAATGGCTACCTTGCTAAACAAATTTTTACGTCAGTTATTACTATAGAAGATGTAACAAATATCCCTACGGTCATAGACATAATACCTTTTGATAATGGTAATATTTTGGATAATATGGGGTTAGTGAAAGGGAAGTAATGCGCTATAATGATAAAATGATAATGCGTAAATCACCAGGGCCGGATTCCATATATCCCATACAACTAAAAGAATTAAAAGATAGCATTGTTGTGCCGCTAACAAAGATTTTTAATTCGTCTATTTCTGAGGGGTGCGTACCAGATAATTTCAAGTTAGCAAACGTAACACCTATCTTTAAGAAAGGCGATAAGGGTGCGGCGGGAAATTATAGGCCAATCAGTTTAACGTCTGTTGTAGGTAAGCTACTGGAATCAATAAATAGGGATCGTATAGTCGAACACTTAGAATTGCATAACTTAGTTAGAGATACACAGCACGGTTTTAGGCGAAACAAATCTTGCTTAACTAATCTTTTAGAATTTTTTCAAAGCGTGGTTGACGTTTACGATAGCCATCGGGCGGTTGATGTAGTGTATTTAGATTTTCAAAAGCGTTTGACACCGTACCGCACACAAGACTCATTGAAAAAATTAAGGCTCATGGAATCAGGGTGTAGTAATAAATTGGATAGAAGAGTGGTTGCGAGGTAGGAAACAGAGGGTGGTCGTTGATGGAGCGGATTCGTGTTGGGCTAATGTAGCGCGTGGCGTTCCTCAGGGTTCTGTATTGGGCCCCTTCCTTTTTCTTATATATATTAACGATTTAGATGTCGGCCTAGTCAGTACAGTTTCAAAGTTTGCGGATGACACGAAGCTGGGTGGTAGGGCGATTAATGACGAAGATAGAGGCAAAATCCAGGAAGATCTGAATAAAATCGTTGATTGGTCAACCACATGGCAAATGAGATTTAACGTCGATAAGTGCAAAATTTTACATGTAGGTTCGCGTAAAGGTAATTTTTCTTATAATATGTCAGGGAAGGAGTTAACAAGCGTAGAGCAGGGAAAAGATTGAGGAGTTATAGTCACTGGTGATTTAGAAGTAGCGAAACAAAGTACAGCAGCGGTCAATAAAGCGAACAAAGTGTTAGGTGTTGAGCTCTGAATTTTGAGTACAAATCGCGCGATATTATAGTTCCTCTTTATAAATCATTAGTTAGACCCCATTTGGAGTACGCGATCCAATTTTGGAATCCGCATATGCGAAAAGATATAGACAAACTTGAAAGAGTTCAAAGATGAGCAACTAAGATGATTCCGTCGCTTAGGTCAAAGTCGTACGAGGATAGGCTTAAGGAGTTAAAATTGACTACACTCGAGACTAGGAGGCTAAGGGGTATCTAATCCAGGTTTTCAAAATTATGAATGGGTTCGATAACGTAGATAGAGATAGCTTTTTCGAAATATCTCAATATAATAGAACCAGAAATAACAGGAGTAAGTTGACAAGTAGAAGGTTCGAGACAGCAGTTGCCAAAAACTTTTTTACGCATAGAATAGTAAATAGCTAGAATAGTTTGCCGGTAGAAGTAATTACTAACACGTTTATAACATGTTTAAAAATCGATTAGACGCATATGTTGATAGATTGGGTATAGTTTAAGGTAGTAAAATTAAGGCTTTGTGGTTCGGAACCCATGTAAAATTGTAGGTCCCCTCCGCCACCACGGCGGACATGAACAATACACAATTACGAACAGAGTTAGGTAGACCAGCCATGAGTGGATCCTAGGGTCTTTGTTGGTCTGAAACATTATAACATTATAACAATATATAATATATATATATATGTAAAAAGTGAACAATGAACAATTCCTACACCATCGTTATATGGATTCATTGTCTTCATGCAGAACTTACTGTATGTTCGTATAGTTTTATGTTGAATGTTCATTTTTACATAAGAAACCAAAATCGCCTAAGCGAGTTTTTGGGTAGAATTTCGATTTATACTTCTTTATTCATTACTGTATTTCCCTAATTCATCTTAATTCATGTTCTTTTTTGACCGCTATCCTTTATTCATCTACCTATTGTCTACTTATGCCCTATCAACTTATCAGTCTATTTTTACTCGTGTCAATCTATGAAACGCACACTTTTGCCTTCGTTCTAAAACGCAAAAATACGTTCTCGTATTATTATTTTCATTTTTATTTTTAATTATTTGACCTCCCGAGATGAACTCGAAAATGCTGAGGGTAAGTGATCGAATTTCGCGAACTTGCAGATTCGAACGCTCAAAGATTAAAATACCTCCTCTCGCTTTGATTTCAAATTTATAATATTATCATGCGTTATGTTATATCATGTGTGTCATGTCTCATGTACTTGTGTTGTACTAATAACCATATAATCTAACCATATAATCTAACCATGGTAAACGATGTAATGTACTTCAATGAAATTATAATTAACTGTAATATTTTAATTTAATATAATGTAATGTACTTTAATGAAACTGTACTTAATGATGTAATGTACTAAATAACGTAGTCAATGTACTTTAATGAAATTGTAGTTAACGATAATAAATGAATTGATAATTATAATCAAAGTTACAGTCGACCAAAATTACAATGTACTCAATGTCCGACCCGACATTATGTCGCCATAAGGAATGTCGAATCGGCAATACTGTTGTTATGTATTTTTATTATTATTTTTCCGTTGTGATAAATTTTGATGTGCTTTCTACTTTGCCAAATAATTGATGACCTGTTGTTTTTTAAAATCTCATAATCATTTTTTAGATTTAGCTGAATAATGAATCCTGAGTAACTTTTGCCATGTCATGTTTTGTATACATTCTTTCTTCATTATAAATGTTGAAGTCATGTCTTGCCTAAGCATTTAATTGTAAATCTTAAACCTTTAATTTTTACTCATATGCATATTTTAGTGTAAAGATGCATAGTTCAATTTCCACTTTTAGTTAACTTGGCAGATCATGATAACATCAGATCTGAAAATACGCAGTTTAAGATAAAAATATGGCTTCATCTTCAAATATCTTGTTTATTCGTTTAAACCTTACACAGCTAAAAGATTTACTTTATTTTCAAATATTGTGCAAAAATAATACAGCCTCTTCAACATTTAATAATGATGATGTTAGTAGAATTGGGGTATATAAAGCCCACCAATTTCTTCCATGTTTGTTCTGATTCCAACTACGAGGCTGAGCATTACCTGTAACAGTTTAGAAGTAAATTACAACAAGAGAAACTTTTTATTTTCCCCCTTCGAGCCGTGCTCTCTTCAGAAGAACTTAGTCAATAGAATCTCCCGATAAGCTACAAGAAGAATCGGAGAGAAACCTCAAAGAATTTAATAAGCCTCTCAGAATCCTCCGAGCCACTAAAGAAGAACTCGGAGAGTAGTATAGAAGAAACTACTGCAAGTAACAGATCCGTTGCTGCCTCCTAACCAGAACCCCCGTCGACTTCGAACCAACCCAGGGCCATAGACGGAGGGGTTAACATTGTGGCGACCCTTTACCAGGATAAGAAAAAGATTTTTAGAAGAAGATTTTTAAAAGAAGATTTTAACAAGAAGATTTTAACAAGAAGATTTTAACAAGAAGATTTTAAGAAGAGGCCACTCTTTGGCCAAGATAGAAATTACCCTGCATCAGGATAAACACATAGAAGAAGAGGATCTTAACAACTGGCGACCCTTTAACCAGGATCTTCACGACTCCAGGATTCTTCCAGTCTTCCAGACTCTGGAACCAGAACCAACACCCAGTTGACCGGCGTGTCACGACTTCGAGTTCGTCACATCCACCCGTGAACCGGTGCGTTACGACTCCAAGTTCTTCACGCCTACTTGTCATCTAGGAACAAGTGGCCAGCCAGACACGTCTTCAGGACACACCTCAAAAGGATTTCGCCATAGGAATCTTAAGTACAAAACTCTTTTTTAAAATAATTTCTAAACATTTGAAAAGTCATTATTATTAACAATTAATATTTAGTATTGAGCCAGAATTAACAAAAAACACAGTGAACACTACAGACACCAGTGATACACTCTTTTTATTGAAAACAGTATTGTCACAGTTATTTTCAGTTATTTTTTACTATTCTAGTTCGTATAGTATAATTTTATTTTATGTACCTTCGCGTACATTAGAGTGAAATGTTTTTTACATTTTATATTTTAGTCAATTGTAAGAGAAGTCAATTGTAAGAGAAGTCAATTGTAAGAGAAGTCAATTGTAAGAGAAGTCAATTGTCACAATTATATTCAGTATAGTATAATTTTATTTTATGTATCAAACGTAATAGTATCGTACCTTCGTGTACATTCGAGTGAAATATTGTTTATATTTTTTTATTTTTGTTTGCAAATTTTTTCAAATTATTGAATTGAATTGACTTGCAAATTAAGAAAGAGAGAGTTTACAGAGAGTTTATAGTTTCAAGATACTTGATAGAGTTCAAGTTAGTTTCAGAATACTT
Source organism: Bathynomus jamesi (assembly GCA_023014485.1). Taxonomy (NCBI): domain Eukaryota; kingdom Metazoa; phylum Arthropoda; class Malacostraca; order Isopoda; family Cirolanidae; genus Bathynomus; species Bathynomus jamesi. The sequence continues at coordinate 2,444,355 of JAJOZX010000023.1, read as the reverse complement.
GATAAGAGTTCAAGTTAGTTTCCAAATACTTGATAAGAGTTCAAGTTAGTTTCCAAATACTTGATAAGAGTTCAAGTTAGTTTCCAAATACTTGATAAGAGTTCAAGTTAGTTTCAGAATACTTGATAAGAATTCAAGTTAGTTTCAGAATACTTGATAAGAGTTCGTTAGTTTCAGAATACTTGATAAGAGGTCAAGTCAAAGGTTGCATCTAAGAGGGACAACCGCCCCAGAGATTACAGAAGTTAGTTTTGAAAAAAAAAAGTTAGTTTTGAAAAAAAAAGTTAGTTTTGAAAAAAAAAGTTGTTTTGAAAATAAAAGTTAGTTTTGAAAAAAAAAGTGTTTTGAAAAAAAAAGTTAGTTTAGAAAAAAAAAGTTAGTTTTGAAAAAAAAAAGTTAGTTTTGAAAAAAAAAAGTTAGTTTTGAAAAAAAAAGTTAGTTTTGAAAAAAAAAGTTAGTTTTGAAAAAAAAAAGTTAGTTTTGAAAAAAAAAGTTAGTTTTGAAAAAAAAAGTTAGTTTTGAGAAAAAAAAGTTAGTTTTGAAAAAAAAAGTTAGTTTTGAAAAAAAAAAGTTAGTTTTGAAAAAAAAGTTAGTTTTGGAAAAAAAAAAGTTAGTTTTGAAAAAAAAGTTAGTTTTGAAAAAAAGTTAGTTTTGAAAAAAAAGTTAGTTTTGAAAAAAAAGTTAGTTTTGAAAAAAAAGTTAGTTTTTAAAAAAAAAAAGTTAGTTTTGAAGTCCCAAGTTAGTTTTCAATGCAGTCAATTGAGTTCAACTTTTCCTTTGTAATTTAAGAGAATTTAATTTAAGAAAAAAAGTAAGTTAAGAATTTAATTCAACCTTTTTTTGTGTTGTAAAAGATAATTAAATTCACCCTGAATTGACCGATTTGCGTCTTTAGTTAACCTTTTTTGTTTGTGAGACGGAAATTCACCGATTTGTCTTTCCCGTTTCATGCATTGTTACGTATATAAATATATAGTTATGTAATTTATTATTTGTACAAAGGTTGTAATGACTTTGATAATCATTGTAATGTATACGTGATAATAATAGTTGTGTAATAATTAATTAATCGATCTTGTCCTAATGACTCCTTTTAAATTACTATATGAGGAACACGCCGTCCCTCCGTTTTGTTTCAACTTTTTTTTAGTTTTTGTTCTAAGTAGTGTGACAAGCAATCTAAGGAAAAAAAAAAAAAAAAAAAAAAAATTTAACAATATCATTGTTTGTCTAACTTAATTGGTTGTCTAAATTAATGTATTAATCCTATTAAATGTTTGTTTAAACTAAAGTATTAATCTTTGATTTTTTTTATATTCTGTAAGCAAGTGTCAGTTAAAAAAAAAAAAAAAAAAAAAATTGGATACTCTGCATTGTACTCGACCACGCGAAATCGTTCTGTATAAAATTTGCATTGTAACTAATGGTACCCTGTTAGGATGCTATTTTCTCATTTGTATTGTATTAATGGTACCCTATTAAATTATTGTATAAATATCATTTTAAAAGCGGAGAGTACTGTAAAAAGTGAACAATGAACAATTCCTACACCATCGTTATATGGATTCATTGTCTTCATGCATAACTTATGTTCGTATAGTTTTATGTTGAATGTTCATTTTTACATAAGAAACCAAAATCGCCTAAGCGAGTTTTTGGGTAGAATTTCGATTTATACTTCTTTATTCATTACTGTATTTCCCTAATTCATCTTAATTCATGTTCTTTTTTGACCGCTATCCTTTATTCATCTACCTATTGTCTACTTATGCCCTATCAACTTATCAGTCTATTTTTACTCGTGTCAATCTATGAAACGCACACTTTTGCCTTCGTTCTAAAACGCAAAAATACGTTCTCGTATTATTTTTTTCATTTTTATTTTTAATTATTTGACCTCCCGAGATGAACTCGAAAATGCTGAGGGTAAGTGATCGAATTTCGCGAACTTGCAGATTCGAACGCTCAAAGATTAAAATACCTCCTCTCGCTTTGATTTCAAATTTATAATATTATCATGCGTTATGTTATATCATGTGTGTCATGTCTCATGTACTTGTGTTGTACTAATAACCATATAATCTAACCATATAATCTAACCATGGTAAACGATGTAATGTACTTCAATGAAATTATAATTAACTGTAATATTTTAATTTAATATAATGTAATGTACTTTAATGAAACTGTACTTAATGATGTAATGTACTAAATAACGTAGTCAATGTACTTTAATGAAATTGTAGTTAACGATAATAAATGAATTGATAATTATAATCAAAGTTACAGTAGACCAAAATTACAATGTACTCAATGTCCGACCCGACATTATGTCGCCATAAGGAATGTCGAATCGGCAATACTGTTGTTATGTATTTTTATTATTATTTTTCCGTTGTGATAAATTTTGATGTGCTTTCTACTTTGCCAAATAATTGATGACCTGTTGTTTTTTAAAATCTCATAATCATTTTTTTAGATTTAGCTGAATAATGAATCCTGAGTAACTTTTGCCATGTCATGTTTTGTATACATTCTTTCTTCATTATAAATGTTGAAGTCATGTCTTGCCTAAGCATTTAATTGTAAATCTTAAACCTTTAATTTTTACTCATATGCATATTTTAGTGTAAAGATGCATAGTTCAATTTCCACTTTTAGTTAACTTGGCAGATCATGATAACATCAGATCTGAAAATACGCAGTTTAAGATAAAAATATGGCTTCATCTTCAAATATCTTGTTTATTCGTTTAAACCTTACACAGCTAAAAGATTTACTTTATTTTCAAATATTGTGCAAAAATAATACAGCCTCTTCAACATTTAATAATGATGATGTTAGTAGAATTGGGGTATATAAAGCCCACCAATTTCTTCCATGTTTGTTCTGATTCCAACTACGAGGCTGAGCATTACCTGTAACAGTTTAGAAGTAAATTACAGCAAGAGAAACTTTTTATTTTCCCCCTTCGAGCCGTGCTCTCTTCAGAAGAACTTAGTCAATAGAATCTCCCGATAAGCTACAAGAAGAATCGGAGAGAAACCTCAAAGAATTTAATAAGCCTCTCAGAATCCTCCGAGCCACTAAAGAAGAACTCGGAGAGTAGTATAGAAGAAACTACTGCAAGTAACAGATCCGTTGCTGCCACCTAACCAGAACCCCCGTCGACTTCGAACCAACCCAGGGCCATAGACGGAGGGGTTAACATATATATATATATATATATATATATAGCGTCGTTCTTTACATTAATTATACTGCGTGTTTGCAGTTTAAATGTATATAATGTACGGCATGCGGGAGGTGCCCCCTTGGGGCATTGGTTTCTGCGCGTATGTAGAAGAATTACGACATTTGATTGAGTGAGGCCCATGGTGTAATGGTTATCATATCTGACCGGCAATCGGAAGATCCCGGGTTCGATTCCCGGGTGGTTACCTCATTTTTTCATTTGTTTCGTTCTCTCTCTCTCATCTTGTGCGGAATATTCTCCTATACAGGCGTCGTTCTTTACGTTAATTATACTGCGTGTTTGCAGTTTAAATGTATATATATATATATATATATATATTATATATATATGTTATAATGTTATAATGTTTCAGACCAACAACGACCCTAGGATCCACTCATGGCTGGTCTACCTAACTCTGTTCGTAATTGTGTATTCTGCATGTTCTCCGTGGTGGCGAGGGGACCTACAATTTTACGTGGGTTCCGAACCAAAAAGGCTTAATTTTACTACCTTAAACTAGACCCAATCTATCAACATATGTGTCTAATCGATTTGTAATCATGTTTATAGACGTGCTACTAATTACTTCTACCGGCAAACTATTCCAGCTATTTACTATTCTATGCGTAAAAAAGTTTTTCGCAACTGCTGTCTCGAACCTTCTACTTGTCAACTTACACCCATTATTTCTAGTCCTATTATATTGAGATATTTCGAAAAAGCTATCTCTATCTACGTTATCGAACCGATTATAATTTTGAAAACCTGGATTAGATCACTCCTTAGCCTCCTAGTCTTGAGTTTAGTCAACTTTAACTCCTTAAGCCTATCCTCGTACGACTTTGACCTAAGCGACGGAATCATCTTAGTTGCTCGTCTTTGAACTCTTTCGAGTTTGTCTATATCTTTTCGCATTTGTGTATTGCAAAATTGGATCGCGTACTTCAAATGGGGTCTAACTAATGATTTATAAAGAGGAACTATAATATCGCGCGATTTGTACTAAAAATTCCGAACTATAGAACATAACACTTTGTTCGCTTTATTGACCGCTGCTGTACTTTGTTTCGCTACTTCTAAATCACCAGTGACTGTAACTCCTAAATCTTTTTCCTGCTCTACGCTTGTTAACTCCTTCCCTGACATACTACACGCAAAATTACCTTTACGCGAACCTATTTTTAAAATTTTGTCACTTATCGATATTAAATCTCATTTGCCATGTGACTGATCTATGATTTTATTCAGATCTTCCTGGATTTTACCTCTATCTTCGTCATTAATCGCCCTACCACCCAGCTTCGTGTCATCCGCAAACTTTGAAACTGTACTGACTAGGCCGACATCTAAATCGTTAATATATATAATAAAAAGCAAGGGGCCCAATACAGAACCCTGAGGAACGCCACTCGCTACATTAGCCCAACACGACTCCGCTCCATCAACGACCACCCTCTGTTTCCTACCTCGAAACCACTCTTCTATCCAATTTATTACTACACCTTGATTCCATGAACCTTAGTTTTTTTAATGAGTCTTTTGTGCGGTACGGTGTCAAACGCTTTTTGAAAATCTAAATACACTACATCAACCGCCCGATGGCTATCGTAAACGTCAACCACGCTTTGAAAAAATTCTAAAATATTAGTTAAGCAAGATTTGTTTCGCCTAAAACCGTGCTGTGTATCTCTAACTAAGTTATGCAATTCTAAGTGTTCGACTATACGATCCCTAATTACTGATTCCAGTAGCTTACCTCCAACAGACGTTAAACTGATTTGCCTATAATTTTCCGCCGCACCTTTATCACCTTTCTTAAAGATAGGTGTTACGTTTGCTAACTTGAAATTATCTGGTACGCACCCCTCAGAAATAGACGAATTAAAAATCTTTGTTAGCGGCACAACAATGCTACCTCTTATTTCTTTTAGTTGTATGGGATATATGGAATCCGGCCCTGGTGATTTACGCATTTTCATCTTATCATATAGCGCATTACTTCCCCTTCACTAACCACAATATTATCCAAAATATTACCATTATAAAAAGGTATTATGTCTATGACAGTAGAGATATTCGTTATATCTTCTATAGTAAAAACTGACGTAAAAATTTGTTTAGCAAGGTAGCCATTTCCTTGTTTTCAGAAACTAGCTCTCCGTTAACATTTTTCAACGGTCCCAAGACAATTTTTACTGGATTTCTATTGTTGACGTATTGAAAGAATCGCTTGGGGTTTTCTTTACCGTCACGAGCTATGGAGATTTCAAATTCGCGCTAGGATTTTTTTTATTACACTTTTCGCTTCACGTCTTACAGATATGTAGTTGCTTCGTAACCACAAATTGTCCTTATCGCACTTTTGTAGCCTATAAGCCCTATCTCTACTTTTTATAATGTCTCTTACTCTAGACGTAAACCACAGGGGTTCGTTGTTTACTTTCGCACGCTTAATTTTGTACAGTACACATTCCTCAGTACACATTCCTCATTTATAGTCATAAATACTGTTTCAAATGATTCCCACATTAGTTTTGCGTTGGAGATCCCCAGTACGATTTCACAATTGACGTGTTACAATTTATTTCGAAATTTACAAAAGTCTGCGTGCTGGAAGTTAGGAATTTTAGTCGAGTTAGCTGGTTTCGAGTGACTTATTGAGAGGACAAACTCTACCGTATTATGATCGCTATTGCTTAAAGGTTCTATTACTTGAAGATCAGTGAGTAGCCTATCGTCCGTAGTTATTACTAAATCTAAAATATTGTCCAACCTCGTAGGTTCCCCAACCTTTTGAATAAGAAAGCTATCCTCGAGAAAACTAACTAAACGATTACCTTCCGCGTCTCCCTGCATTGTATCGTAATTCACGTTGGCGCAATTGTAGTCACAAATATATATATACAGGGCGTCTGAAAGGTCACTGTCCAATTTTAAATTATCATTGCTCCTAACGAAAAGGGATATGAAAACATTTGTTTAACTGAAATGAAAGCCATTTATTACCGTTTACTTTATTACAAAATTGAAAAGCTTTAATACAAAGTTAAAGTTCAACGTACGTTCCAGCATTGTCCACACACTTCTGTAACCTTACCGGTACATTTTCAACAGATTTTCTCAAGAAGTCACGTGGTGCATTACCAAAACATCACGAATTTTGTTTTTAAGTTCATCAATAGCGCTTGGTTTTGATTTGTACACTTCTTCTTTCGCCCAGCCCCGGAGAAAGAAGTCATGGCGTTAAATCTGGACTTCAAGCAGACCATTCCGTTGGCCCTCGACTACCTAATCATCGTCTGGAGAAGTGGTTATTTCATATGGCAGTTTTTGATGGTTTCCGAGTCAAGGACTGCATTTCAGCCATGAATGGCTCTCCACCATCTTTGGGTTTGAAACACTGAATGCCGTACTTCGTATCGTGATACAATTTTTGTTCCGTCTTTATTGCTTAATTTTCAAGCCATCGTTTACCTGTAACATAAGTGGTAAGGGTTACGATTATAAATAGTGAAAGAACGGTTGCAATATTAGTATATGAGCAAAAATATAGAGTGCAATGCAATTGCAATGCAACATGATCAATATTGATTGTTGAAGTGGTAGAGCCAAGCAACACTGCAAGTCACTGGCACAGTGTCAAGGCAGAGCGGGGTATGCAGGAAAGGGGAGAGGGAGGTAAGCAAGAAGGGGGTGGGGTGTAAAATATCTGTGTGTGTGTGTGTGTGTGTGTGTGTGTGTGTGTTTTTAAAGACAAATAAGACAATTCTTTATTAAGGACCTAACTGCATAGAAATTCCTTACCGCTCGAGCGTCTTGGCGTAGAATGGAAACTTTCCTGAGCACCGCAGGGTGGCTGAGCTAATGGCTGGGTGGCAGGGGAGGTGTGTGGCTAACGGCTGGGGAGGCGTGGGAGGGGAAGGAGCAGGGGAAGAAGCATAGCAACCATAACGCACGCTCACATACACACACACAAACTTACCCGTAATATCATACCACATCAGAATAGGGGCGTGCAGCTCAACCATCACCATTCCACTTCAGGCCTACAACCAGAGCCAATATTTCAACACCGGCATACTTACGGATTCTACCACCCAGGAAAGTTCCAACTCATGATGAACCTTAGTGGCCACTAACAACACTACATCAAACGTCTAAATATAAACTTTAGGAGCCCCCATCAGCAGTATGAAACCGCGTCAAACGTCTAATTATAGAATTTAGGGACTACACAAATCGTCTATGTATAGGCTTTAAGACCTCCCAGCAGTACCACATTATTAGTCTAAATATAGACTTCAGGAGCCCTACCAGCAGCACGAAACGTCGTCAAGCGTCTAAATATAGACTTAAGAGGCTACACCATTCGTCTAAATATAGACATTAAAACCTCCCAGCAGCAGTACAGTATTACAACACTGACATGCTTACGGAGTTTAATTACCATGAAATATTGGCTCTGGTTGTAGGGCTGAAGTGGAATGTGATGGGTGAGCTGCACTTCTCTATTCTGATGTGGTATGGTATTACGGGTGTGTGTGTGTGTGTGTGTGTGTGTGAGCGTGCGTTATGGTTGCTATGCTCTTTCTCCTTTTCCTTCCCCTCTCACGCCTCCCCAGGTTGCTATGCTCCTTCCTACAACACCGCTCCAGCCGTTAGCCACCCCTTCCCCTAGCCACCCAGCCATCGCTCAGCCACCCTGTGGTGCTCAGGAAAGTTTCCACTCTGTGCCAAGACACTCCAGCGGTAAGAAGTCTCTCTCCAGTTATGCCATGAATAAATAATTTTGTTTGATTTCCTTTTCCACACACACACACACACACACACACACACACACACACACACATACTAACAAACAAACATACATTCCAACATTCCATTTAAATATATACATATATACCTTTTTAGGCCTAAACTGTTAGGTAAGGTTACACACACCCCACTTTCTGCTTACCTTCCTCTCCCCTTCCTGCATATCCTCTTCCACCCCTTTCCTGCATACACCTTTCCAGCCCCTTCCCTGTATACCCCGCTGCTACTTGGCACTGTGCCATTGCCTTGCCGTGTTGTATGGCTTTGCCATTACAACAATGAATATTGATCATATTGTATTGCAATTGCATTCCAGTTTACATTTTTGCTCATATACTACTGCAATATCTCCTTCAGTTTAGGAGAAATAAGAATTTAAAAATAGGGAGTGATTTTCAGACACCCAACATATATAGAGTGTGTTTCATAACATGTGGGACGCACTTTCAGGATGGATTCAGGACCTGAAAACAATGAAAAAAACATGCCCGAAATCGCTTTGTTTCCGAGTTATAGCCCGTTTTGTGTTCCAGCAATTCTTTCCGCAAACTCCTTACAAATACTGTTGCCGACACTGTTTGTGAGTGTGTACGAGACTTATTTCACATATGGCCTTGCCGATTGTAACGTTTCATACACTCTATGACATGTTTCAATATCGTTGAGTGTAGAGCCATCGGTCAGTCAGAGGTGCATCGCGGTGTTTCACTGTTCGTATTCGTAACTTCTTACCGTGAATAACTGTAATCCAGTGAATAAAACTTATAAGTTTTTGTGCTACTCAGTGATAGTGTGCATTTGAAGTGAGAATTGAGGCTTATTCAAACAGAGAAATGGCAGACATGCATCTCATGTATGGACTTGCCGAGAATAGTGCGGCCGCAGCAAGACGTCTGTATGCGGAAAGTTTTCCGAATCGCCGTCTGCCAGAGAAGAAGACCTTTCAGAGAATAGACGAGCGTCTTGGTGATAGGGGATCATTCAACAAGCGAATTTCAGAAGGTGATAGACCAATCAGCGCCAGAACTCTTGAGTTGGAGGAGCGGGTCCTGAATCGCGTGGAGGAACATCCTGGTGTCAGCACCAGAAGGATAGCAGCAGCAGAGGGTGCCAGATACACAACTGTGTGGAGAATTTTACGGGAATAACAGCTTTACCCATATCACATTCAGAGAGTACAAGGCCTTACTGAAGCTGATTTCCCACCACGAGAGGCTTTTTGTACTTGGTTCCTTCAACACTGTGCTCGCGATCCTCTTTTTCTATCCTCCGTGTTGTTTTCTGATGAGGCTGCCTTCATAAGAAATGTCGTGATCAATTCTCAACACTCATCACTGGGCTTAAGAGAATCCGCATGTCATCATCCAGTCAAGGCACCAATAACAAATTAGTATCAATGTATGGGCAGGACTTATTGCCGACAACTTAATCGGTCCTTTTGTTTTGCCTGGAAGATTTACAGGAGAACCCAATTCCAATTTTTTAAGGAATGATTTAAACCAGGGGTGGCCAACCTTTCCAAGCGATGGGTCAACAAATTGGTCAGTAAATTTCAGAGGGCCACTTTTCTGAAATCTAGACTAGAATAATAAGGTAAAATAAAAAATAATTCAAATACACTGAAATTTTTATTGAAATACAAACACACATATATGTGAAAATATGCTTAGACACTAATAGAAGTAATATAATCGTTCAAAAAATCGAATCCTGAAAAACTAGAAAATTCAAACCTTGAAGAAAAAAAATGTTATTTTCTACATTAGCTGAACTTTAGTTTGATTTTTGAGCCTGTTTTGAGCGTCGGTTAAAGCTGATCGGTACTTATTCTTAATAAAATTCATTGAGGAAAATGCTTGTTCGCAGACGTAAGTGGATCCAACCCTAACAGGCTTGGTGGGCCATTTATTGGCCCGCGGGCAAGGGGTTGGCCAACCCTGATTTAAACGATTTACTAGATGAAGTTCCTCTTGGTATTCGACGTCGTACGTGGTTTATGCATGACAGCGCTCCGTCTCATTTTAGTCGAGTGGCCAAAGACTATTGGATGACCACTTCCCTGATAAATGGATAGGCCGTAGAGGACCAATTGCGTGGCCTGCTCTCTCCTTGGACCTGAATCCACTCGATTTTTACCTGTGGGGTCATCTGAAATCTATCGTTTACGAGACACCCATTGACAACGTTGAAATGCTTCGCCAACGTGTAGAACAAGGATACCAGAAAATCCGAGCAATACCTGGAATGTTTGAGCGCGTCAGGCAGTCTATGACGAGGCGTGGTCAGGCGTATATTCAAGTGCAAGGCGGTCATTTTGAGCACATCCTTTCAAGGTAAGGCGGATACTTGCTGGAACACATAACTGGCTATAACTCGGAAACAAAGCGATTTCGGGCATATGTTTATATAAACTTTTTTCATTGTTTTCAGTTCCTGAATCCATCCTGAAAGTGCGTCCACCACATGTTATGAAACACCCACTCTCTCTCTCTCTCTCTCTCTCTCTCTCTCTCTCTCTATATATATATATATATATATATTATATATATTCGGTACGGTACACTACAATAATGAGTAAGAAAGAAAACAACAACTAGGTAGTAAGGTACGATATTGGATTCACAGCAATAAGTAATTATACAAATAAGTAAATTATATGAATGAACAAAATAACAAGGTGATTCAGTACTAGGTATTGGCACAACACTTGAATAGGCCTACTGCGGTCTTAACGGGAGAGTTAGGTTGAACGGTATTGAGGACACCTTTTAGGGCCTACGCGATTAGGCAGAGTTTGGGGACTCTTCAGCTTTGAATCCTGAATAGTCTAGCACGACGTAACACAACACTATAGTCCGAGTGAGGGCCTACAACAGGCTTACCGACCTGCGATTTCAAAGGAGATAATTATGAAGGCTGAAGAAACCTACGTAAAGGTTTACCCTACTGCGTAGGGTATATATATATACAGGGGTTGGACAAAATAATATGAACACCTTGATAAATGGCGGTTTTTATTCTTAATATGGAGTTGGTCCTCCTTTAGCAGCAATAACAGCTGCAATGCGTCGGGTAATTGATTCATACAGCTTTTGGACAGTGGCTAGAGGAATCCTGAGCCATTCTTCGAGCAAACCCTGCTCCAGTTCCTCCAAAGACGCCGGCGGTGGGAATCGGCTTCTGACCTGCTGCTCCAACTGACACCACAGATGCTCGATAATGTTAAGATCCGGGGATTGTGGAGGCCAATCCAAGCGTTCTACGTCACTAACATGCTCTTCAAACCAGTTTTTAACGACCCCAGCGGTGTGGATTGGTGCATTATCATCCTGGAAGACGGCGCCGCCATTGGGAAACAGCGTTTGGACCATGGATGGACCTGGTTAACCCTACCATGCAGTACTACAGCTGGGCCAAGAGTATTCCACGATATTGCTGCCCAAACCATCACAGGTCCGCCTCCATGCTTAACGGTTGGAGTCAGGCAGTCGGGGTCATAAGCATCTTTAGGCTGTCTCCAGACGTAAACTCGACCGGAACATGAAAATAGCGTAAAGGAGGATTCGTCGGAGTAGACTACATTCTTCCACCGGTCCATTGACTAATTCTTATGGTCATTACACCATTTTCTGCGCCGCTCAATGTTGATGTGCGAAAGGAAGGGTTTGGCAATTGCAGCCCTCCCATGGTATCCAGCTCCATGGAGCTCGCGACGTACAGTTCTGGTCGATACCGGGCTTGCAAGATGCTGGTTAAGCTCTGCAGTCACTTTTGGAGCTGTGGTCTTATGGTTCTTTGTCACAATGCGCTTTAGCACCCGGCGGTCTCGATCACACAGCTTCTTCTTGCGTCCACTATTGAATTTGTCGGTGCTTGTCTTTCCATGGTTTTGGTATGCAGACATGACCATAGAGACAGTTCCTCTGGATACATTGAACATCTGAGCGGTTTTCGTCACCGATGCACCAGCCATCCGCGCTCCGACAATTTGCCCTCTTTGGAAGTCTGACAGGTCTTTCGTAACTGCTAATTCATAATTCACTCAGATCTGTAAAAACAACGTGAGGGTTATAACATGACGTATACACTCTCTGTTACGCATTTAAATAGGTTTGCCAGTCATTTGACCGTTTACTTTGTGTCTGAGCAGTCCGTAAAGATTACTGGTGAAATCGGCGGGTGTTCATATTATTTTGTCTAACCCCTGTATATTATCCATGTATTAGAATTCTTCTGCACTATTATTTTTGATGCTTATATAAAAGTGTGTTAATGCGCGTACATATATTAAACGTGCATATAGATTTCTACTGTACTATTATTATTTATGAATGTATATATATTCCTCGCTTAAAGTGTGTATTTTTTTTTGTATATAAGTTTCTTATATTATTATTTCTGATTGCATATTTATATTGCATATTTATTTATTGTATATTTATTGTATCTTTATATATTTCGAATAAGTATACGTTAAATAAATGATTCCATGTTAAATAACTCGTTTTGCGACTAAATGAACAGAATGATGTAGCTGTGTTTTATTATTCAAAGTATATATAAACAATATTATTTGATTTCATTAGTCGGTGTCAAAACTAACAGCACTACAAAAGTTATTAATATATATATATATATATATATATATATATATATATACACCGTATTTTCCGGTGTATAAACCGGACCCTAATTTTGAAGAGAAAATTTAGGAAAATAAAAATTTAGGAAAACATATACCTCCTACCTCACTTCATGTACAATTTTAACGAGTTAATTTTAACGCAGGGTGATTTTCGGAGTATTTTGGGGGAAAAAAAGTGCGCGTTATACGCCGGGAAATACGGTATATATATATATATATATATATATATATATATATATATAGCCTTCTAACCGACTTGGGCTGTCAAGAACTTCATTGTACGTTGAGCAGAGAACATCTCTCCATTAACCTATACAAATTAAATAAATAGCGCAATCTGGCAACTATTCTTATGATTGACTCGGACAAATACATATACATATATATATTGTCTTCTAAACAAGCCAACTGGCTGATTAAGCCGTGTAAGCCAATTACGCCTTCTAAGCCAGATTACACCTTCTAAACCAGCTGAGGAGGTCAAGAACTTCAGTATGCGATGAGACACGCAAGCGAAAAGAGCTCCTCTCTCCTTCTCCTTCTCTCTCATCATCTTAGGTTACCTTCCTAGGTGACGACAGGTTAGCTTACCCCTTTTAGGAGGAGGGCTTGGACCAACCCTCTTCATGCAGAGGACCAACCCCCTGCCGCCTGCTTGCATACCCCCTCCCCCATGGGTGCTAATTCCCCTCCCCCACGTGTGCCAGCCCCCTTTGCAACCTTGATATGAACATTGCATTGCAATTGCACTCTCCTATTTTGCGGTCATACTACTCGGACATATTATATTGACCATCTCTGCCAATAAATAAGATGCAAATAATATTTTTTTTGTTTCAAAATACTTGTTTATTTGAGGGTACCTTATTGTTTCCCTCATTTTCGAAAAATTATTGTATGTAGAATTCAGAAAATTTTATGGCAGGTTCTCAATAGGATGAATTTATAAAGATTTCAAATTTGTGATTGTGCTCTGTGTATTTTGGAATTATTGTACTTTAAATCTTGGGAAGTTCTTTTGGGTGGGGGTCACCCCATTTTCCCAGAGGAGTTCCTTGTTCCATGCACGGTCTGTGTGTATCATATATATATATATACAGTATATATATAAATATATATATGTACACACACACATATATATATATATATATATATAATATATATAAATATATCATATTATATCTTCATAAAATCTTAAAATTAGCGATTATACAACTTGAAGGACGATGAGAATAGCAAAATTATAATATAATAAGGATTATAAAATTTTAAGTTCAAAAGTGGACGGAAGACAACAATATGAATTTTAACACGGAGAAATTTCAGCTGTTACGGTACGGAAAAAGAGAAGACCTAAAATCCATGGAATATTATACCCCAAATGGAACGAAAGTTCAGAGAAATTCCAGAGCAAAAGATTTAGGGGTTGTAATGACTGAGGATGCGAAATTTGAAACACAAAATAAGATAGCAGTAAACAAAGCAAAGGGAATAACGGGACAGATATTGAGAACCTTTAAACGAAGGGATAGGAATGTAATGATTCCTCTACTGAAAACCCTGATCATACCCAAATTGGAATACTGCTCGGTCCTAACATCCCCATATAAAAAAGAAGACATTAGACAGCTGGAAGGGATCCAGAGAAGCTTCACAGCCAAGATCAATGGGTGCAAAGAACTAAATTATTGGGAAAGGTTACGCGAACTAGACCTATATTCACTGGAAAGTAGAAAAGAGAGATACGCCATTATTTACACTTGGAAAATAATGGAGAAACTAGTCCCTAATCTTACTCTGAACCATATAACTCCCCAAACAACGGTGGAAAGTAGAAACGGTAGACTGTGTCGTATTCTCAAATTGAAGGCGAGACAGGGAACATCCTTAACCCTGAAAGAAAATAGTGTTTTGGTGAGAGGACCAAAACTGTTTAATCAGCTGCCCAAAGACCTAAGAAACACGAAGGGAGTTGCAGTGGACATCTTCAAAAGAAGACTAGACGCCTGTCTCAGAACAATCCCAGATGAGCCTGGTGTACTTGGCTATGTGAGGTGGAGAGCACAAGAAAGCAACTCGCTACTTCACCAGGCCAACTCGATTGGAGGGCGACAAGCTTGATCTTCGCGAAATGAGGAATCATCGTGTGGAACCTTTGTAAGGTTGTATGGTAAGGTAAGGTATATACAGGGTATTTCTTAACATGTGGGAAGCATTTTCAGGATGGATTCAGGACCTGAAAACAATGAAAAAAGTTTATAAAAATACATATGCCCGAAATCGCTTTGTTTCCGAGTTACAGCCCGTTATGTGTTCCAGCAAGTATCCGCCTTACCTTTAAAGGAAGTGCTCAAAATGACCGCGTTGAGCTTCAATACACGCCTGAACACGCCTCCTCATAGCCTGTCTGTCGCGTTCAAACTTTCCAGGTATTGCTAGGATTCTCTGGTATCTTTGTTCTACACGTTGGCGAAGCATTTCAACGTTGTCAATGATTGTCACGTAAACGATGGATTTCAGATGACCTCACAGGTAAAAATCGAGTGGATTCAGGTCTGGGGAGCGAGCAGGCCACGCAATGGGTCCTCCACGGCCTATCCATTTATCAGGGAAATGGTCATCCAAATAGTCTCTGGCTACTCGACTAAAATGAGGCGGAGCGTCGTTATGCATAAACCACATACACGTCTGACACCAAGAGGAACTTCATCTAGTAAATCGCTTAAATCATTCATTAAAGGAAAAGGGCCGATTAAGTTGTCACAATAAGTCCTACCCATACAATGATACTAAATTGTTGTTGGTGCGTTGACTGGATGATGGCATGCGGATTCTCTTCGGCCGAGTGATGAGCGTTTTGAAAATTAATCACATCACACCATTTCTTGTGAAGGCAGCCTCATCAGAAAACAACACGGAGGATAGAAAAAGAAGATCGTGAGCACGCTAGTAGTGTGGGCGGAAAATGGGAGAGTGTGTAGTGAATCTATTTTTTTACTTCTTATTTGCCTTTTTAATTATTTGCTCTTTCTTTATTTAGTTTCTTTTTATCGTTTGCTATTTCTCTTTACACTCGATTTCACTATACTTTATAAAAACGGGTAGCGTGAGCCGGTGAGGAATTTGAACAACGCGCAGAAACGGGATATAAATTATACTTCACTTATTCTTTAACTGACTTTATATTTATACCGAAACACTTTACACAAACGGGGTATTACGAGGGGGAAATTAGCGTTAACATTTAGAGGGAGAGAGACACAAAAGAATATTCTAAATTTACAAAAACATCGTAATACGAAACACACCTTATTAGGCCAACGGCCGTCCGAGAACTTCCTTTTTTTGAGGGGCGGGCATTCTGCTTTTCTCTGCCTCTAGACCATTTCGGGGTGTTGCTAACTAGCATTTTATAACTAAACAATTATTTAACCTAATTACATTTCTTATTAAACATTATTATCTTCTTTATTAAACAAACATTATTAAATGCTTATAAACAAAACATTTTAATTCTTAATTAGACATTACTATACTCGCATCACCCCCTTGAAAATAAGTTTTACATTTGGAAAACTTATTATCTTTTAACAAATTTATTTATTTTGCAGTTTTTTTTTCTTTAACAAATTCAAAGTTAGAATAGACAAGAAATCATTTCAATGGCAAATTCCACACATTAGATATTTTGTGTCATTTTATAAAAATCGAGGAAAAAACTATAATTTTCACAATATTTGCATAAAATAACATTTCACACTAATAAATAATCAATTTACAACCTGTAACGAATCTGTTACTTGAAAAATAACATAATTTTCTGAACACTGGTTACAACACATTTCAAGTTCACGATCTACTCCACCTATTTCTCATCGAGATCGCTTTACACTCGAAACAATTATTTATATAGTTATACAGTTACTATCAAGGCAACATAGAAAGAACAAGAAAATGTTTATATAAAATACTGACCAGAGCGCACATACTATTTGACGAAACACAAAACAAATATGGGCAATGATTGAATTGCACCCTTTCACTTATAATTTCATTACATAATAATCAATGTACCTTAATTTCTGGACGTTGCTTAGATAACAATCCGCAAGCTGACAATGGACTTCTTCAATTTTCAATTGCAGCTCTCCGGTTCACTTCGCTAGAATGCAAGGGGTTGCATCACCATGCAACAGATCAGCACGCTTGACGTTTCGCTCCTTCTCCAAATTGGCAAAAAAAAAAAACAAGAGAGACGTCCAATTCTAAGAGGATCAGCGGATGGAGATATGTATACTGAAAGTGGAACCACGCACCGGAATTGGACGGAATTTGGAATTCTAGAAGTCTACGAAGAAACTCGCCTCTCTCATCTCAACTTTTTCGGTGAACGCTGCTCTTCCTACGTCCAGCTGAGGGGCTCGCTTACTGGCAATAATCAAACGATCACTTCGCCGTAGGCGGTTTCACAACGAACCTACTGTATGTCTGTATGGACAGTAAAGCCTTAGACACTCGTTCTAATTCACGTGGTTTGCCTACCGCGTGCTAAAACACATATTGAGCGAAGCATCGAGCAGCGGGAGCAGGTCTTCCCGAAAAATACCAGTAGACCATCTGGGACCGAAACTGTTGTGCACTAAATCGTTGCGCATTCGGTTTCTTTTCCCTCATTCTTCTCTCTTCTCGTCTCGTCTCTTCACTTCTCTCTCTCTCATCTCTTCTCTCTCTCTCATCGGAGATCGATCACCTAATTCGGGTCAACTAAACTCATTGTATGGAATTCGGATTCAACTTAGTTGCTTCCAAATCGAGCCTCTTGAAATTTAAAAAAAAAAAATTATTCGAAATGTTTGTACTGCTACTGATTATCACTCTTCATATTTTATTTACAGAATTTTCTTGACACTTCACTTCGAAACAATAACTAATTTGCTCTGGCCAAATTCACGGAAAAATATGACAAATCTCACAAAATTTCACAAAATTTAATCACGCCTTGCTACCAAGAAGGTCACTTATGACAGTTACATTGGAGAAGATAAAAAAAATCACAAAAGCAACGAAACAAACCTGCAGAGTAGAAACATAAAAGCGCCCATACATAGTAACCGTTATTATAATTTAAAAAATATTATTATTCCAACTACCTTCAGAAATCACATCGATACATTTAAATACAAAAGACAAAAACGAAACCCAGAAACTTCATGTCATCAATCAAGACAATCGATAAACCATCTTACACTTTGTGTGGAGCACACATAGATTACTACAAAAGCTATTTGCTCTTTCCTTATTCAATTTCTTTTTATCGTTTGCTATTTCTCTTTACACTCGATTTCACTATACTTTATGAAAACGGGTAGCGTGAGCCGGTGAGAAATTTGAACAATGCGCAGAAACGGGGTTAAATTATACTTCATTTATTCTTTAACTGACTTTTTATTTATACCGAAACACTTTACAGAAACGGGGTAATGCGAGGGAGAAATTAACATTTACCCGGAGAGAGAGACAAAAGAATGTTATAAATAGGGCCCGGATGTTTAGGCATTATAAAATTGAAAAATTGGCAAAATAAATGTATAAAATAGGCAAAAATAGGCATTTATTTTATACCGATCAAAAACACACAAAACAAAATAAGTTATATAATAATGTATGAATGTATCATTAGTTTCATTACCTTGAGACTACGTCGCACATTATTAGTCTGAATTACACATAATTACAAGTAATTTTTTTATGTTTTCAACTTTTAGGCCTCTTTTTCTGTCTGAAAGAACATGCTTGTACAGCGAGAATGACCTCTCTACTTCCACTGATGTAACAGGAGCAAATTTGAAGCATGATACATTCATGGGATTCATATCCCTACATCGGCATCAGTGTGTCCTTCAAGAACGTGTGCAATGTTCTTTAGTCGTTCCAGATCTGCATTTGCTCGTATCACTCGGTCACATTTTTCGCGAACAGATTCACCTTTCTCGCCGGGCGCTTGACTGATGCCTGCAATGACTAACTCAAAAATTTTCAAAGCGTCGATTAACGGCTGGTTCCTAGTTTCAAGAGCAGTAATGTTCTCAGGTATTTTTGCAAAGTGGGAAGTGATGTATGAAAGTTCATTGCGAAGAGATCTATCTTCAATGAGGTCCATCACGATGCGGATTGATGAAGCATCTTCGATGTCAAGTGCTGATACAACTTCTCGAAACTTGTCAAAATTTGACGTGTAATAAACGCAACCGAGATCCAGGTTCCCCACCTCGTCAAAACGGGCTGTGGCGGCAATGCGAGTTCAGGCGCTATTTCATGCAACATATGACATCTTGATGGTGCCTTAAGAAATATCTTCTTTCCATTAGAAATTAATTTGTCGACATTGGGGAACAAGCCTCGTATCTGCTCAGCAACACGGTGAAGTGCGTGAGCCAAACAAGTAACATGTAGCATTTGTGGAAAAAGAATTTTCAACGCTGTTGCTGCCTTCTTCATGTACGGCGCTGCGTCTGTCATGAAGAGAAGAACTTTTTCATGCTGGATGCCCTCTGGCCAAAGCAAAGCGAGGGATGTTGTGAAAAGTTGAGCTATTGTTGAGCTGTTGGTCTTTGGCAGCTCTTCTGATGTCAGCAGATAAACTTTCGGCGTCTGATCAGCTTCCAAAGTACCTATAATCACGTTAGCAATATATCTACCCATGGAATCGGTGGTCTCGTCTATTGAAATCCATATCTTGTTATCTGCAACGCCTTCACGTATTTTCTGCATTGAAAAGGCGTAGTTTGTATCCACATAATTTTTTCGAAGAGTGGACTCACTTGGAATAACTTGTTTTGTGTATTTTTCTAAAAAGGTCTTTAATGATTTGTTTTCCAACTTCCACAGTGGAATTCCAGCATCAATAAATGATTTGCATAGCTCCAAGGAAAAGGTAGATTGACGACTTGACGTTGAAGCAAATGTTGTCATCAAACACGTTTGTAGGCTGTTTGGTTTCATCTTTTCAGCAGAAGCTTTGTGCTTAACGGTCTGCACATGCTGGGAAACAAAGTACCTTTTCTCACTATTAACTGCTTTGTCACACACTTTACAAAATAACACTGTGCCATCTGTGGAAAAGATATTTTCCAAAGTCACGAACATGTTGGTTCAGTTTACTACTTGAAGATGAACTAACTTTTGGCATATTAACGTCTTCTAAATATCATTCAAGTTTAGTCAAATACCACTGATGATCGCACACCCTCACACGCACGAAGCAGAACAACGAATATGAGGAAATGGCCGTGCGAGGCTAGTTTTCAGATACTGCGCTCAGCTGATAACGTCAATCATACATGACGTCATTTCCGCAATATGAAATTCCACGATATCTTCATTCACGTTATCTGCGCATTCCTGGTTAGTCTAGTCGTAACTAATACATGATAATTTTCCTATAAATGCCTATTTATGTCTTTTTTCTTTATAATCTAATTAAAAAGGCAAAAATATGCATTTTCAACGAAATAGGCATTATCATACTCATACTCCCAAAAAAGGCAAAAAAAGGCATTTATGGCATTTTGCCTGAACATCCGGGCTCTAGTTATAAATTTACAAAAAACATCGTAATACCAAAAAAAACACCTTATGAGGCCAACGGCCGTCCGATAACTAACTTTTCTCTGCCTCTAGACCATTTCGGGGTGTTGCCAACAATCATTTTATAACCAGTAATTACATTTCTTATTAAACAATATTATCTTTATTAAACAAATATTATTAAATTCTTATAAACATAACATTTTAATTTTTAATTAGACATTACTAGAAGTTCAATTGCAATTGCAATGTTGTAAATGTTGATCAATGTTGCAAAGGGGGAGGGGGATGTTGGAAAGGGGTATGCAACAAAGGGGGAGGGTTGATGAAAGGGGGGAGTTGAAAAGGGGGACGGGTCTTGCAACAAGGGGGAGGGGTTATTTTCCACGATGCAATGAAGGGGGGGGGAGCTTTTGGGGGAGAAGGAAGGATGACCTCCCCCCAAAGGGGTAACCTTAACCTAAGAGAGAGAGAGATAGGTGGAGGAGAGAATTTGGCGGTGAAGGTGGGGTGTCCTCATCCCCAAAGAGAAATCGTAACCTAAGCCTTAACCTAAAATGAGAGAGAAGATTCCATGTGTTCGCCTGGCCCCAGCCAGACGCATAATAAGCGTCCAGGGGATCCGCAGCTGTTATATAGAGTGTCTGGAGTTGCCAGATACCCCTATATAATTTAATTATGTTCAGATGTACCTCATTAGGGTGAGTTGCCAGCTACCACTATATATTCTATTTATTTATTTACATAAGTAGAGGTGCTATATACAACTATATATTTATTTATTTATATATAGATGAGTTACCAGATACCACTTTTTATTTCTGGAACGGTTATCAGTCACTGTATTTATTTACTTATATATAGATGAGGTGCCAGAAAGCACTATTTATTTATTTATTTATATATGCAGGGTTACCAGACAGCACCATTTATATTACATATATTAGGTATTAAAGGCAATAGCGAGGAAGACGCTCTCATTAAATTTGCTCAGCAATAGATCTAATTAAAACACATTTAGACGAATCCCAATATTAACAATAAAAGAAATACACTTGCTCATTATATTAATCCATGGCTTAGCAAAAGAAATAAATAAAACACCAAACTGACAGCAGAAAATAACAGTGGATTTTATATATACAACCAAAAGAATTAATTAAAACACCATTACATCATTCTGTTTATTTAGACGAAATCTCCGAAAGTGTCTATTTACTTTTTCCAATCCTTTCTTATACCTTCTATATTTTTTTATAAAGAAAATGAAAATTCAGCGAAATTAAAGAAGAGGAATCGCAGATCATTTGTTTTCTTCGTACTTTCATGCTAGTATATTTAATTAACAATAAACATTATAAATATAACAGTACACACTTCATATATATATATATATATATATATATACAGTGCCCGCGAAAAGTATCCGATCACTCAAGAAAATACAATATTTTCCCTTAATATTCAGAGACACGTAATTCACTTTCTATTTGTTCTAGCGACATCTGGTAACTTTGAGGTTGCTCGCTGATATGAGAGCTATCCAACGCATTCTCAAATTAGTGTTCTGGTAGCCTTCGTTGCGGGTGGCTGTGTCTCAAATTTGTCAGATTTCACTGTTTGTGTAAATTTCTTGATATTTTTTTTTTTTTTACAGAAAGTGGTGTAAATAAAATTTATATATAATGTGTGCTAAAAAACAACTTAAGAGTGATTGTCGAGGTGCTATTGTTGCTTTCCATGCATGTGGGAAATCACAGAGACAGATAGCTAAGGAATTAAACATATCCCAAAGTACCGTTAATTTATGGGTTTCACGGGCTAAGAACAATGGTGGCCTAACCGCGCCAGTCCCTAAAAAACGATCTGGCAGACCGAGAAAAACAAATTCGCGAACAGACAAACTTATGAAACGTTTAGTATTGAAAAACCCAACAATAACTGCGAAAGAAATAAAATTTAATATGAATAATTTGTTATCTGGTGTTTCTGAACGAACTATCCAGGAGCGGCTCCAAAAAGAACTCGGATTACCATCTCGCCATGCTGCTAAGAAACCGTTCATTAATGAAAAAATGCGTAAAAAACGTGTCGCATTTTGTAAAAAATACATTCATTGGACTGTTGATGACTGAAAGAAGGTTTTATTTAGCGATGAGTCGACATTTTTGACATTCAGAAGTTGTCCAAAAAAGGTTCGCCGGCCTATTGGCTCAAATAGGATGGACCCTAAATACACCCTAAAGACAATGAAACACCCTCCAAGTGTGATGGTTTGGGGTTGTTTCGGTTACTATGGGCGTGGAAACTTATATTTTCTTCCGAAGAACACAACTATGAATGGTGCACGGTATTTAGCAATGCTACAGGATAAACTTCCAATGGCAATGGCAATCCAAAGGACAAAAACATACATGCATGATGGTGCACCATGTCACAGGGCCAAAATAGTGACAAAATGGATTACTGACAATAAATTTGATATTTTGGATTGGCCTGGTAATAGTCCAGATCTCAATCCGATAGAAAATCTGTGGCTAATAATAAAAAATAAGGTTGAATGCCACGACACTGGCTCAGTCGAAAAATTACAAGAGGCCATCAAAAAGGTATGGTGCAAGGAAATATCAGTGGAAGTTTGTCAAAACTTGATTAAATCCATGCCAAAATGTCTAGAACAAGTCATCCAAACCAAAGGACAGATGACAAAATACTAATATAAGGTTAGTATACATTTAAACATTGTTTTTTATGTAAAAAATACAAATTTCAAGGGTGATCGGATACTTTTCGCGGGCACTGTATATATATATACAGGGTGTCTCAAAAGTCACTATCTATTTCGGTGACATTAGATGTTTTTTTTTAAAATGCTATGCTGGCATAAAGATATGTACTTCTGGTGCAAATTTGTGTATTTAAAAAAGTTAATTGGTTCATTATCTTGACATGCTTGAACAGTTCCTCGAACTTCAACTTCTTACAGATGGTATTCTTGACACAGTAGTTTTTCAGCAGGATGGAGCACCGTGCCATTATGCAATAATTGTACGTGATTATCTTGACAGACGCTTCCCCGGTCGCTGGATTGGTCGTGGAGGAACACAATCATGGGCAGCACGTTCACCAGATTTAACACCATTAGATTTTTTCGCCTGGGGTTTCATTAAGTCTAAGGTGTACACTGGTAGAAGAATTAGTGATGTAGCCGAACTTCGAAATCGTATTACCGATGCAGTTCAGAAAATAACACCTCAAATGCTGGAAAGTGTGTTCCGGGAAACAACTTATCGCTTTGAGCTCTGTAGAGACACTGATGGTCGCCATGTGGAGACAGATAAATAAATAGCACTAATTCTTTGTGGCACTTACTTTGAAATAAATATATTTTTCATGTCTTAAACCAGTTTTTCGTAATTCCCATTATTTTTCAAAATAGATAGTGACTTTTGAGACACCCTGTATTTAAAACAAAGTGTCTATTTACTTTTGTCGGCGAGAAAGCGTGTAACTTTTGCGACCAAATATCAAAATGGTCACATCGGTCTCAATGGAATGCAGATTTAACCCAAATTCACTGCAAAAACCCGTTTCCGCCAACGTTCACTTCAAATATTACTTCAACCAATGTTATTATTATTGTTAGTGAAAGTAAAATCAATTTTAAATTCTATTATATATACAGAGAGAGAGAGAGAGAGAGAGAGAGTGAGAGAGAGAGAGCGTTTTGTCAGGAATAGAAAGTGAGGAGGACACACACACACACACACACATTATTGATTTTATTTCGAAATCACTGTTTTAAAAAAAATAAAAAAAGGGAATGAAAAGAAAAACAAAAATATTTATAATTTCTTTAATATAAATATGATTGCGTCTGGGTGGTGTAGTGGTTAGCGTTACTGACTATGAATCCATCGGTCCCGGGTTCGAGATCCAGTGACGGCAGCCTGCGCGCAGCAAAACCCAGCTGTTCATCCTTCCGCACAATTAGTTGGTAGATAAATGGAAGCCTAGTGTTTAAGACGCTGGGCTGCTGGTGGGGCGTGGTTCGGATTCCAGGTTAAACTGTAGGTCTAAGATGGAGTGAAAAGCTTGACCATCGTCAGAATGAATAATTCGGGCGGAAGCTACCATAAGTTAAACTTTTGTATATGCAAAGGGGAAGAGGGATGGTGAAAAGTGGGTTGGGGTGTTGCAAAAGGGGGGTGTTGCAAAGGGGGATGCTGCAAAGGGGAGGGTTATTGCATGAAGGGGTGGGTTCCAAAATGGGAAAGCTGGGAATAGTATGGGCGCAAATATTAATGCAAAATATTGTCCTAACACAGTGTGCGAATGAGCTCATACACCTTGAGATGTGAGCATTAAATCTACAGAGATGAGATAATGACACCACTATTTGGCCAATCAGGACGTCCAAAGCGTGGGTCCGTTATATAGGTGTTACGATTGGCACACAAATTTAACATGGCCCAGCCCACTTACATTGACAACCAATCAGAAAACTTACGAACCACCTATTAGTCTTTCCGGGGTAGTGCTTGTGGATCATACATATAGAAGTGAGTATTTTCAGCTGGATTCACAGCAGTTATTTTCACTAGTAAATAAGCATTCCCTCCGTCATGAGTTATTCACAAGAAATTTACAGTTTACCGGATTTATATCAAGATATAGACACTGTCGCGTTGTCTACAATTAATATTTTTACGCAACCAATCGGGACGGATTATTTCCAAAGCACTCCGTTGAAGATATTTGCAATGATGCTCCTTACGATCCGACGCAAAGGATTGCCGTGGAAATGTAAGTAATTATGTGCCTGTAATTTTATTTTTTGTTGCCAATTATTCGCGAACTTGTCATTTATTTTAGTGTGCTTGTCATTAGGAGAAAGAGCACTGTTCTGGATTATTTCATCATATACAGTATATGATATATGGAGGGTTGTAGTAATTCATCTCATTAAATATAAAATGCTTCATTAAAATAGTAGGTATCTGCAATTATAGGTTAGTTTGCAATTAATATTATGCTAAAGTCCTGTTTGGATTCGTTGATTCTTTTTATAACAATCCTTTGCAAGTTTTAAATAAATTTATAAATTCCATAAAAAATGAAATGTTATTTGGCATTTTTCCTTAAATGAACTTCTCTGAGCGGTTCAAAGATATCTTCACATTGTAATACTCTGCATATGTTTTAAGTAATTGGGTTTTTATTAAAAAAGATTCAGTATGAACTAATCCAATTAATTATTCTTTTTCCTTAAAGGTCCGATGAGGATTTGACTCGTATTATACAGTCTTTTCGTTTTGAAGAAACGCATGTCGTAGACCTGAATACGGAGGTAGAAGATTTACCGCACAGTCAGCCCAGCGATTGCCACATCATTAACGAAATAATGTAAGTTTTTTCTTTTACATGTGTTTCAGGTAAGAAGAAGACGCAATGTATTTTCAGTAATTTATTAAATGAAAGAAATCATATTTTTAGTAACAAACCCAATTAGTTTCTATTAAATAAGCTAGAGAATACACAAACTAATATTATTGGATGCAATTATTCATTTTATATATATACGAACAAAACATCATACTATACAACGAGTGCAAACAATCGGAAAGCGGCTTTTTATCTGTCTGCATCCCATTTCTTCGTTTCGTTGAGTGTGACACGGGTCGAATAATTTTTAAAAATTTATAAATTCCTTACCACGTGACATATGCATGAGAAATGAAAGGCAGTACATCCCGAAAGTATTACTAAAATATCCTTGTAGCAGGAAGAGATTCCATACAACTTCGGGGATATGCAACTGCTCGAGAAATATTAAAATAACAGGGTCACTCCAGGGCTGAGTATCGAGTGAATCAAAATAGTACATACGGTCCCTATTTTTAAAATAGATTGCAAACCAATGAATACCTTCGCTACCAATAACAGTTGTATTCACAAGAAGACTACCGCAATCTCTCGTAGTTGGCAATTTCAATGTTTCATTCTTCGCAAACACACCGATAAATTTGGAACGTGTGATTACTCTCTGAAGTGTATTCGCATCCATTTTAAAATTCAGTGACAACGTCTATCAGTGACAACGTCTATCAGGGCTTGTGACTCGAGGTATACTAGTATATTAATAGGCGCGTCTATCGGCTTGGCGAATTCCAATCTGACTGAGATGTTTCCACTCTGTGGTGGACTTAAGTGTGTACTTACAGTAGCAGATCAGTCAGGTATGATGTCAAACGGATAAAGGTTAAATTGATCGATGAATTCTTTCTGCGTTACCCCAAACCCGAGCTGATCACAAGCACCTGCAATATGGCCAGGTTACTATATGTTCTTGGGCAATGCGGGAACACAGCGTCTGATGAATAATCCATAGCCATAGCCTCGCCCAACGCAACTCTATTGACGTATAGAGTTATATTTTTAAGGCCGAAATTCTCGAATTTAAAGGCACTCTTTTTATATTTTCTATTCACCAAAGCATGGTCCAGCATTCCATTTAATATCTTTTTAGGTAGAAGTCCCAGGGCGATGTCTTCTATCTGTTTCGAGGCCAACCCTGCTGGTGCCGTGTATAGTTTGATCTGTGCTCTATTAATTGCGTGTTTTACTGGGGCATGTAGTAAGTTTTTCTCAATTTCTATTTGTTTAGGCGAACTTAATTTCACTTGCCGTACGCGGAGGTGTCTCCATAATGTTAATCACAACGGGTTTTGCTCCCTCTTCTTGATGAGGTCCCAGATTTAAACAAATCTCTGGATTCGTGCGGGTGAGGTTTATTTTCATATCAAACCCATTCACAAGTAACTTCTAGAATGTGAAATCTGTGTGCAAGCGTCCAAAACATTCATATACCTTCTTTTTAGAATTTTTAAATTTGTCCTTTATACTACTTTAGTCTTTAGCTTGATAATAGCCCTCGGCAATTAAAAAGGTATCCTTCGCTTCTTTGGAAAAGTTCGGCGCATTTTCAAGATAGGCTCGTGGGTGATAGTATCCCGTTCCTGCCGATATGTTTACCTGATTTAAATATACATCACACTGGTTGAATATGGAGTGCAGAAAGTTTGTTTCAAGGTTACAGCATACTTGTCATCGCTGTCCGTTCCATCAGATGGGCTATACGTAGTTTAGCGTACATTTGTACAGAGCTTGGGTCAAAAGAGTAAGGGCTTGAGCTGGGTATCACGAATTCTATTGGAGCACTCAGGGAACTAATTGTGTTTAATGGGTTAATTGTAATAAAGTCACTATGCTCAATAGAAACCTGTGTAGGGGACATATCAAAGAGGGACAGCTCCGATTTACAACATTTTGAGCTACACGGATGGATGAAGCGTGCCATGACGGGTCAGAAATAGTACCACCTCTCTCGACAAGTAGTAAACAGTCTATGATTCATGAGATCAATGTCCTTAGCTTATATCAGTCAAAAAAATGGTCAACCATAGGTTTCATACGCTTGGAACACTTCTTCTTCGATATCCTTTTACGTTTAACGCCACGTGCTGGTAATCTCTTCTTCCGGACAGCCCTCTAATTCTTCCCACCACCACGCATTTTTCTCTTTGTATCTTTGACGATTTTGTCCCGTATACGCTTCAAGTGTTTTTTTTTAGAGCTTCTTTAGGTTTAGCCCCGGCCAATATGACTTCTGCCATGTTAAGACCTGATTGTCGCGCTTTCCTCCCGAGGTATCTGGCTCCATTCTTCAGCAAGGAGACATCTGTACGTAGTATGGTTGAAGAAATGGATCCAAGTCCACTACCACGCTGGTATCTCACACCTCGATAGACTGTGAAAGGTTTTCTGTCCATTATAACTAAGTGCTTCGAAAGTGCAGCTTCACTGTTAAGTTCCCATCACCTAATGGGAAATTTTTTCCCTCAATCGTTCTTATATACATATATTGAGATGTTGGTTATTAGATTAGTTGCGACATTCACATAATGGGGCCTGTCATATGTAATACTCATGCTCTTTCCTCTATGGTTGGGGATATGTGCAATGCGCAGCAGGCGCGCCTGGGTATCCCCAACAAACTGGTGCTCCGCTATATTGCTGTAAATATAGCACATGTATGGGGGTGTACATCCATCACCCAATTTCTCCAATTTCATATGATACATTACGCTGGACAAGTCACGTTTTATCTCGTGAAAGATATCTCTTTGGAAGGCTGATCGATATCGCCCCTCGGTTATAATTTTGAATAGTCCTTTGTCTTTAATATTTCAGGCAGCCTGTGATTTTAGTGTCATAGTATGTGCAGAGTTTTCTTTGTTTATGATTTCATATATAAATCATCCGTAAGATTAGGGTTTTTTAAACATGCGTTTAAGTCTCTCACAACATCGTCATCCGCACCATAGAAGACCGGACCTAGTGTTACTACTCTACAGTGCCCGCGAAAAGTATCCGATCACCCTGGAAATTTGTATTTTTTACATAAAAACAATGTTTAAATGTATACTAACCTTATATTAGTATTTTGTCATCTGTCCTTTGGTTTGGATGACTTGTTCTAGACGTTTTGGCATGGATTTAATCAAGTTTTGACAAACTTCCACTGATATTTCCTTGCACCATACCTTTTTGATGGCTTCTTGTAATTTTTCGACTGAGCCAGTGTCGTGGCATTCAACCTTATTTTTTATTATTAGCCACATATTTTCTATCGGATTGAGATCTGGACTATTACCAGGCCAATCCAAAATATCAAATTTATTGTCAGTAATCCATTTTGTCACTATTTTGGCCCTGTGACATGGTGCACCATCATGCATGTATGTTTTTGTCCTTTGGATTGCCATTGCCATTGGAAGTTTATCCTGTAGCATTGCTAAATACCGTGCACCATTCATAGTTGTGTTCTTCGGAAGAAAATATAGGTTTCCACGCCCATAGTAACCGAAACAACCCCAAACCATCACACTTGGAGGGTGTTTCATTGTCTTTAGGGTGTATTTAGGGTCCATCCTATTTGAGCCAATGGGCCGGCGAACCTTTTTTGGACAACTTCTGGATGTGAAAAATGTCGACTCATCACTAAATAAAACCTTCTTCCAGTCATCAACAGTCCAATGAATATATTTTTTACAAAATGCGACACGTTTTTTACGCATTTTTTCATTAATGAACGGTTTCTTAGCAGCATGGCGAGATGGTAATCCGAGTTCTTTTTGGAGCCGCTCCTGGATAGTTCGTTCAGAAACACCAGATAACAAATTATTCATATTAAATTTTATTTCTTTCGCAGTTATTGTTGGGTTTTTCAATACTAAACGTTTCATAAGTTTGTCTGTTCGTGAATTTGTTTTTCTCGGTCTGCCAGATCGTTTTTTAGGGACTGGCGTGGTTAGGCCGGCATTGTTCTTAGCCCGTGAAACCCATAAATTAACGGTACTTTGGGATATGTTTAATTCCTTAGCTATCTGTCTCTGTGATTTCCCACATGTATGCAAAGCAACAATAGCACCTCGACAATCACTCTTAAGTTGTTTTTTAGCACACATTATATATAAATTTTATTTACACCACTTTCTGTAAAAAATAACAAAATATCAATAAATTTACACAAACAGTGAAATCTGACAACTTTGAGACACAGCCACCCGCAACGAAGGCTACCAGAACACTAATTTGAGAATGTGTTGGATAGCTCTCATATCATCGAGCAACCTCAAAGTTACCAGATGTCGCTAGAACAAATAGAAAGTGAATTATGTGTCTCTGAATATCAAGGGAAAATATTGTATTTTCTTGAGTGATCGGATACTTTTCGCGGGCACTGTACTCTAATACCGTGCATCCCCAACCGAGCGATGCGTATGGTTTCTTCCCGAGTTACCCCGGCTTTTTCACACTCATTACAGTCTCTAAGAATCGTAAAAACGGGTTCTTCATAATTAATATTTAAAAAGAGGGTTTCCAGCTGAACTTCGCATATCCCCACCTCATACCGATCACGACCCAATTCAATGGGGCCTTGGAGTTCTGTTATAAAGTTGGCCAGGGTGTTGTTAGGATGTACAGACAGGGACGAGGAGGACGGTAGTGTGACGTAAAAATGGTTAGGCGCCATGTTGCCTACTATTTAAGCTTCATTATTGCAGCAGCTTTTATATAGGTGTTGAAGCTTTCTGGGTACCCTAGCCATTTTACCAGGTATATTATTCTCTCTCCTGAACCTTTGCTTCCTAAGATTTTTTCATTTTTAAACACATTTTTTCCTAAATTAAATGTCACTTTCTGCAACTCTTCGCGGTAAAAGCCTTCTGCGATTTCTTCCCCATCGAAATCTTCAACGTAATACAACATTATCTCGCCTTTAGGTCTCAGCCCTAACTTTAAAAATCTCACGTGCTCAGCCTTACTCAAATCCCTTCGCGAATTTAATTCCCGAACGAGACACCCTTACATAATCATTGATTTTGAAACGCGCAGTGTGGTGGTGGTGTTCCATCTCTTCTCACATCAGGCTCTGGGTGCGTACCTCTTTCTAAAATCTCGTTAGTTGTTGTCCCAATCGTGCGATAGTGTGAACGGTTGTAGGATGAGGCCAAAGATTCCAGAATGTCTATAAATCTGTGTGTTTTTATGTGTAAAATAGCGGTGCATGCGTTCCTTTATGGTACGTTGAACTCTTTCAGCTAAAGAGGCCTTATGTATAGAATTGATAGTATAGTAGCTGATATTAAACTCTATCAACATGTCCTGGAAAGCTCGGCCTATAAATTCTTTCCCCATATCCGTACAAAAATAGCCAGGAACCCTGTTTTCTTTCAACATCAACGTTTTGGTAGCTTTAGCAACTGATTCAGGCGATTTATTTTTCAGAGAAATTAGCCACAGATATCTAGAGATTACATCTATTATGAATAGGATGTAGCGGTAACCATCGTTATGCATTGAATATCTTTGCATGTCTATTAAATCTGCTTACCAAATAGAGTTAATGCCGCAGTTGTCTTGGCTGTTTTAAACCTTTTTCTCACAGGCTTAGGAAGTGTATAAGCGTCCTGCTCCTGCAGAAACCTCTCAACTTCTTTTTTCCGTACTCCATCCCTGTAAACACTTCTGTACACTCTATCTACGCCTCCTTAAGAGGCTGGGCTAGAAATGTCACAATAACGTCTTCTTAATATGTTAGCCATTTGTGTATTTTAGAGCCACGTGGGTAGAGATGACTGATGTTTAGCCTCTTCTTTCTCCTCTTCAGAGTTGCTACCGCTGGAGGTGATGGCATTCTCAATTGTGGCCCATGCGGTGTATGTCCCAAGTCATTTAACGTGTTCAGATTTCCTATCATTGTTTTGGGGACATTTATTTGTTGTAGTCTTGCTTTAATATGCTTCCATCCTGATGATGAGGGCCTATCCCACTTTCTCACCAGATCATGGACAATGTCTACGACATTCGATCCCTGTACCTTTGCTCCTTCCACAATTATCTCACCTGTATCGGTCTACTGTATATTGGGATCCTCATTCAATAGATTATAAAGACTTAAACCTTTATTCCTCAATGTATGTGGGAGGGTGCTTTTTAATACATGCTCGATATGTTGTTTGGCCGAAACGTTATTCTTTGGTTGGTCAGTTCTATCGTCGGACACAGGTCCTATGTCACCATGCTCATCGTTCTCCGTGCTGTGCCTAATAACAACGTGGATGTCTGTCGGATTCTTATAATTTTCGTACTCGTGAAGAAATTTCTGCAGAGCTTCTTCGTATAAGATTCTTTTCTCATCAGTTGTTTTTCACTGTTTAATAGGGTTAACAATTCGCTTTCCATTCTTTTAAGCCTGCTTTTACTAGGTTCTAGAACCGTGTCTGGACTCTTTGAACTTTGCAGTGAAGTAAACACCTCGTGTGGAATCACTACCACTTTCTTCATTATATTAATCTAGTCAGTAAAGGACCCAAAACTGAAAATAAGATGGGGAGGAATGACCCTCCTCTTTGTAGAATAATGTTTTTTCTTCCCCACAGTTTGACTTTTACGACGATTGTGCGTATTATGTTCTTGTAACGACACAGGCGAGCCTTCTAAGGGGGTTTCATTGATACATTGCAAATGATAACGTTAAGACAAATTTCAGAGATGCATTTTAAAAAGTCGGAGTCGATATTTTTAGCAAACATCTATTGCATTGCCCGGGGCAGTCGATGGTAGATTTTTATTAATTCATGGTATTTCTTTAGCCTCTTTGTCATTCTGGAATATACACCGTTTCAGGCTCGTTTGGAAATATATTCGTTCTTAGAAGCACCCTAAACGTGTTTTCCGGATGAAGGTCACAAAGCAAATATCCGTAACGGTAAATTGTAGCTTCTTTATAAACTTCCAAAAACTCCTTACGCTGATTCGGGAACATTTGATTGGCTAATACCCCAATTTGTGATACATCTCTACGTTGCGCGAATAAGACTAGATATTGTGTATTTAACGACACATCGCGCATGTATCTATTTTTGAAAAATAGATTCTGATTGATGAAGAACACGCTTATGTTAAGATGGTGGGAGAATACTGTAAATGTCTCGGCAAACGTTTTATCCATCTCCAACATGAGATCGTTAATTACAATGACTGTATGCTCATTACCCTTTAACGAATTAACATCATATACACCTTTGTGGAACAAAATATCATCTTGGTACTCGTTGAACACTGATTGATACGTCGAATAACACCATATAACTTTATGCAAAAATTTTGAGAACATCTCTCCCTTTTCTTTAATGATTTTAAGCATAAACACCGTTTTACCACATTCTGTAGGGCCAGATATAATAAATGTGGAGGGGCTCGTGAACCTGAATTTTTCTACAGGATCCATTCCTAACACGTCACTCTCCTAAGTGAGTCATTTACAAAATAGAATACAAATTTAAGTGGTGATCCTTATATTCTACAGTCTTGTTTTTCTTCTTCTTCCACAGAACCGTGAATGACGATGGGGTACAGCATCATGTCCCGATGATCGATATTACAGACGACCACGACGACAGTGTAGTTGTTGTCACAGTCTCCAACCCAGCTAACGAGCCCACACCAGCAATACCTGCAGCACGCGATAATTGAAAGCGGAGGCATGATGAAGAGTCCTCCACGTCAGGTAGGAAGCGTGCCAGGACAGGATTGAGCCGGTTGTTAGACCATCATTAGTAGAGCCCCAGCACTCTACGACCTAAGACACAACTCCCACAATAGTACCTCCCTCAAATAAAAATATACCCTTATTCCTGTTCAATTTCGAGTACATCCTCCACAACAGTAGCAGCTTCTCGTGTCTTAGAGGAAGGTATAACATTCGAGTTTGTGCGTACAGCCACCCGCACCCCAGCCCTGACTAGAAATCGGTATATAGTCAGAATTGATCCTAGAACCATGTATAGCAATGGTGTTGAACACGGACTACGGCGTGTAGTTGAACGTATTGTGGAGTTTGCCCTTCAGAACCGCCACGAACGTGAAGTCAGGACGAGGCTGGCCTCTGGTTTGGGTCAGATGACGGGGATGTGGATGATTTTTGGGTAATAATACCATTCAGACGCTTGGCAGCTCTAGATATAGAGTATATATTAAGCCGTATAATGCAGGCTTCTCAAAGTAGTACAGCCTTCAATATGGACAACTTCACGGCAACTATTGACCGTGTATTCCGTGTTGCGGGTCATAGTGCCACACTTTATACTCTTACCTTCAATTCTCAGGCTATTTAGAGACGGCATATAAACGCCGATCGTGGTTGCAGCTTTATAGCACTAGTCTTGGCTCGTATGTTTATAGTGCTACATACACGGAGGCAAAAAATTTGGTTGCCTACGGTTGTGCAGCGTGCACTTAAATTCTTAAATTAGCTTCAGATGGCAAGCTTTAGTTTGAGTGTAATATGGGTCCTGAAGAGCTGAGAAGGGTAGAACAGGAAATGGATGCTCGTATAGTTATATTTGGAATGGATGAACGTCGTAGGACTGTGTACGTTTTTAAAAGCTGTGTGAAAGATCTTACAAGACCCCTACTTATTTTAGGGCTGTCAGGGACAACGTATCTCCCCATCCGTAATATAAGGGACCTTTACGTGAGTTATGATAAAAGTAGAAAATATGGATGGCATTATGATTTGTGTAAGGGGTGTCTCGAGTTTGCAGATGATATAGTGAAACATTGTAAGGATTGCCACATGGTATGTGCGCAGTGTAAAACCTCAAAATGTGAAAGCCTTGTGGTTGAAGCTGAGAAGAGGGACTGTGATGTATGCAGACGCACATTTTTTAATAATAAATGTTTGGAGCTACATAAGTCAATTGGCACGTGCAGGAAAATGGGAATCTTTGAATGTGGTATGTTTCATATGATGGATAACTGGAGGAATTTCAAACATAAATGTGATGAAATTCACTGTTCTACATGCCATGAGAAATATAAGGCGGCTGGAGTAAAGCATCAGGGGCGGATCCAGCCTTCTGGCTGACCGTCTTCCAAAATTTGAAAAGTAAAAACTGTGTACGGAACTATTGTAAATCGTGAAATTTTCGCTAGCACCTTTTTGGCAGAAGTACATTTTCAAGTTGCTATAACATATTTTTAAATGAAATGAAAGATATAAAAATAAAACGATGGAAAATTACATCATATTTATCAAAATATTATACAATTAAATATTATATATATTACATATTATTAAAATATTATATAATAAAAAAAATCACTGAAAATTCTGACCGTCTTCAGGAAGACGTGGAAGACGGTCTAAATCCGCCCCTGAGCGTGTATGTTATATGAAAGACGCTAAGACTAAAAATAGACAGTGTATAACTGTGTACTACGATATAGAAACATATATGAACGCTGAAACCAGAGAGGTCATTCCACATCTACTTGTAAGCCAGACTATCTATGATGAGTGCATGGAGGTTGAGTGTGATGAGTGTTACAAATGTGGTAAACGGACAAACGTTTTTAAAACGATTGCACACGACAGTCCCGTGAAACTCTTTGTGTCCTATATTGTCAAGTTAGCGGACAAGTTAAAAAAAATGACTGTATATTCTTGCCCATAACGGGGCAAAGTTTGACACACAGTTCCTTTATAAGGAGGTGCTTGAGCACGAGTCATCTGAGATATTTACAGGCGATCCCTTGAAAAGAGGAAACAAGCTTATACAGATGCAAATAAGTGGTAATGTGCAGTTTAAAGACACTTTATTATTCACACCTTGTAAATTAGCAAAGCTACCCAAGGTAATGGGTGTAGCCGCCGAAGTTTCAAAAGGATATTTCCCTTACACATTCCTCACTTGTGAAACTTTAAATTACGTTGGACTACCTCCACCCAAATATTATTTTAACTATGAATATATGAGTGCAAGTGAACGTGAAGATTTTGACCGCTACTA
Organism: Bathynomus jamesi; assembly: GCA_023014485.1. Taxonomy (NCBI): domain Eukaryota; kingdom Metazoa; phylum Arthropoda; class Malacostraca; order Isopoda; family Cirolanidae; genus Bathynomus; species Bathynomus jamesi. The sequence continues at coordinate 2,408,648 of JAJOZX010000023.1, read as the reverse complement.
TTGCAGTTTTAATGAATCTATCCTTAAAATATAGCTGATGAATGTGAGCGTTATTGGGTGAATGATGTGCGCGTGCTTAGAGTATGTTTCCAGGCCTTTAGAAGGCTGAACATAGACCGTTTCAAATGCGATCCGTTGCAAATCGCAACCACAATTACCTCATTGTGCTTTACGGTGTTCAAGAGCAATTTCATGCCTAAAGACACCTTAGCCGTCATTCACAGAAAGAATCCCCACGGTTATAGGCACAAGGCTATTTACTGGCTGAAACACATACAGCAGCAGACAGGTGCATACATAAAGCTTGCCCGCAACTAGTGGGAAGTACCCATTAAGGATAATGTTCGGTTTTTTTGGGGGTTGATGGTCTTAGCCAAAACCGTGCCACTGGTGAGAAACTGCGTACTCCTTTAACGGTTGCTGGTGGAACGGGTGCCCTCGTCCTGATTGTGGAATCGTAGGAGATATCCACGGTAGATCTCCTGCCGATAGTCTCGCGTGGACCCGCGCCCGCGATCAGATTATAGGTGCCCAGTTCACTCACAAGGTCTTGTGGGAGCATGAGTAGGATGCACGGATGGAAACAGATGGACAGTACCGTGAAGAAATAAACATGAAAAAGCGTTCAATGGTGCTGGATCCTCTCAAATGCGGTGATAGCTTGTTTGGAGAGCGTACAAATCCATCCCTTCAAGCTGTACTTTCCGCCTACGGAGGGCGTGAAACTCCATTACTATGACTTCTGTTATTTATATCCCTACGTGATGAACAACAATCCGTAACCCGTAGGTGCACCTGAAAAACTGGAGGGACCTGACCTGCCCACCATCGAGGTGTTCTCAACAAATGTAAAAGGGTACTATTTCGGTCTTTCTTTCGTAGACCTGCTCCCCCCTTCCGTTTTATGGATGCCGATCTTACCTGTCGTTATAGGCCACAAGCTCATGTTTCCCCTGTACGCAGAGGAGAAAAGTGGGGATTGTAATCACAATCAACCAGTGTAAGATCAGAGGTGTATATACAAGCCCTGAGCTGGACCTAGCCGTTCGATATGGCTACAGAATATTGAAGATATATGAGGTGTGGCGGTTTCAGAAGCTACCCAATCTTTTCACACCATATATAAATACTCTTTTGAAGGATAAGTAGAGGAATCAGGGTATCTGCGAGGAGTTGATACAGAAGATGAAAAATCGGCTTATATTCGACGTTACCGTGACCGTGAAGGTATACAGCTTGACCGTTCCCAAATTGTAAAGAACCAAAACAAGCGCTTTAGTGCAAAGTTATGTCTAAATAGTCTTTGGGGAAAATTTGCACAGAATACTGGCAAGGGGAACGTTCATTTGGCACAAAGTTATAGTGAAGTCTGGGATTATGCCAACGCTCCCGATAAAGAGGTCATGGAGATCGTGAATGTAAGTAATACTTATATAATAAAATACATTACCGAACTGGGCGCAGATACCTCACGGGTTACAAACATACCTGTAACCAGCTTCACAACGGCCTATGCACGCATGAAACTTTGGGGTCTACTGCATTCTCTTAGGCGGAGGGTTTTATACGCCGATACAGATAGTGTGATATTCACAGCGAGGGAGGGCGAATACATGCCGTCTATTGGTGAATTTCTCGGAGATTTGACTGATGAGATCAAGGATGAGTATGGAGACATCGTATATGCCGACTCTTTTGTTTCAACATGGCCAAAAACTTATGGAATACGGGTGAGGGTTTGGGAGGATATGAAATATATCGTGAAGGCTAGGGTATCACGCTCAACCAGGCGAATCGGTTGATTCGTTGAAGGATCTAGTGTGCTTGAAGATGAGGGCGTCCAGCCACCCTAACTACCTTTAGGTACCCATAATTATCGGGTGTAGAAGCTGGGGGGCTTGAAGGAACCTAGGGGTACGAAGGTGTGCCGTAACATCTATAGGAAACGTTACCAGGTGCCTGGTGCCTATGATACCGTACCCTTTGGATACCATAATCTTTAATTGTTATATAGGTCTATTGTTAACGATATGTTTATTTATTACACGTATTTGTAAATATATATACTATGAATAATTCGTTTATTAAATAAATCGTGTTTCAATTAGCGTTTCACGTTCTACTTTGTGTGTGTGTGTAAAGAAGAAAGTCCTAAGCTCCGCCTCCTGTATGATCGGTCACGTAAATCCTGCTACTCCCTGGGCATATCTCTACCCTGTGTGCTCATTTGATCGCTTCTAGCCATGGATATCAGACGTGTATTTTCTCACGTAGACGAAAAATAGTAATGGCTCCCTTTAATATTGCGTGTTCAACGTTTATGAAGTGGTACTCGGCAAAGTGTGAAGATATAGTGGATACTGAATGGCTCCCTTTTCCACCCTCCTTTGATACTTTTAAGCCTACATTGAACATCGAAGCTTGAGGAACAAGAGGTTCAAATACTCTACGGTTATTCTGGCGAGAGCATTGCGGGATTTCGTGGTACAAGTGATGTATTAAAATATATTGTAGGACTAAACTTTATAAAAGCTTTCATATACCGTGAAGTGGAAGAACCAACACGTGCAGAAGAGAAGAAACGGTTAAGGTTGTGAGACTTGTTGATGAGTGGTATGACAAGCGATATTATGTCATGTTGCATCATACCGAGTACTCGTACTCTGCGGCTGAGAATGGAAATCTTGTCATAATGGAGAATCTTAAGTATTTTTACCATTACATTAATATATATCATGACGAGGTTTGTAGTGAGGTTGTTGCTAAATGCTTGCGTAAGTTTTTAACAGAATTTAGAGAAGAGTATCGTCTGCTATGCAAAAAAGAAAAAATATGATCATATGTTTCTCTCAAATAGTGCGCCGGAGTGTGAATAAAATGTGTTTAGTTCGTGAAAATCCCCTGAACGAAAATGTCTGGTGCGTATTCTGGGAGAGGGAGTGATAAAACATTAAAACCGGTATTGTTTCATGTATCGGAAAATTTCTCAAAACACCTGCTCAGTATAATCGGATACAAGTTTTCTCTTTCACGTTGGAACAACGCCGTACACGACTCAACAGCTTATGGTGTGACTCACTCCTCCCGTCGAGCCGATCCGTTCACCTGTGGCTCATAGTCATCTCAGGGCTTGAACCGACTGGACGTGCACTCCTCGAATACGATGGAACTTCCTTTGAGCAGCATTCTCAATGCCGTGTACGTTGTGTCAGTGACGAAGTCATTGCGCATGTTCAGGCATAAAACCGGTGCCATTAACTATGTACTAGAAACGACTTGTAGACTTGTAGACAAACGTCAGCCAGACTCCTTACTGAGTGGACGCATTTCCTGAGCTCTCTGATATTGCTTCTACTTTTGGATATTGCCAATAACCTTACTTTTGGTAAGTTCTGAATTTTATATACTTTCGTTTATATTATATAGTTAAGTACTTGAATATAAGTGGTTTGTAGTGACTTAAAAGTTTTCATCGCGTGCCGGCTTAATTTAACTTCAACGTGTGACAGTTATAAGCTAATTTGACTTGCGGGATGCCATCGCAGAAAGCGTCGTGTGTTAGGTGTGGCGTGAGTCGGTGGTATACGGATTTTAGGGAATATGACGGCGGTCCTATGGCGATTACCGAGAGATCGGTTTTTTTTTTTGGCGAATTAATGGAGGAAATAGTTGACATAAAAAGCAGTGTACGTGAGGTAAGGGAAAGACTTGCAACGCTTGATGAGGACAGGGGTAGGGCTACGGTTGATGGAAGCCGAACCAATACTAACGATGAAGACGTTAGTAATTTGAATGGTGAGGTGCGTAACCTAGATTCTAGTTTAGGTAGCTTATCGGGAAGGTTGGATAGAGTTGAGGAAGGGGTTAAGGTTGGTCCGTGATTAGTAGATGGGAGAGATTTAGAGAAGTTAAGGGTGGAGCTAGACCGTGTACGTTAAGTGATAGGAGTCCCCCCATCCCTATCGAGGTTTCGAACCCTTTCGCCCATTTGCAAAGGGACGTGAATGAGGCGGAAACTATTTTAATTGGGGACTCTTTAGTGCGCCATATGGACACAGAGTTCTTTGAACGGCATCCAACCAAGAGGAGGAGGGTCTGTCTCCCACGAGGCAGGGTTGACAGAGTTAGAGACCAAGTGGATAGGATTGACGTTGCCTCCCGTCACTCGATGTTGGTGACGATGGCAGGGGGCAACGACTCGTATAGGCCCGATACGAGAGTGCTTGACCTTTTGGAGAGATAAAGGGGGTTAATTAGGTCCCTAAAGGCGAGGTCAGATAGGTCTTTAGTTCTAAGTATTACCCCTAGGCACGGTTTGGGTCTAAGGATTTAGTCTAAAACGATATTTTTTAATACTAAATTAGAGATTTGTGCTGAGGAAAATGTACACTTCGTAAAGCTGTGGTGAGAATTCAGTGATCTTAGCCTTTTTATAAAAGATAGGGTGCATTTTAATGAAATAGGTAATGCTAGGCTAGGTAGGTTAATTGACGAAAACGTTCGAAAGCTGTATAGGTCGAAGCCTTCTTTAAACGTTGTGGGTCCGGGAAACGCGGGCCCGACGTGAAAAATAGTTTAAAACGCCAACCGGTGGTAAAATTAACTTAAACGTCTTTTATTGTAACGCACGTAGTATTAAAAATAAATTAAACGAATTTAAGGCGATAATTTATTCCGGCAACTACGATATAGTTGCTATCACTGAAACGTGGTTAAATACCGTGACTCAGGACTTGTTGGGGGAACTTGATATACCGGGTTTTAAACTCTTTACTAATGATAGGTTACATAGGTTTGGAGGAGGCGTTTTGCTGTACATTCGTAATTCCCTTCGGGCTATCGAGGTTAAGATAGATTTTCCGGCAGCAATTAATGCGATATGCGTTGAAGTTAGGGCTCGTAGTCTTAGTTTCAATTTTGTTGTTGTTTATAGAACTCCCGTTCAACCCCTTGATACCGATACTAGATTTTACACACTTCTTAGTAACTTTATAAATAATCGGGATAGTATAGTTGTCGGAGACTTTAACTGCCATAACGTCAATTACGAGTCTTTTACTGGTAACGTTGAGGGTTTGAGATTGATTGAGTTCATGGAAGATAATTTTTTACGACAGATGGTTACCGAGCCAACGCGCGGTGATAATATTTTAGACGTGGTGATGAAGAACGGCAAAGACGTAGTCGAATGTTTAGAAGTAGGCGAGAGTTTAGGATGTAGTGATCATCAAATTCTTAGGTTTAAGTTATTGATAGAAAACACTAAGGATAGGAACGTAATAGAAGTCCCTGATTTTGGAAGGCCAAATTTGATAGTTTTGCGGATAGGATGAGAGTAGTGGACTGGGGTGACTTATTTATGGGTAATGACGCAAATTTGCATTGGAAGGCGTTTAAAGCTAGTTTCTTGAATTTCGAAAGGGAGTTTATTCCTCGTAAGCCCAAGCGCGCTAGAAATCATGGTAGGCCTAAGTGGTGGACTAGGGAAATAGGCGAGTTCATAAACGAGCGTAACAGAGCTTATAGACTTAATAAGCGCAATGGCACGGTAGCTAACGCTAATAGAAATATCGAGCTTCGACATCAGGTTGAAAGATTAGTTAAGAATGCTAAGCGTAATTTAGAGATACTTATAGCTGCGGATACTAAACTTAACCGCCAAAAGTTTTTCATTATGTGAATAAACGTAAGCCGATAAAAGATAATATAGGCCCTCTCTTGGACGCTAATAGCGCTTTGGCTTCTAACGCTCAGGCGATGGCGGGTAATTTTAAAAACTTTTTTGCGACAGCTTTTACCGTAGAAGTCGATAATGTCCCCGCTGTGGACGATGTCTTTCCACTTAGCAGCGAGACTATTTTGGATGAAATAACTGTTTACGAGGGTGAGATTTCGCATTATATCGATAAGTTAAAAGTTAGCAAGACTCCAGGCCCTGACGCGTTTTATCCTAGACATCCGAAAGATTTCAAAGACGTTGTCGTAGGTCTCTTAACGAAGATTTTTAATCAGTCACTGCAAGCGGGGATTATTCCTGAAGACGTCAAATTAGCTAACGTTAAGCCCATTTTTAAAAAAGGCGACTGCGCAGTAGCTATCAATTATAGGCCTATTAGCTTAACGTCATTTGTCGGTGAACTTTTGGAATCCATAGTTAGGGATCGTGTCGTCGATCACTTAGAAAGTCGTGATTTGATTAATAGTCAGCATTGGTTTCGACGCCATAAACCTTGTTTAACTAATTTGTTAGGGTTTTATAACGAAATAGTGCGCGAACACGATGGGCATAGAGCGGTTGACGTTATTTATTTAGACTTTAAAAAAAAGTTCGATACAGTTCCGAATAGAAGATTAATTGCGAAGGTTCAAGCGCACGGTATACGCGATCAGTTAGCTAACTGGTTAGGGGAATGATTTCGTGCTAGGAGACAGAGGGTCGTTGTTAAAGGTAGTGAATCGGGGTGGTTGGATGTAGGTAGCGGTGTCTCTCAGGGTTCAGTGTTAGGCCCATTGCTATTCGTAATTTACATTAACGACATAGATGTAGGTTTGACTAGTAACGTGTCAAAATTCGGGGATGATACTAAAATGGGAGGTAAGGTTGTTAACGAGGACTTTAGAAATAGGCTCCAAGACGATGTAAATAGGATTATGGAGTGGACGGATAACTGGCAGATGCAATTTAACGTAGACGAATGTAAAGTTTTGCATATAGGTTCTCGTAACAATAATTACACGTACACGATGGATGAGAGAGAGTTAACGAGCGTTGACGAAGAAGTAGGTTTAGGGGTACGCGTATCTAAGGATTTAAAAGTTAGGAACCAGTGCCTTGAGTCTTCCGCTATAGCTAATAGGATATTAGGCTATATAGCACATAATTTCGAATTTAAATCGAAGAATATTATATTGCCTCTTTACAAGTCCTAGTCAGGCCTCATTTAGAATATGGCGTTCAGTTTTGGTACTCGTATTTGCGTGAGGATATTGATAGGTTAGAAAGGGTTCACCGTCATGCCACGAAACTAATTCCGTCATTGCGCAACAAGCCTTATGAAGTTAGGATTAAAGAGTTAGACTTGCATTCAGTCGAAACTAGGAGAGTAACGGGGAAGCTTATTGAAGTTTTCAAAATCGTTAATAACATCGATAACGTAAATTTTGACAAACTGTTCACTTTCGATAATAGCAATACTCGTAATAACGTATTTAAGTTGCGTGGCAGACGTTTCATTACTAATGTCGCTAAAAACGTCTTTACGTTTAAAGTAATTGATAAATGGAATAATCTTCCCGCGCCCGTCGTGAACTCTACCTGCTTTAATTTGTTTAAGAACCGTTTAGATCGGCTTTTTAAAAATATTAACGTTGTTTAATATAATAATAAAACAATCCCCTTTCTCCTGCTGAGCCTCCCTCTTCTCCCTCTGAGCCTCCCTCTTTTCTCTCTGAGCCTCCCCCTTTTCCCTCTGATCCTCCCCCTTTTCCCTCTGAGCCTCCCCTTTTCCCTTCCCTCGTTAAAATTATTAACGTTGTTTAATATAATAAAACAATTAGCAACAGGAGCTCTGGGGGTGGTGATCGAGGATGAGTCTGTTGACGATAATGCCAGCTTGTGACATGCCAGCGTGTGATGCCAGAAAAATAAAAAAAAATTAGACTAACACGAACTTAAATGTAGCTCGTAGCGTAAACTAACCCACTTTTTGTTGTTCTTTATACTTTTTTTTCTCTCTCTCTCCTTATTTGTTTGCATGTCTGTAACTCTCTTCATTGCATGTCTGTAGTTTGCATGGTATGATAGTGTTTGAGTTAAGAATGTGTTGCATGGTTTGTAATGTGTTCTTACTTTACTTCTTTTCATCTTCCACCCCTTTCCGGCTGAGTGGGCTCCGTCCTCTACCTCCCTATGGAGTAGAGGACCGGTCTGCAACTGCTGCTGCTGCTTTGAGTTAAGAATGTGGAGGACTGGTCTGAAACAGCTGGAAGTATTCTCTTCGACTATTTCTCCGACTTGTCGGCAGTGGCCGGCGGATGGTGATGGTGTCTTTCTTTCTCTCTTTCTGAATGAATTTTAACCCACGAGTGATAGGTTTTGCTTCTTACTTAACCCCTTATTCTCTTCTTTTAACCCCTTACTTTCTTCTTTCTTTCGTGCTAACCTTAGAGTGGATCTTAGGTTCTTTGTTAGCCTTAGCTTCTGTAGATCTGTAGAAACAAACTCTGGTAAAAGGAATGTTGTTTATTTAAGTGTTGATGAGATGAATAGAGTCTTCGTGGTAGTGAGGATCGTTATAAAATACCTGAAGGTGTAGGTACAAGAAGAGAGCAGATTAGTGATACCCCCTCATATGCCATTGTTTGTACGTTGTATATAAATAATGATCAGCCATGCATTGATATACGACTGATGTGGAAGAATGTTTCTGATACTGTAATAACGTTCTTGTCCCTACGCGAAACCGTTTCATCTTCGACAGAATATTTGAAATCGTTGGTTTCCGCAAGCTGAAGCCTATATTAGACGCGCGTATTACGGATATGCTTTATTTTGGTACGATTCTTGAATACGCATACACCGCTCTGCTCGACGGGTTTATCGAGTGTAGGACTGAACAAGGCGAGAATGGTCTAGAGCTGGATGCTTATTTAAAAGGTTTAGATTCTTTGAAATATCAAGAACTTTGGTACAAAGCACTTGAGCGGTACAGGGCTGAACTCACCTACACCGTTCACCGTGAAGAACTATTTCTTTATATAATGAACAACTGTCGTTACGACTTAGAAGATTATTTCAATGGCCGCTATGAATTGTGAAGAAGAGTTCACGATTGAAAAGCGCGTATCGGTAAGAATAAACCCTCGATTGGAAAGGAGTGTTTATAAACTTGTATTTAATAATGATGTTGTGGATAACGATGACCTCTTTGTACGTGCTTTTGATTGTATTCGTTTAAAGATAACTTGCCAACCGAATGTAAAGTGGGCACAAAAATAGTATTGAACGATATTGAAGGCCATTTACATCGAGTATAAGTATCCCTATAACTTGAGCGGTGAAATAATGTTAATTCGTATTTATTGCGTAGTGCAAAGCAACAATGATGTGACTGTAGACTCGATTACGTGCGAGTTTAGTGTTTTATTTAAGCGCAGTAGAACATAAAGTGTATGTATTTTGAAGTATATTTATTTTCAATATATTTAATTATTTAATATAATTGTGTGTATATAGATTTCTCCTGTACTATTATATTGATGGTTATACTCCACCTTTTTGTATTTCTTATAGTATTATTTTTTATTTTTTTTATCATGTATACAGTATTCTATCGTTTAAAACTGTGTATTTCTTATATTATTTTTATTATTCAATATACAGTAGGCCGGGTCGAAAATGGGAAATTTTTTATATTTTAAAAAGTACACTGTGAGAAATGTAATTTTATCATCATAAAATATTAAAATATCAAGCATGTTCTACCCCTGCTACCCATAGCACATACCCACCCCTTTATTACCTTCATATTTGCATATATTTAAATGGGAAAAAATGTTATTTCTTAAAAAGTACACTATGTGAGAAGGTTTTTTTTTATCACTTTAACAAAATATTAAAAAATCAAGCATGTACTTCCCTACTACCCCTATCACATGCCCCTCCTCCCATTTTTACCATCATATTTGCATATGTTTAATGTTGTTATATATTATATGGTAAGTTGTTTGTTTAATGCTTGATATTTTTATGTTTCAGATAAATAGAAATAATTTGCATTTGCTTTAATTATAATTTGAATTATCATAAATTATAAATTACATATAATTTGATTTTACTTCTGAATATAAATTATGACTACTAGAAGCAAGTCCTCAAATGCAGGCTTTGGATATCCTAGGAATTCCCAGCAGCTATGACTCCTTCAAAAGCAGATGTTGTGAGACACTACTTTTTTGTGCGCCGCCGTGAAGAAGCTAAATCAAAAGGATCAGCATCTGCTAATGATTGTTACAGGGTTGTTGTAAAAGATATTGAAGTCAGTCGACTAATAGAAGAAGCCTCAAAATTGAACAAGGTGCCATTACATCAAAGAAATGAAAGTTTTGCCTTAAAAGAAGCTCAGTATGATGAAATGTTTGATATATCTTCTTGTGATTGCTATCATAAGGGAATTGATAGGAAATCTTGCAGGTGTAAGGATAAAATACCAATGGCAGAATGGGAGTCTTTTGTGGGTCAAAAACAAAGAAAAAATAAGTTAGGAAATTGATCGCATAGCTAGTTCAACAAAGAAGAGGTCTTTAGCAAAAGGCCAAGAAGCACAAAACCGTCAACTAAAAGCACAAGAAGAAATGACTGAATCCACCAATGTTTTACCATCGGAATTTATAGAAAATACCGAAGAAGACATGGATGTAGATTCAGAGGGTCAGGATGTAGATTATGAGGCCGATTTAGAATTGATTGAGAATATTCAGAACAGGCACTCCTATAAAAACCTAGCATTAACAACACATCGTTATCGTATAAGTTGTAGAGCTGCAGCTGCAATAGTCAATGCAGCTTTAAAAGATATGGGAATCCTTAACCACACCAACATGCTTGACAGAAAGAAATTAGAAAGAGAAAGAAATCGCATGATTAAAACAAATACTTTTAGGTCTAAATCCGAAAATCTAAAGATGGAGTGCCTTGGATTTGATGGAAGGAAAGATAACACATTAACTAAAAGTAGAAAGATAAAAGAAGAACACTATGTTATTGTGAAAGAACCTGGAAGCATCTATGTAAACCATGTCACACCAGATAATGGAACTGCTTGCTGCATAGCAGAAGAGTTGATAACTATTATTACAGACTCGAACAGCACAGATACTATCAAAGCTTTAATGTATGATGGTACTCCTGTAAATACAGGAAAAATTGGTGGAACCATAAAACTGGCTAAAATTCATCTTAACAGACCAGTGCAGTGGTTGGTGTGCCTCTTGCATTTGAATGAGCTGCCTTTTATGCACGTCTACAAAGCCATTGATGGTAAAACAGCAGGTCCAAATACTTCTGTGGGTTCAATTGAGAATAAACTGAGAGCAGATTTAACAAAATTGGAGATAGTCAAATATTCTCGCGTAAAGGGAAACATTAAAGAAATTCCAGCAAATATTGTGAAGGAGCTAAGTAGTCTGGCAGTGCAAACTGGAAACACTTCTCAAGATCTGTACACTTGATCCCCAGGTACCCTTCACCATGCTCGCTGGCTAACTCTAGCCAACAGGGTCCTTCGATTATATATATCAACGCCAAATCCCGATAAAAACCTTCAAGATATAGTCGAGATTATTATGCAGTTGTATGCTCCAGGGTGGTTTTGGATAAAATCTCATTCTAATGCAACTGATGGTGCATCATATAACTTTTGGCACTTAATGGGCTTGCTTCGAAATTTATATGAACAACATATATCGATCATAGAACCAGTATTAAAGAATAAAGCCTATTTTGCCAACCCAAAAAATATACTCATATCAATGGTAACTGACAAGAGACTAGAAATTAGAGAGGAAGCTATTCAGAAAATCATCCTTTCAAGAACAGGATTTTCAGGTACCAGAAACTTTAAGTTGCCTCGAACCCTCAATTTCCACTCTACTGACTATACCGAGATGATCGATTGGCAAAAAGAGATCATTACTCCTTCACCGCTGCTAAACAATTTTAGCGGCGATGAGCTACTACAGGCTCGATGTAAGCCACTGGAGATAGCTTCTTTTCCATGCCACAATCAAAGTGTGGAAAGGCAGTGAACTTAGTAATAAAGGCATGTGAGGAAAGAATAGGATATGATAACCGTCAAAAGTTTATTTTAAACTCATTAGAATCAAGGCGAAAACTGCCCAAGTTTGAATGGAAGGCTCAATGGAATGAGTAAGAAACATATGAAATAAAATTTCCTAATGATATTGAAAATTTCTTCCCTTTTGATGTGATAAGGAACAATGAAAAAGTTAATTGAATTTTAGCACATCTATTATGCCTCTAATTTTTTCTTCTGAATATATTGTTGTACTTAATTAATTTTCCAAATACTATACATTATTAAATAAAATATTATACGTTAATAAAGATTTATGTCATGAAAAAACCTGAATGTAGAGTAAGTCTCGTATAAATGGAATATTCTTCAATATAGGTCAAAAAGGGAAAAATTGTGCCAGGGGTAGGAGGCTTTAAAAAGCGAAAATAATTTATGAGGGGGTTCCTGTGTTCCATTCAAACCCCTCACAATATGTACATTTTCAATATAAAATTTCGTCCGCCCTAATATACGATATATACAGGGTGTTTCAGGAGGAAAGGTCAATACTTCGGGAGGTGATAGTATCGGTCATTGTGAGAAAAAAAGTTCATATGAACATGTGTCTAATTCTGAAAGGCTACGGAGATAGAGCTGTTTGAATCTGATGCGCGCGCAGCTCTTCCTCCCCGCGGTGGTCCCATTCAATGGCCACCAAGGTCTCCAGACCTCTCTCCGTTACATTATTGTTTGTGGGGGTGGATGAAAAGTCAAGTTTACAAAAGAAAGGTGGATACACGAGACGAATTACTCGCGCGCATTTTGGATGCTGCTGCCCGCATAAAGGAACGTCAAGATCAACTCAGACGAACAACACGCGATCTTCGCACACGAGTTGCAAAGTGCATTGAGGTTGACGGTGGGAATTTCGTAAACGTATTGTAAACTGTAACAAATTTGTCATTTCTGTATCTGATACCATTCAAAATGCCAATGTTTAAACATTAAATGTTAGAAACAGTAATTGGTTTCTCTTTCTTGATTATCATTAACAATGCTTTTGTATTTGTAGATTCAAACAGCTCTATCTCCGTAACCATTCAGAATTAGACACATGTTTATATGAACTTTTTTCTCACAATGACTGATACTATCACCTCCCGAAGTATTGACCTTTCCTCCTGAAACATCCTGTATATATTCCATCTTTTAAAAATGTGTATTTCTTATATTATTATTTTTTAATTTTATTTTTTATATATATTACATCGTTTGTATAGAATGAACTAATTTGTCTCTATATTTATTTTCTATATATTTTGTGAAATTGATTCCAATAATTCGTCTAAATAAACAGAATGATGTAATGGTGTTTTATTTAATTCTTTGGATATTATTATTTAATTATAAATATATGTGTACCAAATTGCTGGTCACGCCTTCTAAACCGACTAGCGGATTTCTAAACCAACTGTCAAGAATATCGGCTTTAATTAAATAAATATCGCAATATGGCAACTCACCTGAACAAACCATTTATATCTTCTAGGCCAGATTAAGCTTTCTAATCGGAAGAACTCTCATTATGCGTCTGGCTGGGGCCATGCGAACATCTTAATCCTTCTTAGGTTAAGACTTAGGTTCGGGTTTCCCTTTCGGGGGTGAGGACATCCCACCTTTTCCCCAAAGACCTCCTCCTTCTCCTTTCTCTCTCTCTTAGATTACGGTTACCCCTTGAGGGAGACGTCATCCTCCCTTCTTCCCCCAAAGCGCCCTCCCCCTTCATTGCAGCTTGGGGGGATAACCCCCCTTGTTGCATACCTCCCTCCCCCTTTTCAACTTCCCCTTCCCCCTTTTCAACATCCCCTTCGCCCTTTTCAACAACCCCCTCCCCCTTTGTTGCGTAACCACTTGCAACATCCCCCTCCCCTTTACAACATTGACCACCATTTGCAACACTGCAATTGCACTCTCCCATTTTGCGCCCATGCTCCTCACACTGTTGAAGGAACCAAGTACAAAAAGCCTCTCGTTGTTCCCGTAAAATTCTCCACACCCTCTGCTGCTGCTATCCTTCGGGTGCTGACACCAGGATGTTCCTCCACGCGAATTAGAACCCGCTCCTCCAACTCAACATTTCTGGCACTGATTGGTCTACCACCATCTGAAACTCGCTTGTTAAATGATCCTGTATCACCAAGACGCTCGTCTATTCTCTGAAAGGTCTTCTTATCTGGCAGACGGCGATTCGGAAACCTTTCCGCATACAGACGTCTTGCTGCGGCCGCATTACACTCGGCAAGTCCATACATGAGATGCATGTCTGCCATTTCTCTGTTTGAATAAGTCTCCATTCTCACCTCAAATGCACACTATCACTGAATAGCAATGCACCTCTGACTGACGGATGGCTCTACACTCAACGATATTGAAACATGTCATAGAGTGTACGAAACATTACAGTCGGCAAGTCCATACATGAAATAAGTGTCGTACACACTCACAAACAATGTCGGCAAGCAGTGTTCGTAAAAAGTTTGCGGAAAGAATTGCTGGAACACAAAACGGGCTGTAACTCGGAAACAAATCGATTTCGGGCATATGTTTATTTAAGCTTTTTTGATTGTTTTTAGGTCCTGAATCCATCCTGAAAGTGCGTCCTACATGTTATGAAACACCCTGTATATATATATATATATATATATATATATATGGGAATGAACTCCGAATGGTTCCCTGAGGTTTTTTATGATACACACGGACCCTGCATGGAACAAGGAACTCTTCTAGGATAATGAAATCCACTATAGTCCGAATAAGTAATGGTAAATGACAAATACCATAGTTTTTCTTTTTCATGATGCTAGCCCGACGTGGGCAACGGGTCATTGTCAACGGATCCAACGGATCCTGTTCCAAAGCTGGATCCTATCTGCTTTGCAGATACAGTAGCTGGTGAGTGGAGCTATATTTTTGGGACCTCTTTGCGAGTGACCCGTTGCCCACGTCGGGCTAGCATCATGAAAAAGAAAAACTATGGTATTTGTCATTTACCATTACTTATTCGGACTATAGTGGATTTAATTATCCTAGAAGAGTTCCTTGTTCCATGCACGGTCCGTGTGTATCATATATATATATATATATATATATATATATATATATACAGTGCCCGCGAAAAGTATCCGATCACTCAAGAAAATACAATATTTTCCCTTGATATTCAGAGACACATAATTCACTTTCTATTTGTTCTAGCGACATCTGGTAACTTTGAGGTTGCTCGCTGATATGAGAGCTATCCAACGCATTCTCAAATTAGTGTTCTGGTAGCCTTCGTTGCGGGTGGCTGTGTCTCAAAGTTGTCAGATTTCACTGTTTGTGTAAATTTATTGATATTTTGTTATTTTTTACAGAAAGTGGTGTAAATAAAATTTATATATAATGTGTGCTAAAAAACAACTTAAGAGTGATTGTCGAGGTGCTATTGTTGCTT
The DNA here is from genome assembly GCA_023014485.1 of Bathynomus jamesi. Taxonomy (NCBI): domain Eukaryota; kingdom Metazoa; phylum Arthropoda; class Malacostraca; order Isopoda; family Cirolanidae; genus Bathynomus; species Bathynomus jamesi. Next base: position 2,393,357 of record JAJOZX010000023.1, on the reverse strand, counting down.
TGCATACATGTGGGAAATCACAGAGACAGATAGCTAAGGAATTAAACATATCCCAAAGTACCGTTAATTTATGGGTTTCACGGGCTAAGAACAATGCCGGCCTAACCACGCCAGTCCCTAAAAAACGATCTGGCAGACCGAGAAAAACAAATTCACGAACAGACAAACTTATGAAACGTTTAGTATTGAAAAACCCAACAATAACTGCGAAAGAAATAAAATTTAATATGAATAATTTGTTATCTGGTGTTTCTGAACGAACTATCCAGGAGCGGCTCCAAAAGAACTCGGATTACCATCTCGCCATGCTGCTAAGAAACCGTTCAGTAATGAAAAAATGCGTAAAAAAACGTGTCGCATTTTGTAAAAAATATATTCATTGGACTGTTGATGACTGGAAGAAGGTTTTATTTAGTGATGAGTCGACATTTTTGACATTCAGAAGTTGTCCAAAAAAGGTTCGCCGGCCCATTGGCTCAAATAGGATGGACCCTAAATACACCCTAAAGACAATGAAATACCCTCCAAGTGTGATGGTTTGGGGTTGTTTCGGTTACTATGGGCGTGGAAACCTATATTTTCTTCCGAAGAACACAACTATGAATGGTGCACGGTATTTAGCAATGCTACAGGATAAACTTCCAATGGCAATGGCAATCCAAAGGACAAAAACATACATGCATGATGGTGCATCATGTCACAGTGCAAAATAGTGACAAAATGGATTACTGACAATAAATTTGATATTTTGATTGGCCTGGTAATAGTCCCAGATCTCATCCGATAGAAAATATGTGGCTAATAATAAAATAAGTTGAATGCCACGACCTGGCTCAGTCGAAAAATTACAAGAAGCCATCAAAAAGGTATGGTGCAAGGAAATATCAGTGGAAGTTTGTCAAAACTTGATTAAATCCATGCCAAACGTCTAGAACAAGTCATCCAAACCAAGGACAGATGACAAAATACTATATAAGTTAGTATCATTTAACATTGTTTTTTATGTAAAAAATACAAATTTCCAGGGTGATCGGATACTTTTCGCGGGCACTGTATATATATATATATATACAGGGTGGGCCGTAAGTTTCCATACCATAGGAAATTTAAATTATGGTCTTCACGTGCGTCGGTATTTGGATCAGCAGTTTCCGGATGCTTGGATTTGGTCGGCGTGGTCCTGTGGAGTGGCCTCCCAGATCCCCAGATCTCACCCCCTTGATTTCTATCTTGGGGGCACTTGAAGGCCATGGTGTATCAGGAAAAGATACGAAACATAAATCATCTAAAGGAACGGATCCCCAACGCCATTACAAGCATACGTCACTGTGCTAATGCGTGTTCATCAACAGTGGGAACACGTATTGAAATGTGTTTTCAAAAACAATGGCAACCATGTAGAGCATATTATAAAATAAAAATGGTTGTCCATAAAAAATGTTTATTTTTTCCTATGTATGGAAACTTACGGCCCACCCTGTATATATATATATATATATATATATATATATATATATCTATTTATGTGTGTGTATATATATATATATATTATATATATATATCTATATATATATCTATATATATATATTATATCTATATATATATATATATATACTACAGTCAAAAGTTTAGTACACTTACGAATTTCCAATGTTTTGCTGCTTAGCTCATGACATAAACTTCAAATGTAAACTTAACAAGTACTAGAGATGAATTTGTTTACTTGGCTTTCATATTGAATCTTCAGTGCATCTGCTCTATGCAGTGTGTCGTAACACAGAAGCTTCTTCAAAATAGCCTTCAAAATGTGTTAATTTACGTCTAGCATGCAACCTAAAATTAATGCCATTAGCTCTGCACAAAGGTCCAAAAACAGTTTAAAAGTCTTTGTTGGGGTAGTGTGTTTGTTCAGGAGTATGTTAATACCTGTGTTCAGTTATTAACATACGCTGCAGGTCTTTACATATAAAATCCTTCCAGAGGAGCTAACTGTGTAGTTTAAGGTATATTTCTGTGTTTCAGAAAGCAAAAATGGGTGCCAAAGCTTAGTTAAAAACAGAAAAAAGACAGTCGATTGTAACTTTGAGAAATGAGGGCCAATCACTGAGGCAAACTGCAAAAAATTTAAGTTTCTGTGAATTCGGTTGCTTGTGCCATTAAACGGTACGAAGAAACTGGTCAAAATAAGGACAGAAAAAGGTCAGGGCGACCAAGAACCACAACAGACTCAGAGGACAAGTATATCCGAGTCACCAGTCTGCGCAATAGACGCCTCACAGCACCTGAAATCAAAGCCCAGCTGAACAACTCCAGAAGTACAACAGTTTCAACATCAACTGTTCAGAGAAGACTAAGAGAGGCAGGATTAAAAGGACGAACTGCAGCAAAGAAACTAATGCTGGGACTCCAGAACAAAAAGAAAAGGCTAGCCTGGGCTAAAAAACACCAAAAATGGACTGTTGAGCAGTGAAAATTTGTCATTTGGACTAGCGAATCAAAGTTCGAAGTTTTTGGATCCAAACGCAGAGTATTTGTGCGGCGCAGAGCGGGTAAAAGAATGACATAGCAGTGTGTTGTGCCAACAGTGAAGCACGTTGGAGAAAGTGTGATGGTCTGGGGATGTTTTGCAGGGGAGCAAGTTGGAGAACTCAACAAAGTCACTGGAATACTGAACCAACGTGGCTATCACAGCATTCTACAGCGCCATGCCATCCCATCTGGACTGCGACTAGTTAGCCAACAGTTCATAATGCAGCAAGACAACGATCCTAAACACACTTCCAAGCTGTGTCAAAATTACCTGAAGCAGAAAGAACGGCAACGTCAGCTCACAGTTATGGAATGGCCAGCACAGTCCTCGGATCTGAACCCCATCGACTAGTGTGGGATGAACTGGATCGACGAGTGAAAGCCAAGCAGCCATCCAGTGCTCAGAAGCTCTGGGAACTCTTACAAGAGTGTTGGCAGCAGCTTTCACCAGACTGTCTTCTTTCTCTTGTTGAGCGCATGCCTCGAATTTGTTCTGCTGTAATTGCTGCTAGAGGAGGCTATTTTGATGAATCTAAAATTTAGACTTTGTTTTTGGTAAATTGTCCTGATTTGTTGTTATTTAAGTTCCCATGTTTGTACTTATGAATTTCTGTCAAGATAACTTAGTTAATAAATAAAAAAATGTAAACAAAATTTTATGAATATTTCAGGGTGTACTTAAACTTTTGACTGGTAGTGTATATATATACAGTATATATATAGGTTGTCCACAAAAACTAAACACCCCAAAGCTGACCGCCGATTGTAAGGGTGCTATGATAGCTTGAGCTCTTATTCTCTTTTCCTTGTTTCAGGTAGATCTGGAAGTTTTGTGTAATGGCATCGAAACGTCTTCCAATTGATCAGAAAAAGAAGGCGTTTGAGTGGTGGCACAAGTCCGAAAGTGTCGTTACAGTACAGAAGAAGTTTTTCAGTTTCTTTGGAGTTCGCAAAGCTCCTGATCGAAACACAATCATAGCTCTCATGAAGAAGTTCATTCCTCATGGGACACTTCAACCACTCCATAAAGGACATAGTGGACGCCTGAAAACTGTGAGAAGGCCGGAGAATTCCAGGAAATCCCGTGATACTGTGGTTCGAAGTCCAAAAAAGTCAACTAGGCAAATTGCAAATGAACTCTGCTTGAAACATTCATCAACTCAGAAGATCCTGCGCCTTGACCGTCATGCATTTCTGCAGCAAATCAATGTGCAGGCCCCTCTTACTGACCAACAGCAGGGCAAGCGTGTGGCTTTTGCTCGATAGATATCCAAAAAGCTGGAAGACGAGGCAGACTTCTTGAAGAAGATCGTCTTTACTTATGAATGCCATGTGACCTGCCACAGGCTCTCACCAATCTCTGTAACATGCGTTTCTGAGGGATACAGCACTCTGCCAGTGAAGATATTGTTGATGTGACAACACGATCCAAGGCGAAAGTTGCCATTTAGTGTGGCATCAGTTGGTATGGTATCATACCAAACAAACACACTACGTAAATACAACGTTGTATCGTGGTTAATTCTTGGTCATATCAGAAATTGACGTTGTAATGACGTAGTCACAATGTAAAACTTAAACGTTATATTGTAACGTTCATATAACGTTACATAATGACGTTGTATACACGTGAAGTACAAGTAAACTTCTGACGTAATTTTTTGTACGGTGAATAGACGTTGTCTGCACGTAAAGTTTTACATCCACAGCATATAGTTTCGTATTACATTATTATTTGTTCCAAAACTGTAACGGAGTTACACTCGGCATACTACTCTTTCAAATAGGGCGCCTTTTTTGGACCAAATTCTATCACTGAGACGTTGAGACAACGTTGTATCTTGGAAAAGTTTACGTAATAAGACAACGCTGTGAAAAGTGTGAGACTACACAAATTTACGTTGTATCTACGTCACAGTGCTAAAATGCAACCTTGTGACAACGTTGTATCGACGTAAAATTGTTAGCTGGGTAGGACCGTTTTATTTTGAAGATAATAAAGGAATTCAGTTGACAATGAACCAGGAACGTTAACAAAATATGATGAATAGTGAGGTCTTACCTGAGCTAAGATTCTTATGCCATGTAAAACCTCCATGTCATAGCTTCAGAATGAGCATTTAATTAGCTTCCTATATGTCATAGCTTCAGAATGAGCATTTAATTAGCTTCCTATATGTCATAGCAATAAAATTATAACAGTATAATTTTGGGATGCATATATATATATATATATATATATATATATATATATATATTATATATATATATATATATATATATATATATATATATTTTTCAACCTCAAAGAACACGCAGTATAATTAACGTAAAGAACGACGCTTGTTAGAAGAACATTCCTCGCAAGACGAGGATATATATATATATATATATATATATATATATATATATATATATATATATATATATATATATATATATATGTCTCTATATATTTTTTTCTTAACTGTTATTATTTCTATTACCGTATTACCCTAATCTTCACATTATGATCAAAACTTTAAATACTCTCAATACTGTAAATGAAATTACTGAATCTGGAAACGTAGTCAACTCCGACAATATCTCGGTAGACAACTTAAACAAGAAATACAACAATGGCAACCTGTCTTTCTTAAACTTAAACCTTCGCAGTCTCCCAAACCACTTTGACGAATTGACAGCTAACCTAAAATTATTACTACATAAATTCGTGGGTATTATATTAACTGAAACTTGGTTAAATGAAAACAAGATTTTTTTTAACATTATAAGGCTCACAAGCTACCATGTATGTTGGGCTAACAATGGAACAGGAGGTGTAAGTGTATTTGTGGACTAAAACTACAAGAATAAAAGTATCGAACAAATGACAAGCATAAAAAATACCTCAGAAACATTTGCAATTGAAATGTTTATTCATAATACCCAGTATTCAATTTTAGGCATGTACCGATCACCAACTGTTGACGTCCAACTTTTATTTCAATTATCGATAGAATTCTACCCTCCATTTATATTGGTAACAATTGCGGTATTGCAAGAGATTTAAATACTGATCTCACAAAAGAAAATTCAAATAATAACGTAAGCTTCCTTCACAACATTATGAGTGCTAGTGGTTTTAAATTGGAAATTACAAAATCAAGTAGACTTCACAATGACATTAGAAATTCGACTCTGCTAGATCAAATCTGTGTACGGTACCCGCTTGACTGCATCTCGGGTAGAATTATATTAAATATCACAGATCACTCGCCACTTGCCTTATGTACACCATAACAGCTTTTGACTGGACAGGAATAATCAAAAGTACCCATGACATTGGAACAAAATTTCAATCATTCTCCGACACACTAATGGATATATTCAACATAAACTTTCCTCATAAATCAAAAGTAATATCTAAAACTACATACAACACCCAATGGATCACACCACACCATTCATTGTGAGTATTAAACGCAAGCGTACTGTTTAAACTTTAAACTATGGAAAACTGATATTATTACCGAACAGACCTAGAAAAATTACTGTAACAGACTTAATGCAGTTATTGAAAAAGCAAAACCAGATCATTATTGTTCATCAACATTCGTCAGCCAGACTCCTTACTGAGCTGACGCATTCCCTGGGCTCTCTGATATTTTTGCTACTTTTGGATATTGCCGATAAATTTACTTTTGGAAAGTTCTGAATTTTATATATTTGCGTTTATATTAACATTGTTATAGTTAAGTAACTGAATATTAGTGGTTTTTAGCGATTTAGAAGTTTTCATAGCGTGCCGGCTTAATTTAACTTAAACTTGTGACGGTTATAAACGTTAACTAATTTAACTTGCGCGAAGCCGTCGCAGAAAGCGTCGTGTGCTAGGTGTGGGGTTAATCGGTGGTATACGGATTTTAAGGATTATAACGGCGGTCCTATGGCGATTACCGAGAGATCGGTTTGTTTCTTTTGTGATTTAAGGGAAGAGATAATTGATATAAAACGTAGTGTACGCGAAGTGACGGAAAGACTTGGGTTAATATTTTAAATGACATGGGCTGGACCTATAAATCAAAATAACTTTTCATGAGATAGTTTTAGTCGCTTTATTCAAATCTGTCACTCATTTTTTGTGCAAACTATTGTAGAAAATAATAATAATAATAATCTAAATATATATATATTTAGTGTATTTGTAGCCGGGGGTGGTATGACGTCATGTTACTCTGCGACTTAATTAGTTTGTTGGTTTTTGTTCTGGCTATTTTTTTTTTCTAATTGGATTCAGTTTGGTGGTGTTTGTGATAGAATTATGACGTGCCGTTCGTGTGGTTTCGACTTTGAGAACATGATTCGTCATGTGCCCTAGATGATTAACTGAATGCCCGGTTAGGTTAATTGAATGCCCGGTTAGGTTAATTGAATGCCCGGTTAGGTCAAGTGAATGCCCGGTTAGGTCAACTGAATGCCCGGTTAGGTCAACTGTACGCCCGTCATGAGTGGTTAGGTTAAGTCGTGATATTTTCGTTAGTTTGAGCGAAAATGACGAGAGCAAACTTTTCTGGTTAATTGTGGTTTACGAGATCTCGTAACATAACCATGTTAGGTTATACATTTTTCGTGTATTTTGGTGTGCTTTGTTCGAATATGACCATTTCTTGTGCAAATGAACAGAAATACAGTTGTCATTGCATGGCCCAAACACGTATATCTGTTCATTGCACAAGAAATGAAGGTTATATTTGAACAGAGCACACCAAAATACACTAGAAAAATGTATTTTTTATTTCAACTTCAGGCCATATCATTTGCGACATAATTACCAAGACTTGTAACGCTTGATGAGGGCAGGGGTAGGGTTACAGTTGACGAAGGCCGAACCAATACTAACGTTGAAGACGTTAGTAATTTGATGGGTGAGGTGAGGAACATAGTTTCTAGTATAGGTAGCTTATCGGGAACGTTAGACAGTGTTGAGGAAGGGGTTAAGGTTGGTCCGAGATTAGTAGACGGGGAGGGATTTAGAGAAGTTGAGGGTGGAGCTAGGCCACGTACGTTAGGTGATAGGAATCCCCCTATCGAGGTTTCTAACCCTTTCGCCCAGTTGGACAGGGATGTGAACGAGAGGGAAACTATTTTAATTGGGGACTCTTTAGTGCGCCACATGGATAAAGAGTTCGTTGAACAACATCCAATGAAGAGGAGGAGTGTCTGTCTACCAGGGGCCAGGGTTGCCAGACAGAATTAAAGACGAAGTAGATAGGACTGATGTTGCCTCCCGTCACACGATGTTGGTGACGATGGTAGGGGGCAACAACTCGTATAGGCCCGATACGATAGTGCCTGACAGTTTGGAAAGATAAAGGGGGTTAATTAGGTCCCTGAAGGCAAGGTCAGATAGGTCTTTAGTTCTAGGTATTACCCCTAGGCACGATTTAAATTTTAGGATTACGTCAAAAACAATATTTTTTAATACTAAACTAGAAGAGATTTGTGCTGAGGAAAATGTACCCTTCGTAAATCTGTGGTCAGAATTTAGTGATCCTAGCCTTTTATAAAAGATGCGATGCATTTCAATGAAATAAGGAATGCTAGGCTAGGTAGGTTAAGCGATGAGAACGTTCGAAAGCTGTATAGGTCGAAGCCTTTAAACGTTGCGGGTCCGGGAAACGCCGGCCCGACGTGAAAAATAGTTTAAAACGCCGAGCCGTGGTAAAAAATAATTTAAATGTCTTTTATTGTAACGCGCGTAGTATTAGAAATAAATTGAACGAATTTAAGGCGGTAATTTATTCCGGGAACTACGATATAGTTGCTATAACCGAAACGTGGTTAAATACCGTGACTCGGGACTTGTTGGGGGAACTTGATATACCGGGTTTGGATCAAATGTAGAATTCGGACCCCAGCCTTTTTTAGTTAGCTTTATAAGGCTAACTAACGAAAATATCACGACCTAACCTAACCAATCGTTAGGTTAACTGTACGCCCTTGACGATTGGTTAGGTTAGGTCATGATATTTTCGTTAGTTAGCCTTATAAAGCTAAGTAAAGAAGGCTGGGGTCCGAATTCTACATTTGATCCCCGGGTTTTAAACTCTTCACTAATGATAGGTTACATTGGTTTGGTGGCGGCGTTTTGCTGTACATTCGTAATTCCCTTAGGGCTATCGAGGTTAAGATAGATTTTCCGGCAGCAATTAATACGTTATGCGTTGAAGTTAGGGTAGCGCTGCCAGACGTCCAGTATTTTACGGGACAGTCCCGCATTTGATCCATAAATCCCGCTTCAAAATCCCGCGTCAAAATCCCGCGTTCAAAATGTCCGCAAAAAATATTTAAGCAAATTTTTTAGGGATGAATTGATTTAGAATTTCAATATTATATATAATAATTTCAATTTATTCATGATGTTTAATTGTTAAATATTATTGTAAAATTTTTCTAATTTTGTTTGTTGTAACCGTAGAAGAAATCGTTTGAATTTGAAAAAAAATTTAGTCTTAAAAAAAAAAACTCAAAAATTTTAGTCTCGCATGGGCATTTGAAAAATCTGGCAACCCTAAGTTAGGGCGCGTAGTATTAGCTTTAATTTTGTTGTTGTTTATAGACCTCCCTTTCAACCCCTCGATACCGATACTAGATTTTACTCGCTGCCTTGGTAACTTTATTAATAATCGGGATAGTATAATTGTCGGAGACTTTAACTGCCCTAATGTTAATTACGAGACTTTTACTGGTAATGATGAGGGTTTGAGACTGAGTTCATGGAAGATAATTTCTTAGGACAGATGGTTACTGAACAAACGCGCGGTGACAATATCTAAGACGTGGTGGTGACGAACGACTAAAATATAGTCGAAGGTTTAGAAGTAGGTGAGAGTTTGGGATGAAGTGATCACCAAATTATTAGGTTTAAACTATTGATAGAAAACAGTAAGGAAAGTAACGTAATAGAAGTCCCCGATTTTCGTCGGGCTAATTTTGATAGTTTTGCAGACAGGATGAGAGTAGTGGACTGCCATAACTTATTTATGGGTAATGACGCAAATTTTCATTTGGAGGTGTTTAAAGAAATTTTTATGAATATCAAAAGGGAGTTTATTCCTCGTAGGCCAAAGCGAGCTAGAAATCATGGTAGGCCCAAGTGGTTGGACTAGGGAAATAGGCGAGTTCATAAACGAGCGTAACAGAGTGTACAGACTTAATAAGCGCAATGGCACAGTAGCTAACTTTAATAGATATATCGAGCTTAGACGTCAGGTTAAAAGATCTGTTAGGAATGCTGAGCGCAATTTAGAGATACTTATAGCTGCGGATAGTAACGTAGTCCCAAAAAGTTCTTTGACTACGTCAATAATCGTAAGTCGATAAAAGATAATATCAGCCCTCGAGTGGACGCTAACGGCGCTTTGGCTTCCGACGCTCAGGCGATGGCGGGTATTTTTAACGACTTTTTTGCGACTGTTTTTACCGTAGAAGAGAAGATGTAGATAACACTGGGCAACACGTATTTTATTGAATGATATCTGACACTTGATTCTAGGTAATTTGGGTGCGCTGAATACGAATTTCAACTCGGTTTGGCTCTATCAGGTCCTGATTCTTGTCGACAGCCTATGTGCCATTTTCCAGATTTTTCAAATTAGGACTAAAAAATTAAGTCATGTGTTAAATTTTTTTTTCAAGTTTCATGAATACAAGCAGTTCAAACTATAGTAAAATTACATTATAACGATAGAAATGACTTAAAATAAAAAAACAACAGATATGAAGCTTTCACTGTGGCAAAATTTTTCTTTTGTAAGACTTTCTAGCGTATTTGCTTGTTGATGGCAGGTCTCTTTTCAAGCACCAGCAGTAATCAGCCATCATGTGGGAATCCCAGCGGCCTTGGTACCGTTCCCCCATAATTTTGATATCTTGGTGGAATCTCTCCCCTTGTTCGTCACTTACATCACCTAAATTACTTGGAAATTGGTCAAGATGGCTATTCAAAAAATGCATTTTTATGCTCATATTGCAACCTACCTCTTTGTAGTCCCTTAAAAGTTTTTTTACGATTTCTTCGTAGTTATCTGCCCTATAATTGCCTAAAAAGTTTTCTATCAAGTCCACGAATGAGAACCAGCAATTTTTTTCGCGTTCATTCATGACATTAGGAAAATTGCTGTCTTTAATCATTGTTCTTATTTGTGGACCGTCGAAAATTCCCGCCTTGATTTTTTCATAACTTAAACTTGGAAATTTTGAAGTTATGTATTTGAAACACTCGCCGTTCGTATCTAAAGCTTTTACATATTGTTTAATGAGGCCTAGTTTTATATGCAGAGGAGGAAATATGATTTTATCTCTGCTCACTAAAGGTGGATTAATTACGTTTTTTTCTCCGACAGTAAGTGATGTTCGTGCTGGCCAGATTTGTTTGAAATAATGTTCTTCCTTGGCTCTGCTGTCCCATAAGCAAAGGAAGCAGGGATATTTAGTATACCCTCCTTGTTGTCCTAGCAGAAAATTAACCATTTTTAAGTCAACACATATGATCCACTCGTGCTCCCTATATTTGATAAGATTTAAAACCTTTTCTATATGTTCATACTTTTCTTTTAATTTTGTTGAGTGCCCAGTCGGTATCGAGCCGTATAGATTGCCATTATGCAACAACACACACTTAAGACTTCTTTTCGAACTGTCTAAAAACAAGCGCCAATCATTTGCATCGTAAGACTCAACCCCCATCTTCTTTAACAAACCAACTATGTCGCAGCAATATACTAAACTATCCTCTGTTCTAAAATATTTAACAAGTTCTTCTTCTCTTTTTCTGTAAAATGAAATGTATGTGTTTGAAGTAAGCAAGTTTTTCTCTTTAAGTCTTGAAGCTAAAATTTCCGCAGCCTTTTTTGGCAAATTTAGATCCCTTACAAGATCATTCAACTCGGCCTGGTTAAACTTTTGCGGATCGTTTTGACTTTCAAATACGGGGGTCAAAATCGGTGTCTGACTCCTCAAAGTGCATAACAATATTTTCAGGAACATCTTCAACTAATTCTTGAGTTGGCAGACCCTTAAACTTTGGAATGGGGATCTCATTTTAATGTAGCACAGGTCGTATCGCGGTGTCGAAATTTGGGTACTCGATACAATGTTTATTTTTCTTAGTGAAGCCCGAAGTCTTGACAAAGCAAAGGTAGCAATCGGTCTCGTGGTTAGTAGGCTCTCGCCACACCTGATATGGAAAAAAAATTGTAAAGCGTTAACAAAAGCGACGAGAGACTTGTTTTTATGAATTTTATCAAAAGTTATCACCCAAACATTTAACATTTCTGTGTGTTTCAACCTTATGCAATATTTGAGATTCTTATAAACATTTTCTGTAAATTTTTGTTTATGTACCTAAGTTACAATTACATTTAGGTAAGTTACAGTATACTAGTGATTAAATTACGTAGTTTTATGAAATCATAAACTTACCATCGGAACTCCAAAAGGTATTTTTGAATCCGAACCCTTCGTCCAATGTCGCAGTCTTTCAATGCATATAGTGCAGGCTTTATGTGGAGCCCACGATTTATCTTGGTCCCCCAGTTTTATGCCAAAATAAGCTAAGTAAGCTCTTTTTATGAAGTCAGTTATATTTGCTCGTTGATGTGGAAGTGTAAAATTTCCACATATATAACAGAAGGAATCAGGGTTGTTTTTGCATTTGAACTTTCTAGTGCTTGATGACATATTGCTTGATTGTTCTGCCAATTTGTAAAGGTATTTAAAGCCCTTAATTCATATAAATTTAAGAAAATCTGAAATATAAACACAAAAATTAGTTTAAATAGGTACTTATTATGAAATAGGTACTTACAATCTATGAAATTAAACTAGAAACACGGATGAGTAGGTACAATATAAATTACGTCTAATTAAATCAACTATATTAAATCACGATGACAAAATTACTCACTAAATCATATGCCAATTCAAAATTATGTTAATGCCCAAACTTAATTAACTAACTCAACTGACTGACTGACTGACTGACTGACTGACTGACTTGACTGACTGACTTGACTGATTAACTCTGGAAACGAGTCGCTTTTATATATTTTAGTTGTCCCTCTAGAATACTCTACAGAGAACAGGAACGCTCGAGAAAATTTTAGAATTCTATGATATTGTTAGCTTAATTTACTAATATTAAAATGGGTTAAAAATGACAAAATTAAAAATATTTTTAGGGTGTTACATATAAAAATATACATAATACAACAATACCATAACAATAGGTACAAATACCTAGATAAAAACCTAGTTGCATAATGTGTAACTGCAAAAAGACTTAGCGAGTATTGAGAAAAAAACCTTTTTATGAATACGACGAAAGAGGAGGGGTGTTGAGCAAAATCAGGACCTGATAGAGCAAAACCGAGTAAAAATTCCTGCTCAGCGCACCCAAATTACCTAGAACTAACTGTCAAATCTAATTCAATAGACAAAAAGTTGAAATTTGTTCCCCAGTATAATGTCCCCGACGTTGACGATATCGTTCCATTTAGTAGCGAGACTATTTTAAATGATAACTGTTTACGAGGGTGAGATTGCGCATTATATCGATAAGCTAAAAGTTAGCAAGGCTCCAAGCCCTGACGCGCTTGATCCAAAACATTTGAAAGATTTGAAAGACGTTATCGTAGACCCCTTAACAAAAATTTTTAATAAGTCACTGGAAGCAGAGATTATTCCTGAAGACTTCAAATTAGCTAACGTTACGCCCATTTTTAAAGAAGGCAACCGCACAGTAGCTAGCAATTATAGGCACATTAGCTTAACGTTAATTGTTGCTAAACTTTTGGAATCCGCAGTTAGGGACCGTATCGTCGATCACTTAGAAAGTTGTGATTTGATTAATAGCAGTCAGCATGGTTTTCGACGCCATAGATCTTGTTTAACTAATTTGGTAGAATTTTATAACGAAATAGTGCGCGAATACGATAGGCATACTGCGGCTGATATTATTTATTCAGACTTTAAAACTTTAAGCGTTCGATACAGTTCCGCATAGAAGATTAATTGCGAAGGTTAAAGTGCACGGTATACGCGATCAGGTAGCTAACTGCTTAGAGGAATAGCTTCGTGCTAGTAAACAGAGGGTCGTTGTTAATGGTAGTGAATCGTGGTGGTTGGATGTAGGTAGCGGTGTCCCACAGCGTTCAGTGTTTAGGCTTATTGCTATTCGTAATCTACATTAACGACATAGATGTAGGCTTGACCAGTAACATGTCAAATTTCGCGGACAATACTAAAATAGGCGGTAAAGTTGTTAACATGGCCGATAGAAATAGGCTCCAAGACGATGTAAATAGGATTATGGAGTGGACGGATAACTGGCAGATGCAATATAACGCAGACAAATGTAAAGTTTTCCATATAGGTTCTCGTAACAATAATTACACGTAACGATGGACAATTGACAGTTAGCGAGCGTTGACGAGGAATTAGATTTAGGCGTACCCGTATCTAAGGATTTAAAAGTTAGGAAACAGTGCCTGGAGTCTTGCGATAAAAGCTAATAGGATGTTCGGCTTCATACCGCGTAGTTTCGAATTTAAGTCGAAGAATATTATATTGCCCCTTTACAAGTCCCTAGTCAGGCCTCATTTAGAATATGCCGTTCAGTTTTGGAGCCCGTATTTGCGTGAGGATATTGATAGGTTGGAATGGGTTCAGCGTCGTGCCACGAAACTAATTCCGTCATTGCGCAACAAGTCTTACGAAGATAGGATTAAAGAGTTAGACTTGCATTCCGTCGAAACTAGGAGAGTAAGGGGGGAGCTTACTGAAGTTTTCAAAATCGTTAATAAAATCGATAACGTAAATTTTGAAAAACTGTTCACTTTTGACTTTCGATAATAGCAATACTCGTAATAACGGATTTAAGTTGCGTGGCAGACGTTTCATTACTAACATCGCTAAAACTCTACGTTTAATGTAATTGATAAATGGAATAATCTTCCCGCGTCCGTCGTGAAGTCTACCAGCGTTAATATGTTTTAAAACCGTTTAGATAGGCATTTTAAAAATATTAACGTTATTTAAAATAATAAAATAATTAGCAACAGGAGCTCTCGGGGTGGTGGTCGAGGATGAGTCTGTTGATGATTAATACCAGCTTGTGACATGCCAGCTTGTGATGCCAGCAATAAAAAAAAATTAGACTAACACGAACGTAGACGTAGTTCGTAGCGTAAACTAACCCACTTTTTGTTATACTCTTTCTACTTTTTTTTTCTTATCCTCTCTTTACTTGCATGTCTGTAGTTTGCATGGTATGACAATGTTTGAGTTAAGACTGTGTTTGCATGGTTTGTAAGCGTTCTTATTTTACTTCATTTCATCTTTCGCCCCTTTCCTATTCTCTTCGACTATTTTTCCAACTTGTCGGCAGTGGCCGGCGGATGATGAGTATTTTTCTCTTTCTCTGAATGAGTGTTCACCCACGAATGATAGGTTTTGCTACTTACTTAACCCATTATTCTCCTCTTTTAACCCCCTACTCTTTCCTTTCTCTCGGGCTAACCTCAGAATGGATCTTAGGGTCTTTGTTAGCCTTAGTTTCTGTAGATCTGTAGAAATATTAATGTACAAAAATCCGATCCAAAAAGGCTATGGAACACTCTGAAGCAGTTAATAACACAAAGAAGGTTAAATAAAGATTCTGACATCAGTACGATTCCGGTAAAAATATAGAAATTAGTATCCGACGGAATTGCAATAACACTCAGTAAGCTAATCAATGAATCAGTAACACTTGCTATATTCCATGACAGTCTGAAGGAAGCCAGAGTAAGCCCTGTATTTAAGTCTGGAAACCCAAACACTCCATACAATTAACGCTCCATTTCGGTATTGCCAACTTTAAGTAAAATTTTGAAAAACATTGTTTAGTAAACTTACTAAATTCTTAATCAAATACGATATTTTAACTTCAGTAAAAGCACAGTTTAGGTTTAGGGTGGACATACATGGGAAGATGCCATAAAGGTGCTATTAGAAAATGTGTATCAGAACTTAGTCAGTAAAAAACACACTGCCTTGATCTTCCTCGACTTGTCAAAAGCATCTGATACACTTTCGCAGCATGAAAACTTATTGAATAAACTTTACACTTATGGAATAAGAGGAAATATCCTCGATTGGTTTAAATCATATCTCCCAAATCGCCACCAGTGCATCAGATTAAAAGAAAATTTATCCGACAAGGTGATGCTAACTAGTGAAGTCCCACAAGGAGCTACAGTATTCTTAGTTCATTACTATTTCTAATTCACATCAACGATTTTCGTCTTTCAACCACATTAAATTGCGTGCAATGCGCAAATGAATCCACACTTACTTTTTCCCATTATAACGCACTTTCTGATTAATGAAACGAACAGACAATTAGAAAATGTGTATGGATGGATGTGTGTTAATAAACTTTTATTTATACTGACAAAGTCATCTTGTATGATTATTACCAAAAAACATAATACAAACTGGGAATACTACTCTTCCAAGGGTGAATGAGGCTAAAGTTCTTGGCATTAATTTAGACGAAATATTAAATTTCAAAAGTCACGTACAACATGCAAATCCAAACTATCAAGATTTCTCTCCATATTATTTAAAATAAGAAAGACCCTTCCGCAAAACGATATCCCATTACAGCATCGGGTAGCTCAAAGAAATGTATAAAACTTTTGCAGGTAATTCATATAAATGTCTGCGAACTCTATCGAATAATGACAACAGACAAAGTCACAATGCCACAATTTTTAAAGAGCTAAATATTTTAAAACTAAGTTACTTATAAAAATTTAGTGTTACTGTCAATATACAGTATTCAAAGCTATGTAATCAAAAAACATGACATACATCACCCATTCAAAGAGCAATCACCACCCCCATCAAATACAGCATCGTTATAGCATCAGGCTGCCCAGTGCTTTTATACACAAACCTAACTATACAAAAAAAACTGCAGGAAATGCACTTTTTTCAAAGGAGCAGATTTATGGAATGGAATTCCCATGCATGTCAAGCAGGCTTCATCACTAAATGTATTTCCCAAATCATTAAAAATAAACTCAGGTATACGTATACTACTGCCATTTTTGCCATAGTAATCAATTATTTAAAATATGCTAATTTCACTAAGCACCTTTAATTTTGTAATCTATGCTTTTTCTACATTTTTTTATTAAGCAGAATTTATTTTCTACTAAATATACAATAAATCACTTAATTTAAAATTATGTAACTTTTTGTAAATTTTGTAAACTTTAAATAAAATAAATAACCCATTTTCACAATTATTTATGTAATTGTAAATTGTATAAATACTGTATCTATTTTATCAATAATGGTTATTCCCAAGTCAATATTTACTATTATTATTGCTATTATTATTATTATTTTTTGTCACTTTTACTATTACTTGCCACTTTTACTTTTTTATGTAATATTTTCTACTACACATACAATAAATCATTTAATTTGAAATCATGTAGCATTTTTTAAAATTTTATATTGTATTTATTATTATTATTATTGCTATTATTATTTTTTGTGGTTATCACTATTACTATCACTTGCCACTTTCACTATTTTTTATATAATAAATAAGCTAAATGCCATTAATTTTGCCTAAAAAGTCTCCATCCTTCAAAGGCCATATTCAATTGAGAGTACTGTAAATATATTAATATCATAACAAATATCTAAAAACTAAAACTCTGTCATTTGTATTTTTTTCTGAATAAATTTTGTGTATATATATATATATATATATATATATATATATGGTTGAAAACTTTCTGTACAAATTGTAATCGGGGATAGGCAACACCAAGACAAACCCTTTTCGTCTATAAGTGTATGTCCGCTGACGTCACCATTCGGCGCGAGAGGGCACCGCTGCAATTGGCTAAAAGGTGAAGTGGGCTAGACTCGCGCTTGCCGCGGGCATTCTTAAATCGGACGTAGTACGCGTAACATGGAGCGCTTCACGACTGCTGAGATGGCTGACATGCATATGGTGTATGGGGCTGCCAATGGAAACGGAAGAGTTGCTGTGAGGTTGTACCGACAGCGCTTCCCAAACAGAAGTGTGCCAAACCACCAAACGTTTGCGCATTTGCATCGGCGACTGCGAGAAACTGGAACATTCCATGCAAACATGCATGACACAGGTCGGGAGAGAAACGTGCGCACTCCTGACATGGAGGAAGAAATCCTACGGCGATTTGAGGACAATCCAAACGCAAGCACGCGAGGTGTTGCACGTATCCTCGGTGTGAACCACGACCTAGTCTAGAGAGTGTTGCACGAGCAGCAGTTACATCCGTTTCATCGTCAGAGAGTCCAGGCATTACAACCTCGGGATTACCCTCTTCGTGTGGAATTCGCACGCTGGTTTCTGCAGCAGACAGCGGTGCAGCCTAATTTTCCGGCTTATGTGCTGTTCTCAGATGAGCCTGTTTCACACGTGAGGGTGTGTTTAACATGCACAATTCTCACGTGTGGGCGCACGCAAATCCACATGCTACACGGGTGCATGCTCATCAAGAACGGTTCGCCGTCAATGTTTGGGCGGGTATCGTCCATGGCAAGTTGATTGGGCCGTACCTGCTGCCTGCCCGACTCGACGGGCGGGTTTATCGGATATTTCTTGAAGAAACGTTGCCGGAACTGCTGGAAGATGTTCCCGTGGCTATTCGTAGACGAATGTGGTTTCAACACGACGGGGCCCCAGCACACTCCAGCAACGATGTGCGGGATTATCTGAACGCCACTTTTGGGGACCGATGGATAGGGGGTGGGCCCGTAGCCTGGCCACCGAGATCGCCCGATTTAACATGCCTCGATTTCTTCCTGTGGGGACACATGAAGAACCTCGTGTACAAGACTCCCATTTACTCAGAAGAAGACCTCGTAGCAAGAATCGCTGTCGCCGCTGGAACTGTTCCCGAAATGCCGGGAATCTTTCGACGTGTACGTCGGTCAATGCTTCGACGCTGTCGGGCATGCATTGATGCTACCGGTCGCAACTTTCAGCACCTTCTTTAAATAAACATGCTTTCTTTAAATAAACATGTTACGCGTACTACGTCCGATTTAAGAATGCCCGCGGCAAGCGCGAGTCTAGCCCACTTCACCTTTTAGCCAATTGCAGCGGCGCCCTCTCGCGTCGAATGGTGACGTGAGTGGAAATACACTTATAGACGAAAAGGGTTTGTCTTGGTGTTGCCTATCCCCCATTACAATTTGTACAGAAAGTTTTCAAACACCCTGTGTATATATATATATATCGGCTATTGATTGAAGGTGTGGAAAACGCAGTTTAATAATAAACAGGAACACCAGAGAAAAAATAAACATCCTTCAAGGTTTAATAGTACCAACGTTTCGGAATGCACTAATTCCATCTTCAGGGCTAAAACACTAAAATGCCAAATCACATACAAAATACAAATTGCTTAATAACAATTTAAAATAAAGTTAAAAGTTATAAAAAGTAGCTAAGAAAATAAAAAAGCATTAAAACTGAAACGTAAATAAATAAAATAAACTAGTACCTTAACCAACACAGCAAATCTACCGATGATTCATCAGAATTTAGGTCTGGTTTTAATTTATAAATAAACAAAGATTCCATAATTTTGAGCTTAAGGTCAGAACTTCCGGCAGCAAGTACGGCGAAATTAGACTGTGAAATTGGGTGGTTATTGTTGTGCGAGTGGTTACGTATGAGAGAATTAGGTGGTTTGCCAAGAGGTAAATTTGTACGGACCGATTTACCGAGATGTTCGTAAATACGGGATTTTAAATGTCTTTTAGTTTTACCTATATATGACCCCATACAGTGGTCACACTTGTATTGGTAAACTATGGATGACTTAAGAAGTGTAGGAATAACATCCTTGCATTTAAATAAATGATAAAACGATTTAGACGGGGTGAATATAATTTTTATACATAGTTTTGGGTAGAATTCCTTGAACAATTTTAAAAGTTTGTTTCTAATGTTAAAACTTGAGGTTCCCATATAAGGCAAAGTGAAATACAGGATATCTTTGGGGACTGTAATTAAGTCTCTAGTTTGGGGTTTATTAGTCTATTTAAGGTTCTGCCTATTGTAGTCTCCAGCAGTCTAGAAGGGAAATTATTCTTGATAAAGAGTTTTCGGATGAAATCTAGTTCATCGTGTAGTTTAAAGTAATCTGAACAGATATTGAAAACTCTGTTAGTCAGAGTCGAAATTAAATTTCGTTTGAAACCTAAAGGGATAAAGGAAGAAAAGTTCGTAGTAAGATTGGTGAATGTCGGCTTTTGGTAAACGGAAGTTTCAAAATAGGAATTAATTTTTATTATCTTAATGTCCAAAAAGGACAGAGAGCTATTAGATTCAGCTTCTGAAGTAAATTCAATGTTAGGGTGCTTAGAATTAAGGTAATTACGAAACAAAGGGATATGGTCTGGTGATTTGAACAGGATTAAAGTGTCATCAATATATCTTCTATAAAAAACCGGTTTGAAGTTGGAAGGACACTCATTCAGCCATTTGACTTTATGATGACAAAGAAAAGTCTCAGTAATGAGTGTAATAGGGATCTTAATCAGTCTGCTTGTAATTTTAAGTCTCTGGTGTCTGGTATAGATTCAACACATCTTTTGAACGTCATTCATACGGGCAATTTGAAATGTATTGCAAGTGTGAATTTTGTTCAGAACAGGAAACTCCAAAAATTAGTATATAATACGATTAATAATCTAGCAGCTAATGATCTTATCTTTAATTATTCTTCTAAAGTTCTTAGTGATATTAAAAATCTGCCCTTTATAAAGGCCTGAAATTCTCCCTTATTCCAAAGAAGCTTAATTTTTACGATCATTGCCTCAACTTTGAGTTATTTTTTAAGGACCTTTTCAAACATTCATTCTTTGACCCACATAGTAAAGGTTTTAACTTTTTATCTAATAATTTATGTAATTTAGCTTTTACTTCATTTTATGCTTTTAACCCTTATGGCAATAGACCTAATATGGAGGCGGAAGAGTTTCAAAGTCTAAGAAATCTGTCTTCGGACAAGTCATTGGTGGTTACAAGACCACAAGACGAAAACTCCTTACCAAGAATAATTTCCCTTCTAGACTGCTGGATACTACAATAGGCAGAACCTTAAATAGACTAATAAACCCCAAACTAGAGACTTAATTACAGTCCCCAAAGATATCCTGTATTAAATCTAATAATATAATCTCAGACACAGTTTTTTCTAAATTATTTGTTTCTGGATTCAGCCCAGTATTATGTATGGACTCCCTAAAATACACAAACCTAATTATCCACTTAGGCCAATTTTATCGGCACTAGGAACTTTTAGTTATATCCTTTCAAAATTCTTGGTTCCCATACTATCACCTATAACTTATAATTTGTATACAGTACGGGATTCTTTTTCTTTCGTTAGAGAAATTACCTCATTAAATAATAATTCTTACACCATGGCTAGCTTCGATGTAAAATCTTTATTTACCAATGTGCCTGTTGCAGAAACTATTGATATATGTATTGACAATCTTTTTAATAATACTGATACTGTGCAGGGTTTTAATAGAGGTCAAATGAAAGAACTACTAAAATTTTCCGTGGAAGACCTTATATTTACATTCAACGGTGAATATTTTAAACAGACTGAAGGTGTTCAAATGGGTCTGCCTCTTGGTCCCACCTTAGCTAACGCGTTTCTTTGTCATCATGAAGTCAAATGGCTGAATGAGTGTCCTTCCAACTTCAAACCGGTTTTTTATAGAAGATATATTGATGACACTTTAATCCTGTTCAAATCACCAGACCATATCCCTTTGTTTCGCAATTACCTTAATTCTAAGCACCCTAACATTTAATTTACTTCAGAAGCTGAATCTAATAGCTCTCTGTCCTTTTTGGACATTAAGATAATAAAAACTAATTCCTATTTTGAAACTTCCGTTTACCAAAAGCCGACATTCACCAATCTTACTACGAACTTTTCTTCCTTTATCCCTTTAGGTTTCAAACGAAATTTGATTTCGACTCTGACTAACAGAGTTTTCAATATCTGTTCAGATTACTTTAAACTACAAGATGAACTAGATTTCATCCGAAAACTCCTTACCAAGAATAATTTCCCTTCTAGACTGCTGGAGACTACAATAGGCAGAACCTTAAATAGACTAATAAACACCAAACTAGAGACTTAATTACAGTCCCCAAAGATATCCTGTATTTCACTTTGCCTTATATGGGAACCTCAAGTTTTAACATTAGAAACAAACTTTTAAAATTGCTCAAGGAATTCTACCCACAACTATGTATAAAAATTATATTCACCCCGTCTAAATCGATTTATCATTTATTTAAATGCAAGGATGTTATTCCTACACTTCTTAAGTCATCCATAGTTTACCAATACAAGTGTGACCACTGTATGGGGTCATATATAGGTAAAACTAAAAGACATTTAAAATCTTGTATTTACGAACATCTCGGTAAATCGGTCGGTACAAATTTACCTCTTGGCAAACCACCTAATTCTCTCATACGTAACCACTCGCACAACAATAACCACCCAATTTCACAGTCTAATTTCGCCGTACTTGCTGCCGGAAGTTCTGACCTTAAGCTCAAAATTATGGAATCTCTGTTTATTTATAAATTAAAACCAGACATAAATTCTGATGAATCATCGGCAGATCTGCTATGTTTTGGTTAAGGTACTAGTTTATTTTATTTATTTACCTTTCAGTTTTAATGCTTTTATATTTTCCTAGCTACTTTTTATAATTGTAACTTTTTAACTTCACAGTTATTTACCTTTTAGTTTTAATGTTTTACATTTTCTTAGCTACTTTTTATAATTTTTAACTTTATTTTAAATTGTTATTAAGGAATTTGTATTTTGTATGTGATTTATCATTTTATTGTTTTAGCCCTGAAGATGGAATTAGTGCATTCCGAAACGTTGGTACTATTAAACCTTGAAGGATGTTTATTTTTTCTCTGGTGTTCCCGTTTATTATATATATATATATATATATATATATATATATAATATATATATATATATATATATATATATATATAATTAGGGTCTCTTATTGGGTAGTCAAAATTGAAATGTTGAATTATTTTATCTGCGCCCCCTACAATAGTTCCATTTAGCATAAAAACTAAAACTTGAAAGTTTGACACAAATCGGCTCATATTTAGGGGTCGCCCCCGGCTAATAAAAATGGTGACCATGGCATAATAGCTCCTGACATATAATTATGCTCATTATACACATAATTCCTTCCTTCTTTTTTTAGTTTGATTCGTTTTTATAAGTATAGGCCTGCTTATTTATCATTGATCCTTTTCTAACCTATCCTTGATGTTGTTATAATCCATCCTTTGGTCCTCAATCCTCCTTTATCCCAATCCTTTTTCTCCTATCCAAAATCCTTCCTGGCTCTTTTTTTATATACAATCAGCAATGAAGCATTGCTACAAAAAAAAACCATTAGTTTATTATATAGAGATAAATTCAAAATGCCAGTGCTATTTACATACTTTAATTACTTTAATTAGCATTATTTCCTTATACAACATTTATTTAATATACAATGATTATACAATATGGTGTATTTATTGGTGCGACCTCATTGATGGTTATTTTTTGAGAAGAACAGTTTTTGATGGAACTGGGTGACTCTGGCGGTGTTTTGCAACAATTTGGAGCAGGAACTGGAGCTGCTCTTCCCCCACTGTCAATTTCTTATTCAGCTCTTGAACTAAAGCTACTGCACGTTCTGCCCGGTCATTTACAACAGATAGAGCTGCAACAATAGCTCTGGCCCTTAAATATTCACAGTTGGATGTCCAAGTGCTGGGTGCCTTGTTCAGAAATCCTTCTGGCAAATTCAGCTTAGTAAAGAATTTTCTAGTATTTCTTGTAACAAGTTGGTGTAGTCCTTCACCAGAGCAGAAGGTCGATTCAGGAATCCGAGGACGCTTGGGTGGTCTATCAGTGGACTCATCTTCTAATGCCTTTACCATGCGTTTCTTTACATCTGTAGTAATTCGCTCATCAAAGAAAGCAAGACCAACTGCTTCTTCAAACAGGTACCATAAGTGGTTAGAGAGCTTTTTTTTAGTTGCATCAGAAATCTTTTTGTTAGGATAATTAATCAATGACCTCATAAGGAGCCAGTCATTAAATGGGGTTTCAATAGGGAGTGAGGATGTTGTCCAAGCCTTCAATAGATGAGAACAGAAAAAAGGGAAAGATCTCGAATTCCTCGTTCTTCAGTCTTAGTCATCTTGAACTGGTTTCGAAAAAGCCACATCTTGATAGAATAGAGCGCTTTGGACATCCAGCGAGCTCGATGCATGGCACCTGGTGCACGAAACTTGATGCCTTTATTGGGGACACCTTCAAGAAAGATGATGGACAGATCCAAAAGTTCTTGATAGTCATCCCGTAGCATAGGTGCCTGGGATCTAGCAAACTGAATTAGTTCAGTTTTAGATTGGATAATTGCTTCTTTAGTAATCGTGTCTGTCTCACCTGTTTGGAACTGGCTTTGATCAACAGAAGTCCAATTGTCACGAAAAAGCTTAAAGATCAATATCTCTGGACCAGTTGATGTAGATCCCAATGTTGCTTCAAATGCAGCTCCCAACAATAAATCTAAAACATAGTGTCTACAAGGCAAGTACAAAACATCATGTCCCAATTTTGCTTCGATGAGAGCACAGGCTCCACTATATTGACCCGTGTTTGAAGCTGTTGTATCGAAACAAATTGCTTTTACTCTCTCTGTAATTCCCCATTCATTCAGGCAGTTAAAGACGGCTTCAGCTTGTGCTTCTCCAGTTGAGTTTGGGATTTTGGGGACACCAAGCAGCTGTTCAACACCAGGTCCTGACACAAGAACTGGGAGACGATCAATGTGCTTGTGCGAGGTGAGGTCCTCCATCATCTTGCCATCCCAGTGGACTGTCATAGAACATTCTCCATGGAGAATGTTGTTATAACTAACTACAGGGATATTTTTATAAAAAATAATAAATTTCTGCTCAAACACTGCACAAAAACCCCCCGCACCCCTCTAGTGACGCCACTGATAGAAACACAGATCATGAAACACATGTCAGGTAAAATTTCCATTGAACTAAATTAAATTCTTTGTGACAAATAGCAACATTGTTTAAAACTTCATAATATGTGTATAAGAGCATAAATTCTAATTTTTTCATTAAATTCATTAAATTTTTTTCAAACACTAATAACAAAATCAGTATAAATAATTGTGAAAAATATAAATAACATAGTTTATTATCTGATAATAGCAAAAAAGAAGTATAGTGATACACAGTTACACACCTTTTACTTATGACAGCAGAACACTGAATGATGACAAATAAACAATTGCAACATAATCTGGAGCATTCTTGATGAAACATGTTTAAACAGGTTGATCTTGTCTTATCAAGCAATATTTTCAGCTACAAACTTGACAATTATCTCTAATATATTCATTTAATTGAATTCATCATAAATATGATGATTAATTAATTAAAAACATGTTTAGTATACTGACAACTGCTAGTAATTTCAAATATTAATTGCATAAATAATAGCTATATTTTATGAACTTTAATAAGCGGGGGCGACCTCTAAACATTGTTCAATCCAAAAAACTTTTTATATGTGATGTGTTTTCAACCAATGGAACTGGTTGAGGGGGCGCAACCTAAAAAAATCAACACTTCGAAAATAAGAGACACCCTAATTATATATATATATATATATATATATATATATATATATATGTGTGTGTGTGTGTGTGTGTGTGTATATATATATATATTAGTGATGGGACGATTGTCATATTTCATACAATCGCTGTTGCGATTGCGATTGTCAGAATTTGAAAATCGCGCGATTGCGATGTTTTAGCTTTAGCCTCACATAACGCTCAGTTATGCTTTAAATATACCTAAACGAGTTACCTACCTCAGTCAGGGAGTTAAGTATTGATGTAGCTCCTGCTTCAGTCTGTGAGGAAAGTGTACTTATTGTTATTATTAAATCAATTTTTTATTCTGTTTTCAACTAATTCGCAACCCGTTTTCATTTCTGTTTTTGACTTATTTATTATTTATTTATTATTCCGTATTGTTGTTAGCTAAACTTTCCTTTAAGTACGCATGAAAGAGCAGCTTTCATAACAACTTTTGTAGAGATTTAAATCTTTTGTTCACAATCGCAACAATCGCACTCATTAAATGCGATTGCAATTGCGATTGCGATTGTAAAAAATGTGCGATTGTATTGCGATTGCGATGCATCGTCCCATCACTAATATATATATATATATATATATACACATTCAACTGCAAAGAACACGCAGTATAAATAACGTAAAGAACGACGCTTGTATAGGAGATATTCCGCGCAAGACGAGAGAGAGAGAACGGAACAAATGAAAAAAATGAGGTAACCACCTGGGAATCGAACCCGGGATCTTCCGATTGCCGGTCAGACGCGATACCATTACACCATGGACCTCACTCTTCCAAATGCCGTAATTCTTCTACATACTCGCCCCCTTGGGGCATTGGTTTCTGCGAGTATGTAGAAGAATTACGGCATTTGGAAGAGTGAGGTCCATGGTGTAATGGTATCGCGTCTGACCGGCAATCGGAAGATCCCGGGTTCGATTCCCAGGTGGTTACCTCATTTTTTCATTTGTTCCGTTCTCTCTCTCTCGTCTTGCGCGGAATATCTCCTATACAAGCGTCGTTCTTTACGTTATTTATACTGCGTGTTCTTTGCAGTTGAATGTATATAATGTTACGGCATGCGGGAGGTGCCCCCTTGGGGCATTGGTTTCTGCGAGTATGTAGAAGAATTACGGCATTTGGAAGAGTGAGGTCCATGGTGTAATGGTATCGCGTCTGACCGGCAATCGGAAGATCCCGGGTTCGATTCCCAGGTGGTTACCTCATTTTTTCATTTGTTCCGTTCTCTCTCTCTCGTCTTGCGCGGAATATCTCCTATACAAGCGTCGTTCTTTACGTTTTATATATATATAATATATATATACTGTATATACAGCGCGTCCCAAAAATATGTATACACACTTTAACAGCTGATAGCTCAATTGATGTTTCTTTCTTTCCAAGTTAAACCCATTAGAATTAATAATGGCAGTCAGACTAAGCTTTGAACAAAGGAAATTCATTCTAAAATGCTACTGGAAGTGTGAAAACGCAGTTGAAGTGCAAAGACAGTTTAGGAGGGAGTTTCAAACAGATCCACCAACGCGACTTACCATCACTCGAATTAGAGATAAGTTTGAAGCCGATGGAACTGTTCAGAATGTCCACAAGAAGCGTTCCGGAAGACCACGGACATCGACAAGCCCCACAAAGCAAGAAAGAGTACTGGAAACGTATCACCAAAGTCCAAGAAAATCTGTGCGGCAAGCGAGTCGTGAGGTAGGAATTTCAGAATCGTCTGTCGAACGCATTTTGAAGCGCTGTCAATGGAAAAGTTACATTCCAAGATTAGTCCATGCTATTAATGAAGATGATCCGGACCGAAGAGTGGAGTATTGCGAGTGGTACTTGGCACGATGTGGATGTGGATTGGACGAAGGGGTTTCGTAGAATACCCTCCGCGTTCACCAGACCTCACACCACTAGACTTTTTTTATGGGGATACTTAAAAGACAAAGTCTATGCTATAAAACCTGCAACAGTCGCTGAATTGAGAGCAGCCATTGAACGAGAATGCACACAAATACCAAACGAAATGTTTCGTGATGTTTGCGATTCCATTGCTTCGCGTTATCAGCAGTGCCTGGACCAGAACGGACGTCAGTTTGAAAACAGGCGTTGACAAAACAATTAAATAATGTCTGTAGATTCTATTACATTTTGAAAATGAAATGTATTTTAATAAACACTGCCTTTATAAGTATTTAAAGTGTGTATACATTTTTTTGGGACGCCCTATATATATATATATATATATATATATATATAATATATATATATATATATAATATATATATATATATATATATATATACATATATTCTTCTATCTTCGTGCTGAAGGTCACGTACGAATCTGAGCTCTATTTCCTAGTTTTACAATCCATCTATTAAACCTAACTTGTTTTTCATTTAAATGTTATAGATCCTATTATTTTTTATTTATTAATAAACCCCAATTCTTCAATTCCAACAACAGCTAAAGTTGAAAGTATGATAGTATATATATATATATAACACAGTATATATTTATATATACTGTATATTTTTCAGGTAAGGTTAGGTAACTACACTATGTATTCAACTGTTACGTCCCCTCCCCTTGGCACTCCTCTGTTCACTTGGCACTCTCCATCTTTCCCCCATTAACCCACTCCTCCATCCTCCCATTATCCCCTCAGTGTAACTGCACCAGTAATACTAGACTTCTTTAGCACTGTTTGTCCATTTGCATTTTATATTCTTGGCTTTTAATTATTTCGGTTGGAACAAGAAAGAATCTTAATGCAAATAGAAGCTTCTGCATTCGAGTTTGAGCTATATTTGCATTAAATGTATTCAGTTTGCTAACTTTATATACAAGCAAATATTTATATTTCCATATAGACTCTTCTAAAACATTTCACCATTAGAGAATAGCTTGTGTAGAAGAGCGTCCGCACAAGAAGAGGAGAAAGAACGAAGAAATGAAAAATGAGGCACCTCCCAGGAATTGAACCCTGGATCATCCAGTTGCCGGTCGGATATGTTAACCACTGCACCAAGGTCCTCGATCAGTCAGAAGTACAAGTACAAAAGAGAACAATTTTCTTCTTCTTTCTTTTTGTTATTATTGTAATTAACTTTTTATTACTATTATTAAAAATAAAATGAAAGATTTAATTAAAATTTTAATGAACTTCGTAGACGCATTTTTTATTAAATATGAAAATTAAATTCAATGCATTCTTTATTCTTTTAGAATTTTTTTAATCCTTATTTAAAACCTTGTTTTCTTCATTATTTCTTTTTATACACTTAATTGCAAGAGTAAATTAAAACATCAGAAAATGCATCAAGAACGTAAGAGTAACAACTTGAAATTATTGTACTCTTTTATGGTTCAAACAAGAAATTGTTGATATGTTGATCATTTCAGATAGAAATGAATACTACTATTACTACCTTTCAACTTTTAAAATGTTCCGCGCGATGATTCCTCATTTCACGAAAGTCAAGCTTATCGCCACTCCTCTCGTGTTGCCCTGGTGAAGTAGAAAGTTGGTTTCTTGTGCTCTCCACCTCACAGAGCCAGATACGCCCGGCTCATCGGGGATTGTTCTGAGCTAATGATCTAATCTTCTTTTGAAGATGTCCACCGCAACACCACTCGTGTTCCTTAGTTCTTTGGGCAGCTGATTAAACAGTTTGATCCTCTCACAACAAAACTATTTTCTTTCAGGGTTAAGGATGTTCCCTGTCTAGCCGTTAGTGTGGGAATACAACACAGTCTTCCTTTTCTACTTTCCACCGTTGTTTGGGGGCTTATAGGGTTCAGAGTAAGATTTGGAGCTAGTTCCTCCATTATTTTCCAAGTGTAAATAATGGTGTATCTCTCTCTCCTCCTTTCCAATGAATATAGGTTTAATTCGTGTAACCTTTCCCAGTAATTTAGTTCTTTGCACCTATTGATCTTGGCTGTGAAGCTTCTCTGAATCCCTTCAAGTTGTCTAATGTCTTCTTTTTTATATGGGCGTTTTAGGACCGAGCAGTATTCCAACTTGTGTATGATCAGTGTTTTCAATAGAAGAATCATCATATTCCTTTCCCTTCGTTTAAAGGTTCTCAGTATCTGCCCAGTTATTCTCTTTGCTCTGTTTACTGCTATCTTATTTTGTGTTTCAAATTTCGCATCATCAGTCATTACAACTCCTAAATCTTTTGCTTTAGAATTTCTCTGAATTTCCTGTCCATTTGGGGTACAGTATTCCCTGGATTTTAGGACCCCCTTTTTCTGTACCGTAACAGTTGAAATTTCTCAGTGTTAAACTTCATATTGTTGTCTTTCGTCCACTGTTCATGCCTGTTTGTAGAGAGCCTATATCTTCTGGGTTTCTGATTTTTCTACTGATCTTTGTGTCATCGGCAAAGGATGTTACTGTGCTGTCTCTGGTAACGTCCTCATCTATGTCAGTTAGCATGTTTATGAAGAGTAATGGAGCTAATACTCTTCCCTGTGGTACTGAGCTGAGGACCTCTGATTCTGATGAAGATATTCCTTGAACTGTAACGATTTGCCGCCGCTCACTAAGGAAATTATATATCCGTTTCCCTACTTTTCCTGTTATTCCCATATATTTCAGTTTATGTATTATGATTCCATGATCACACTTGTCGAACGCTTTGGCAAAGTCTGTGTATATTACATCATGGTTTTCATCACTTTCCAGTGCATCAATAATGTTGTTGTAGTGTTCCATTAGTTGTGATAGGCATGATCTGTCTGATCGAAATCCATGTTGGTTATCATTTAATTTTTTCTGAGTTTCCTAAAAGTCATAGATTTTTCTCTAACTATTCTTTCAAATATTTTAGTGAGATCCTCTCTTCAGGATGCCTGGTGTTTCTCCCTTGCCTAGTGATCGTCTCTATATCCAATATAGGGGCTCAGCGATTGCATTCTTGCCGTTTTTGATCAGTGTGGCATTCCATAATAATATAATTATAATAATATAAGAATGATAATCATAATAATAATAATAATATAATTATAATAATAATAATTATATAAGAATGATAATAATAATAATAACCGATCGTATATTATCTTAGTTTCTTTTATATTATAAAATCTCTTGAGAAAACATCAGTTATATGTAATGAAAAGTGATAAATTTTTTCTTGAAACTTCAGTTTTAACGGATTAAAGGAAACATGGAAATACATTTCAAAAGCATTGCATATACAAACCAAATTTTGAATTTTCCACTGTGCACTCCATACTACTTTTTATTAAAAAGAAAAAATGTATAAGAGCATTTTTATTTTTTATTTTTTCAATTTGAAATATTTTTTCACAAAAGAATCCTATCACAGTACCATTTTAAAATTCCCTTGGCTCCCCTTCGAACTCCGTCAGAAAAAAATTGCACAACAGCATTTTTAAGTTAAAAATATTTTCCTTTGTAAACATTTACCCTAAAATCAATTCTCCCACAAGAAACCTTTAAAAAAAAGGAATCCGCTAAAAGATTTACCTCAGAATAAACTCTTACATAAAACTCGCTCTAAAAGAACCCCTCACTCGAGAAAAATAGAAGAAAAATGTAAAAGATACCCCTTTAAAATAAGAACCCATTTCGAAAAAAAAATCCCTAAACCATGTCTCCATAAGTATGTTCCTGCAGTGTCATCATAAGAGGATCTCTGAGCATCCAATATTTCGTCGGCTTTTTCTTCCAACTCTCGATATCACATCCGCTCAATTTCGGTCTGAGGTCGGATGCCGTCTGCGTTATTCAGAGCCCTTAACGGCGAGTCACGACTTTCCAAGGGCCACTGAAATGACTAGCGAAACGTGATACTATTTACTCCCCTCTTAGTGCTAGACTCATTTTAAATTCTTGGTTTCACTCTGTATATTTGTTTGTCGCAGTCATGTAATGCATTTTATGAAGTATGATGAAGAGTAAGTTAATTAGATTACGAATGGTATAACTGAAACCACTGTATATTATATTCTTTGTTACAGTTTTATGTTTTTGATTTTATAGATACGAAAATATTTAAACTGAAAAAGATGAAGGTAGCTTAAATTTAGGTAACTACAATAAATACAGTAATACCAGTCCATAAACCATGAAACAAGATTTTAAGCTATTTCCAATTCGTAATTCTTCGTGCACTTGAGACTGCCTATAATGCAATTTTAAAATAAGAGTACAAGCCCTGTATTCACTGGAGTCGAGAGAAGAACGATTTTTCTTTTAAACGTATTTACTGATTCTAACTTTTTACAATTTCACATTTAATCCTTAAAGCTACAGTACAGTTTGTGCTGCACTTACAAAAATTAACCAAAACTTTTAGTTCCTGTTGTGACTGCATTATATAAAACTCGAAGTTCAGTAGTTAATAAAACAAAAATTTAAGTAGATCACTGTTGTTTTTCTCAGTCAGTCCCCAGTTCAAATCGTAATGCATCAAATATGGAAGTACACACACACACACACACACACACACACACTTTCTAATGTTATCAAATTAAGACTTCAGTGTTTTATTTCATTTTTGCATAAAAAATAACCTGCTTTACCCAACCCTGACCAAGCACTTCACTCTCCTTAATCCTATCATCACTGGCAAAAAAAAAAAAAATATATATATATATATACTGCATAAGCACCAAAGGGCCCGAAACACAACTTAATTGGGGGGGTTGGGAGGGGCCTTCCCTGGATGTCTTAATGTGTACACTAAAACCTTTCCTTGTTCAACATTAATATGTATACTAAGTTTGGTGCAGATTGCATAAGTCATTTAGTCGTGTACAAATAAACGTAGAACATCATCGGACAGACAGACATCATCTCCTGTACACACACACACACACACACACACACACACACATATACACACCACATAGATATATATAGACATCGATCCATTCATTGTTGGAATGGAAGTATGAAGAGTTAAAAATTTATATATATATATATATACAGGGTGGGCGGAGAGTAGCTCCCTATTTTGGATTGGTAAAAAAATACGTATATTATCCATTTATTTCAGAAGAAATAATATGAAAAGGTAGGCATACATGGTAGGTTTTCTCTAAAATTCAATGTGGGCTCCAACTCTTTCCACCAGCTTCTGGAGCCGCCCAGGAATGGCGTCCACTGACTTTAGCAGGAAGTTCGCACTGAGTCCACGAAAGTCAACTCGCCAGGCAGCTCGGGAAAGTGGACTCTCCCGCTACTCAGTGCGAACTGTGCTGAAGAAGGAGCTGAACTGGCGTGCGTGGAAGCCGCATTACTGCCAATCTCTCTCGGACGAGGACTGCGACATTCGCATGGAGTTCGGGGAAATCATGCTGGCTTGGCATGAAGACTGGCCCCATCTCTTCCGCAACATCCTCTGGAGCGACGAGGCGGTGTTCCACGTCGGAGGCTTTGTCAACCGCCACAATTGCCACTACTGGGCAGGAGAGGATCCCATGGTTACCGCTGAAAAACGGCAGAATCGGTGTGGTGTGGTATGACCTCAGAACAGGTTGTGGGCCCGTTCCTTCTGCGCAACACCATGAATGCTGAGCGGTACCTTGCTATGTTGCGAAACGAGGTCTGGCCGGTTGTCAGCACATGGGAGAACATCGACGATCTGATATTTATGCAAGATGGCGCCCCTCCGCACTTCGCTCTTGTTGTCCGTGAGTGGCTGGATGCCCACTTCCCTGGGCGTTGGATGGGTCGTCGTGGTCCACATCAATGGCCAGCCAGGAGCCCCGACTTGACACCGTGCGACTTCTTTCTTTGGGGGTGGGCAAAGGAAGAAGTCTACCGCACCAAACCGAGGACATTGGAAGAACTGGAGGACCGAATTCGGGAAGTCATGTCCTCCATCCCGCCGGAGTTCCTGCTAAAGTCAGTGGACGCCATTCCTGGGCGGCTCCAGAAGCTGGTGGAAAGAGTTGGAGCCCACATTGAATTTTAGAGAAAACCTACCATGTATGCCTACCTTTTCATATTATTTCTTCTGAAATAAATGGATAATATACGTATTTTTTTACCAATCCAAAATAGGGAGCTACTTTTCGCCCACCCAGACAGCAACTGAGTAGGGGTGAAGAAACTGGAGCCAGTACAACACACCTTACCTCTTAGAAGCTGTTTTGGAAAGAGAGTATATACTGTACTGTATGATCTCTCCAAGAAAGATCACGAGAAAAGAAAACACCAAGAATGTTAAGAGAAGAGGAAGAATTGAGTTGTGTATTGTTGAAGTTTAAGGGATAACCGTGAAGAAGATTGTGATCAATAATCAATACACAGATGAAGGAATTGAGGTTTTGAGGTATTGAAAGCCGCAAGGTTTTCTCTGTCCCATCCAGAGATAGTAGAATGATGAGGTCAGGTGTACCACAACCCTCCTTTCCGAATCATGAAGTGACTGTTGAGAGGGACGTTTTGCAAAATGGTTGGAGAAATGAAGAGTGGAATCATCGTCATAAATATGGATAGAACAGGAAGTGTGACTTAACACTTTACTTCATATTCGATGCACACGTTGCATTAAACAAAATCACTACCGTTACCTCTGTAAACCTGACGCGACCCGTATGAGGTAAACTGTTAATAGATCATTGATGAATAAAAGAAAAAGAGTGGGTGACAGGACAGAACCCTGAGGAACACCACTGTTAATAGCTTTAGGAGAAGAACAATGGCCATCTACGACCGCAGCTATAGATCGGCCAGAAAGGAAACCAGAGAAGAAGGCATAGATATGTAGAAGGAGAGAAACCGAAGAAGGGCAGTTTGGAGGTTAAATTTTTGTGCAAGACTATCAAAAGATTTTGATATATCTAGCGCAATAGAAAAGGTTTCACCGAAATCACGATAGGAGGATCTACAGATCTACAGATCTACAGAAGCTAAGGCTAACAAAGACCCTAAGATCCACTCTAAGGTTAGCCCGAGAGAAAGGAAAGAGGAGGTGGTTAAAAGAGGAGAATAAGAGATTAAGTAAGTAGCAAAACCTATCATTCTTGGGTTAAAATTCATTCAGAAAAACAGAAAGAATGACTCCCCATCATCATCCGCCGGCCACTGCCGACAAGTCGGAAAAATAGTCGAAGGGAATAGGAAAGGGGTGAAAGATGAAAAGAAGTAAAATAAGAACGCTTACAAACCATGCAAACATAGTCTTAACTCACTGTCATACCATGCAAACTACAGACATGCAAGTAAGGAGAGGATAAGAAAAAAAAAAGTAGGTAAAGTAAAACAAAAAGTGGGTTAGTTTACGGTACGAGCTACATATACGTTCGTGTTAGTCTAATTTTTTTTTTAATAATAATAATAATTTCATTGCTGGCATCACACGCTGGCATGTCACAAGCTGGCATTATCGTCAACAGATTCAGCCTCGACCACCACCCCCAGAGCTCCTGTTGCTCATTGTTTTTTTTATTTTAAACAACATTAATATTTTTAAAATGCCTATCTAGACGGTTCTTAAACATATTAACGCTGGTAGAGTTCACGACGGGCGCAGGAAGATTATTCCATTTATCAATTACTTTAAACGTAAAGGAGTTTTTAGCGATATTATTAATGAAACGTCTGCCTCGCAACTTAATCCGTTATTATGAGTATTGCTATTATCGAAAGTGAACAGTTTGTCAAAATTTACGTTATCAATTTTATTAACGATTTTGAAAACTTCAATAAGCTCCCCCCTTAATCTCCTACTTTCGACTGAATACAAAGCTAACTCTTTAATCCTATCTTCATAAGGCTTGTTGCGCAATGACGGAATCAGTTTCGTGGCACGACGCTGAACCGTTTCTAACCTATCAATATCCTCACGCAAATACGGGCACCAAAACTGAACGGCATATTCTAAATGAGGCCTGACTAGGGACTTGTAAAGGGGCAATATAATATTCTTCGATTTAAATTCGAAATTACGCGCTATAAAGCCTAACATCCTATTAGCTTATGCGCAAGACTCCAGGCACTGTTTCCTAACTTTTAAATCCTTAGATACGGGTACGCCTAAATCTAATTCCTCGTCAACGCTCGCTAAGTCTCTATCATCCATCGTGTACGTGTAATTATTGTTACGAGAACCTATATGCAAAACTTTACATTTGTCTACGTTAAATTGCATCTGCTACTTATCCGTCCACTCCATAATCCTATTTACATCGTCTTGGTGCCTATTTCTATCGTCCTCGTTAACAACCTTACCGCCAATTTGAGTATCGTCCGCGAATTTTGACACGTTACTAGTCAATCCTACATCTATGTCGTTAATGTAAATTACGAATGACCAAGAGTCAGAGAGTTATGCAAGAATCGCAGTAGAGCGTCCCTTGTGGAGCGCACACCGACCATCTGAAAGAGGATTGTGAGACGAGTATTGTTTAAAAATCTTCCAATTAAGGATAGATTGAAAAACTTTCGAAACGCAAGAAATCAAAGCAGTTGGACGATAGTTGGAGGGTTGAGAGCGGTCACTCCTCCAACTAACTTCCAGCAGGAAGGAAAAGTACCATATGAAAGACAAAGCCAAAAGAGTTTGCCGAGGCAGGGTGTCAGCACAGACAGTTCTTGAGAAGAACAGGAGGAATAACATGAGGACCGTACCTTCTTAGAGTTGAACGCAGATAGGACAAAAAAAACATCTTGGGAAGAGATTCTGATTTCAGACATAATTAATTCAGAGGCAGGAGGAGATGGAGGAACAGCACCAGAATCGTCCACGGTTGAATTGGAGGCGAAAGTTTGAGCGAAATTTCAGCTTTATCAGAAGAGATGACATTGGAGCTGTTGGAGTGGAAAAGAAGAGGGAAAGAAGTAATGTTGTTGAAGATGTTCTTAGCCAGATGCCAGAAAAAAGCGAGAAGAATTAGAATTGTATAGGTTTTCACATTTTTCACGGATGAAAGATTTTTTTGCTCGTCGAAGAACAGATTTTGCACGATTGCGGGCAGAGATATAAGCTGAATCAGAGTTACGAAATGCATGGCGACGGTAAAGTGAAACCAAGGTTTTTTGCATTAGTAGTAGGAATAGAATATGTAATGTACGCCTCCATGCCCGAGAGATTCACCTTCGTGATGTTCTAAGTACACTCGGAAGAGCCCCTGCCACGGAAGCAGTAATCTTTCCATGGGAAATCACAGAAGTACTACTTTAGGGCCTCCCAATCAGCGTACCAAAGCGCCAGAAGCGTTTCCTCTTGGGAGGATCCAAAGGCCGAATTGGAGCGATAGGACAGGAAACATATAAGATTGTGGTCGGAGGAGCCCAACGGAGAAAAAGTTTCACAGATTAAGAAGAAGGATAAAAGGCGAGAAATAAGTCCAGAATGTTGGACCTATCTAGATGGTGATCTGGCATACAAGTAGGGTACTGTACAATCTGCTCTAGGTTATTCAGGATAGAAAAGTTGTAAGCTAGTTCACCATGGATGTTAGTGAAATGAGAGGAAAGCCAATGGTGGTGCTCAACAGTGAAATCTCCTAAAATGGAGATTTTTGCAAAAGGAGAGTGGGATAGAATGTATTCCACCTTGGAAGTAAGGTAGTCAAAGAATTTTGGACAGTCAGTAGAATTAGGAGAAAGATAGACAGCGCAGATGTATTTTGTTTGACATTGGCATGTAAGCCGTAGCCAGAGGATATACAATTCGGAGGATTCGAATTTGGGAATACGAGAACAAGTTAGATTATTATGTACATATACGCAACCAGAACCGGACTTATCCAAAATGATGCCCCGGGCGGAATAAGCATGTGGCGCCCTATGTATACATGCCATAAAGATTGTATTCAAGCAATCGGTAACTTTTACGAGGGGCTTTTGGTACCCCTAGAATAGTTTCGCCCTGGGTAGTGATTACGTTCGCCTGCCCCAAGAGCCGGTTCTGTACGCAACATTCATCTTTGGTGTGAAAATGAGTATAGAGAAAGTTGGAGGGTACATAAAAGGGGTTGCGCCAGTTGTGCCGGACACCTGAGTTTCAGTGAGGAAGAGAAGGTGAGATTTAGAGGAAAAGAAGTGGTGTTCAACAGACTGAAAATCTGAGGAGAGATCACGATTGTTGCAGTTTATGAAAAGTGAATCAGGCAGAGCCCCAGAACATTTCGAATGAGCAGTAGCAGATCCAACCCCCTTCTGTTTGGGTCTGCGTTCTCTTTATCGGCAGCGGGAGAACCAAAAGTGGGGACATTTATGGTTCGCTCTCCAGGGGATTTCGACGCTCTACAAGCAGCTGTTGTCTAACTTAGGCCTTCGTATCTTACAGTTGTCTATTACCCAGGGTTTAAACCTACTTGATTTAGCCTTTCACGATTGATAAAACAGGACAGACATTCGCTCTTTACAACCTACTTTCTCCTTCACCGCCTATTACAAACACATTGAAAGTGTTGTTTATAGGCAGTTGCGCCCAACAGCTGTGAACTACTTAAATTCAGTGTTAATAAACTTTTTGCTTAAGCCCAAATCACTTGCCCTACAGTGTTTTAGTGTCATGTTAGACTACTTTAATATACAGCCTATAAATTCATACAAACTTTCAGCCTAACCGAAGGGGATCTCTGAAGTGTTTATGATACCGCAAATCAAACTCGTATTTTTATGTTAATGTAATGCCGCATGCACGCTTACCGAAACTTATCATCTTAATTATTGCATCTTAGTATTATTGAGTCACCATACTTTTGTCTATTATGTAATTGCTCCTTCAATTCTCAGCATTCAATAATTGTAATATTTGCCAATTTCAGTACGAACTATGTTGCTATAAACCACTATAATTATTCTTTATTTTAGCTAATTAAACAAAAAACTACAAAGCCTATGAATTTCCTTCATTGTCATGTAACTTAATTTGATAGAAAGTTCAAATGATGACCCAATAAACAATCTTTAATGTTTTTATTAACCTAGTAATATACCCGCAAAAATGTAAAGTGCAATGCAATTGCATGCAACATAATAAATTTTTATTTGTAATAGTGCCGTGCAACACTACAAGAGTGCCAGTACCATGCAACACGGCCAGAGCCCAGCAATACTGCAGAGGGGTGTTATGGAGGAAAAGGGGTGGAGGGAGGCAAGCAGGAAAGTGGGGAGAGGGGTAACTAAACTAACATGTACGTATTTGCATGTAAGCATATGCTTGATTGTGTATGTATGTTTGTGTGCATGCATGTTTGTATATATATATATATATATATGAAAAATTATTTCACGAAAGTGACACGTGAAAAGTATTTATGATGAATAAAACCACGAAGGAAAAAAGAAACACAAATGGGTGCTCAAGCGCTTTCGTCTAATGACATCCTCAGGAACACTGGAGTGAAAGGACAGATCAAGGCAATATATAGGTTACAAAAATAAACATACATACATACATATTCATATATATTACATATATATATATATATATATATATATATATATATATACATATATACATATATATAGTAAGCATAGAAAAAATTGTGGGAGGAGCCAACATTTATATGGTCACAAAAGAATAAAGAAATAAAAATAAATATAAATATAAATTGAGAAAAAATTAATTACAAAATAGTGCCTTAGTGATATATATGTCACAGCCTAAATAATCATAAAGAAATAAACAGGCAAATAAAAAAACCACAAATATATATACATACATATATATATATATATATATATACAGTATATATATATATATATAAAAAGACACTTTTAGCACTTTGGCCGACCTTCAATATAAATTCAAATGGCTTGTTTATGGAACAGGTCACAAAAGAATAAAGAAATAAAAATAAATATAAATATTGTAAGTGGAGTCTACCAATTCAAGCTCAAAAGGGAAGTTTTACAATCAATTTAATAGATGAAGCCAAATTGATATACAGGGTGTCCCGTGAGTCTGGACCCATAGGGAAAAATAATAAAATTACAAAATAGTCCAAAAATTTATTACATAATCTGTTCAAAGTGTCCGCCGTTGTGTCGCACACATAGTTGAAGACGCAATCTCCACTGCGACAGCACTTTCTGAATCACAGTCGCAGAAATTTCTTGACACGCCTCCACAATGCATGCTTTAAGGTGGAAAATGTTCTGAAGTTTGACCTCGTACACTTTGGCTTTCAAGTGGCCCCACAAATAAAAATCATAATAAAAAATAATAAAAAAATAATAATAATAAAATAATAATAATAACATAATAAAAAAATATATTATAAATCCCTATGGGTCCAGACTTACGGGACACCCTGTATATGTCACCAAAAAAATAAAGAAATAAACCAAAAAAAAAAAAAACAAATTAATTATTAAAAAAATAATAAAAAATAATAATAATAAATTGAAAGATAAATTTTAAGAGAGGCACACCAATTTATAAGGGAAAAATTACCACATATGCATATTATAGTCACAAACGAATAAAAAAGTACAAGTAAATATAAATTGGAAAACAAAATGATGCTAAAAGTGTCTTTTTTATATATATATATATATAATATATATATGTATGTATATATATTTGTGGTTTTTTATTTGCCTGTTTATTTCTTTATGATTATTTAGGCTGTGACATATATATCACTAAGGCACTATTTTGTAATTAATTTTTTCTCAATTTATATTTATATTTATTTTTATTTCTTTATTCTTTTGTGACCATATAAATGTTGGCTCCTCCCACAATTTTTTCTATGCTTACTATATATATGTATATATGTATATATATATATATATATATATATATGTATATATATGAATATGTATGTATGTATGTTTTTTTGTAACCTATATATTGCCTTGATCTGTCCTTTCACTCCAGTGTTCCTGAGGATGTCATTAGACAAAAGCGCTTGAGCACCCATTTGTGTTTCTTTTTTCCTTCGTGGTTTTATTCATCATATATATATATGTATTTAAAGGACCAAAAAAAAAACGCATTTATTAAAGGCATAACTGGAAAGAGGCACTTCTTACCGCTGGAACGTCTTGGAGCATAATGAAGCCTTCTTTAACCTTCCTCGACGGCGTCGAAGCACAGACAGTCGAATGGCGTGAGTGACTGAATACAGATTATATATATATATATATATATATATATATATATATATATATATATATATATATATATATATATATATAATATATATGTGTGTATGTGTGTGTGTATATATATATATATATATATATAGAGAGAGAGAGAGAGAGAGAGAGAGAGAGAGAGAGAGAGAGTTATATCCTTTAAATAAGCTTATTTAAGGGGTAATTTGATGGCACCTCCTTCCACTGCAAGTTCTTAGCGCAAAATGCCAGCTTTCACTGACCTCGTCGGCGGCTTTTGAACAACCAGCCGTGTTGACTTACGTCCTCAGCCATGTTATATATATATATATATATATATATATTATTATATATAAAAATATATATATATATATATATATATATATATATTATATACATTCGTTCTCTCTCTCTCGTCTTGCGCGGAATATCTCCTATACAAGCGTCGTTCTTTACGATATATATATATTATATATATATATATATATACACACACAGTTATATCCTCTGAGTGTATAATTTCTTCGTTTTCTGAATTGAACGGCTTTTGAATAAGCAAACACACACACAGACACACACACACATACCACATATATATAGACATATATATATATATATATATATTATATATATATATATATATATATATATATATACACAAAATGTAGTAAAAAAGGAAACAAACTAATAACTCTACAAATAAAGCAGAAATTGAGAACCGTCGCTGCAACTTACGGCCCATAAATGGATTCTAAAATAACGAAACACAATACATGGAATTATATATGTATATATATGTGTGTGTGTGTGTACATATATACACACATACACACACACACACACACACACACACATATATATTATATATATATATATATATATATATATATATATATATATATATAAATAATATAATTTAGTGGTGGACCGGATGTCAGTTTTTCAACATCTGCGGATGCGGATCGTTAATTTCAATATCCGCGAATGCGGATATTTAGTTAATCTATCAATATCATATCGAATTATGAATATATGACATAATTTTTCAAATTTCGTGATATTACTATTATGGCAGGCAATGCCTAAGAATTAAAATTAATATTAATGTTTTCATTATGATAAAAATAACAACTTTCTCGAGTTTCAGCCACAGAAAATTCAATGAACAAGTTTCATTCAATTTTTTGTGTTACCAGGTATTTATATTTTGAGGTTTATATATTTGTTTGTTCATAAATAATTAATACTTTACATGAAATGTGCATGACTGGGCCTTATAAGCTACTTTATAAGCTAATTTAATTGTAAATTGCATAATTTATTAGAGGTAATATCAGCATAACATCCGCAGTCAGAAGTGCGGATGCGGATGTTAAAAATGATGCGGATATCCTGTCCACCACTATAATATATATATATATGAAAATTATTTCACGAAAGTAACACGTGAAAAATATTTATGATGAATAAAACCACGAAGGAAAGGAAACACAAAAAGGTGCTCAAGCGCTTTCGTCTAATGACATCCTCAGGAACACTCAAGTACATAAAAGGTTACGGCCTATATATAGGTTACAGAAAGAAAAAAGAAAAATAAATAAATAAATAAATAAATAACATACATACACACAAACATACATATACTATATATATATATACATACATATCTACATATATATATATATATATATATAAAAAAAATATATATATATATATATATATATATATATATATATATATATATTAGGGTGTCACTAGGTAATAGGGGGAAAATTAAACGATGGATATTTTCCTATGACACCCCCTAAAATTGTTCCATTTGGTGTAAAACATACGGAAGAGAAATTTGGTCCTGATTGGTCATCATTTAAAGGTCGCCCTCGTCACTGAAAACAAGACCCATTTGTTGACGTCAACAAGCTGTTCAGTGTTCACAGCTTGGGCCGAACCAGATAATAAAAAACAAGGCAATTTGGTGAAATAACGAAAGTAAGACACTTAAAAACGCAAAGAATACAAACAGTTATTATATAATCAAAATAGAAGACATAATTTGGCGAATAATGGTACAAAATGGAAAAGCAACAAAAGCAAAACTTTGAGAAATAAAATACATATACAGTAGCAGAAT
Organism: Bathynomus jamesi; assembly: GCA_023014485.1. Taxonomy (NCBI): domain Eukaryota; kingdom Metazoa; phylum Arthropoda; class Malacostraca; order Isopoda; family Cirolanidae; genus Bathynomus; species Bathynomus jamesi. The sequence continues at coordinate 2,350,781 of JAJOZX010000023.1, read as the reverse complement.
AATTGGTGCTCATACGCTGATCAGTGATTAGTTCTTTCGCGTCCTCACTAATGCTGATTTGTTCGGAGCTGGGTGTTGCTTTCTGTGGTCAGTGACAACTTGAACGAGGAACTGGAGCTGTTCTTCTTTCACTGTCAACTTTCCGTTCAGCTCCTTCACCAGAGCCACGGCCCGTTCTGCTCTGTCGTTCACCTTGCACGTATTCAGAGTTTGACGTCCATGAACTGGGATGGTGGAGCAGAAAGCAATCTGGCAACTGAAGTTTTGAGAAGAATCCTCGGGTGTTCTTTGTGATCAGTTGCTCCAGTCCTTTGCTGTCACTGAGGAACATAGTATCAAGAACCAAAGGTCGTTTTGGCGGCATGTGAGGGGCTTCTTGATCTAACGCTGCAACCATGCTGCACTTCACTTCCATCGATATCCTCTCATCAAAGAACGCCAGACCCACTGCCTCCTCCGAATGGTACCACAGGTGCGCAGACAGCTTCTGGTGGTACCATCAGATATCTTCTTGTGCGGGTATCGAAGGAGCGTCCTCATCAATTCCCAATCATTCAGCGGAGCTTCGATGGACAGATGAGCTGTTGCCCACGCTTTCATGTAAACTAGAACAGAAAAGAGGCAGATATCTCGAATTCCGCGTTCCTCAGTGTTCGTCAGTTTAAACTGTCTTCGGAAGAGCCAGATCTTGATGGCATAGAGCCCCTTAGCCATCCATCTCGCCCGGTGCATAGCACCAGGGGCGCGGAAGTTTAGTCCCTTGTATGGAACTCCTCCCGGAAAGATCGAGGAATTCCTGATAGTCATCACGAACTTGAAGTGCTTGTGATTTTGCAAACTCAATGAGCTCCGTTCTATGCTTAAAAATAGCTGCTTTGGTGAACGCATCTGTGTCCGCAGTTTGGAACTGTTGCTGGTCAATGCGGGTCCAATAATCATGGAAGCGCTTGAAAAGCAGAATTTCTGGACCGGTAGATACTGAATCTAGCGATGCTGCGAATGCCGCCTGTAGCACCAACTCCAGTACATGGTGTCTGCACGCGCAGTGTAACAGGTCACGTCCAACTTTTTCTTCCAGAAGAACACAAGTTCCTCCACGGTGGCCTGTGTTTGTCGCGGTTGTGTCGAAACACATAGATTTGACATGATCGGTCACTCCCCATTCATTCAGGCAATCTATGATGGCATTTGTTTGTGCCAGCGCGGTTCCTGACAGAAGTTTTGGCACCCCGAGGAGCTGCTCTGTCCCGGAGCCAGATACAAGAATAGGTAAGCGGTCAACATATTCTCGTGACGTCAGATCTTGCATGAGTTTTCCGTCCCAGTGAACAGTCAACGGACTATTGCCTTGGAACTCGCTCTTCAGTTGCCGAGCCTTAAGGGTACGGAATTTTTCACGCTGACGATGAATGGATCCACGATTGATGTTGTAGTCGCTAGCATCATGCCCTAAGCTGGAAGCTGCCTCAAACAGCAGATATGTGGCCTTTCTTGACGAGAGTTGCGTGCGATCAAGCGCTGTCGCCAATTCCGATGTCATGATGTTCTTCGTTGCTCTTTGTTTAGACGCTAACGAACCACCACATGCTCCTTTTTCTTCGATATCATCTGAGCTGGAGGATGAGGACTCCAAAACCGTTCGTTGGATACTGCCTCCATTTCAGCTGCTGATCGCTTTCTTCGTTTCTCCTCTTCCTCCCGACGTCGAGTACAATCTTTGACTTGGCGCTGATGGGTCATGTCCAAACCTGCCATTGAACCTGGACGTCCTTTCTGGCGCTGCTGCTGAAGGAACTCCCAATCCTCTGGGTACTTGACCAATTTCTCACAATCAGCGTGGGCGATGTCAAAGAGACGATCGAGGCGTTCAATGAATTCTTTTTCTTTCGTCTTGTGTGAATCGCTCGTCCTTGAGGCGTGTTTTTTGAGTCCTTTCCACTCCTCGAAGACTTTATCCAGTTTGCTGACGCAGTGTGTCTCGAGTCTGGTTGGAATGTGAGCTTTCTCCCAGAAGGACATCACTGCTCGAAGTGACTTCCTCAACGCGTCACGTATTGTCATTTTCTTTTCATGGTGAAGGTAAAGGAAGTAACCGAATGCTTGCCTGTAGGAAGGAAGCTTGCATCCTTTCACCTCAAACCGCTGCCCCTAATAGGTATATACACTTCGGGTTTCCATCACCAGAAATCACGTAGCTGAAATGAGAAACGGTGAATCGTTAAGTATTGTTCACTTTATTTCTCAGATATTCAGACACACACAGATACACACACACACACATATATAGAGATATATAGATATCTAATGAACGATTATGGAGACGCCGCGCAAGCATTAAACTTTGGAAGGCGGGGGCGACCTTTTATAGTTATTCAAATAAAAAGATTTTTCAGTCACCATGTTTTTTTTACCAATGGAATAGATTCGCGGGGTGTCAGCATGAAAATTTCAAACTTTACATTTAAGTGACACCCTAATATATATATATATGCAATAAACAGAGAAGTAAAAATAAAAATTAAAAATTAAAGGATTAACAACGAGGCATACAGATTTGTAAGGAAAAATATCGATTTTTTAGCACAAGATCAAATGAATTACAAAAATACAAATTTATACTGGAAATCTGCCCGGGTTTTAACACTTTGCCTTTTATAGTCAAGTTTCGATATATATAAAAATAAAATGAAGATTAAAAGTTAATAAAGTAGCATACAAGTTTACCAAAGATTTAGCGTCCTACCCTTTTATCTAAATCTGTTTGAAGGAATTCAAAACAACAGGATCGAGTTGAAAAAGACCTTTGCTTATGTTGAAGTTATTTGAAAGTTGGATAATGGCAGACTCAAGAATATTTCTATTAACAATGTTGTTAGAGTGAAATAAAACTAAAGCATTATTCCAATCAATACAGTGGGATAACTCTGACAAATGGACAAAAAGAGCACTGGACAACTGTCCTGTTCTAACGGAATATTGACGCTGTTTTATACGTGTGTGCAAATCCTTTCCCGTCTGACCTATGTAAAAGGAATCACATTGTTTACACCCAATTTTATAGATAATGCCTGAATTATTGGTAGGGCTATTTTTTACTATGATATTTTTCACAATATTGTTATATGAAAATACTACATTAATATCCAAAAGTTTAAGTACATTAGCAATGCCTAAAAAGCCTCGTTGTTAATCCTTTAATTTTTTTTTTTTTTTTACTTCTCTGTTTATTGCATATATATATATATATATGTGTGTGTGTAGATATGTATGTATATATATATATATGTATGTTTGCGTGTATGTATGTTATTTATTTATTTATTTATTTATTTTTTTTTTTTTTCTGTAACCTATATATACGCCGTAACCTTTTATGTACTTCAGTGTTCCTGAGGATGTCATTAGACGAAAGCGCTTGAGCACCTTTTTGTGTTTCCTTTCCTTCGTGGTTTTATTCATCATATATATATATATATATACGATTAGGTAAACCAGCCACCAGTGGACCCTAGGGTTTTTGTTGGTCTGAAACATTATAACATTATAACATTATATATATCTAAAAATGAGTAATAAATATTTTTTACATTAATTTTTGCATATAAAGTCGAAACTCCCGTGACACTATATATAAAATGCAACTTTTGGAAAAATTTTTAATTTTCTTTCTATTTTATTTTTCCTAAATAATTGATGAGTTATTTCTTTTTTAAATTAATTAATCATTTTTTAAATTTAGCTTAATCATGTAATCGTGTTAAATTCTGCAATATTAATTTTCTTTATACACTCTCTCTTAGTTATAAAAGATGAAGCCATGTCTGGCTTAACACTTAATTTAAAATTTTAAGCATTTAATTTTGGCTCACATGAATTTTTAATTCTAATCCTTAATAAACTGCATTTTTCAATTTCCATTATTAGTTAACTCGGCAAATCATGATAACATGAGATCTGTCAATATGCTGTTTAAAAGAAAAATATTGTTTCATATTCAAATATCTTGCTTATCTGTCTGCATGCTGTTGCAGCCAAAAAATTTGCCTTATCTTCAAATATCTTGCTTATCTCTCTAGACGCTGTTACAGACAAAAAATTTACCTCATCTTCAAATATTTTGCCAAAACTTTTAGCCTATTGAGAATAAAAAACAAAACAGGTCAACATTAAATAATAATGATGTGTCCAAAATTTGTGTATATAAACTCATAATTTTTTCAAATTGTCATTTTGTTTATTCTGATTATTCTGATATGACGTAGAGCTGAAGCATTACCTGTAACATTTGAGAAGTAGTAAACTACAGTAAGAGAATATTTTTCTATTCCTCTGACCCCTGCTCTATTCAGAGAACTTAGCCTTAAAATAGAAAAAAATAATTTCCCGATACGCAACAAGAAAAACCGTGGAACCATTAGAGAATTTAGTTAGTTTTGCAAAATTCTCCGATCCACTACAATAAGAATTCGGAGTGTAGTACAAGAGAAACTACTGCGATTCCCTACACGGTACCAGCTACCCCAGAGTGAGAAATCCGTTGCTGCCACCTAACCATAACCCCCGTCAACCTCGAACCGCCCAAGACTGTAGTCGCAGGAGTTAACATAGTTATATACTGTAAATATATATGTGTGTGTGTATATATATATATATATATATATATATATATATATATATATATATATATATATATAATATGCGTATGTGTGTATATATATATATATATATATATATGTAAAGAACGACGCTTGTGTAGAAGAGCGTTCCGCACAAGATGAGGAGGGAGAACGAACAAATGAAAAACGAGGTTCTCCCTCCTCATCTTGTACGGAACGCCCTTCTACACAAGCGTCGTTATTTACATTAATTATACCGTGTGTTTGCAGTTAAAATGCAGTATATATTACATCTTTGAACTTTAGTAGTTTGATTTCTTAAAATTTTTGAAAATTATTATTATATTAAGCTTAATTGAGGCTTGCGCGCGTTCAAATACTTACAATCAAAATTTTTATTATGTATACTATATATTTTTTTCGAGTCATTTGAAGGTAAGTTTCACCACGATTTTTTTTGCATATACAGACTACACAGTGTAAAGGAAAATTAAACACACGTCTACACACTAAGTTTATTTAATGTATATATATATATATATATATATATATATGCGCATCAGTGGTATAGTGATTAGCGTCGCTGAATGCGAATCCATCGGCCCCGGATCAAGACCCGGTGATGGTAGACGTCGCGCAGCAACATCCAGCTGTTCATCCTTCAACACAGTAAAAGGAAGTGGTTGGTAGATAAATGGGTACCCTGGGTGGCATATTGGTTAAGACTCTGGTCTGCTGGTGGGGCGTGGTTCGGATAGCACGTTAAACTGTAGGTCTAAGGTGAAGTGAAAAGCTTGACCTTCGTCAGAATAAACAATTCGTGCGGAAGCTAACCACAGGTTACCAAACATATACTGTGTATATATATATATATATATATATATATATATATTAGGCATGAAATCTAAATAATAATGTAGTCAGTGAAGACTAATTAAAATATATATATATACACAACACTCGTAAAAACAGAAATAAAACATGTTCGTCTTATTTAATATACAGGGCGTCCCAAAAAAATGTATACACACTTTAACAGCTGATAGCTCAATTGATGTTTCTTTCTTTCCAAGTTAAACCCATTAGAATTAATAATGGCAGTCAGACTAAGCTTTGAACAAAGGAAATTCATTCTAAAATGCTACTGGAAGTGTGAAAACGCAGTTGAAGTGCAAAGACAGTTTAGGAGGGAGTTTCAAACAGATCCACCAACGCGACTTACCATCACTCGAATTAGAGATAAGTTTGAAGCCGATGGAACTGTTCAGAATGTCCACAAGAAGCGTTCCGGAAGACCACGGACATCGACAAGCCCCACAAAGCAAGAAAGAGTACTGGAAACGTATCACCAAAGTCCAAGAAAATCTGTGCGGCAAGCGAGTCGTGAGCTAGGAATTTCAGAATCGTCTGTCGAACGCATTTTGAAGCGCTGTCAATGGAAAAGTTACATTCCAAGATTAGTCCATGCTATTAATGAAGATGATCCGGACCGAAGAGTGGAGTATTGCGAGTGGTACTTGGCACGATGTGGATGTGGATTGGACGAAGGGGTTTCGTAGAATACCCTCCGGTTCACCAGACCTCACACCACTAGACTTTTTTTTATGGGGATACTTAAAAGACAAAGTCTACGCTATAAAACCTGCAACAGTCGCTGAATTGAGAGCAGCCATTGAACGAGAATGCACACAAATACCAAACGAAATGTTTCGTGATGTTTGCGATTCCATTGCTTCGCGTTATCAGCAGTGCCTGGACCAGAACGGACGTCAGTTTGAAAACAGGCGTTGACAAAACAATTAAATAATGTCTGTTGATTCTATTACATTTTGAAAATGAAATGTATTTTAATAAACACTGCCTTTATAAGTATTTAAAGTGTGTATACATTTTTTTGGGACGCCCTGTATATGCAGCAGGCATAAAAATGGAAATAATAATAATAATACAAACACATCTATAATTTCATCTTCTTTACTTTGTTCAACACAGTGCACGCGATTTAACAACGTTTAATCACTTTAAGTGTGCGAGGATCTATATTCAGTATAATGTCCCTTTAGAGCGTTTAATACTATTTTTGTCTCCACTTTATATTTGGAAGTAAAACACTCTCGTTCTTTAAACCTTGCGAGAAAACTGTCAAAGACGCGCACGAATATGGCATCATTTACTCATTACCATAACATTTAAGTTTATAAGCATCCCTTTCCAAGACAGTGCTCAATCTTTCTCTCGTTGAACTATTCCACTCTAAATTACTTAAACATATTAATTAGAAATCTTAACTAACCAAATAACTCACTTCATCCGAACTCATATACGCTGGTTCTCGGTAGGTAAAAAATGTTAAGCGAAGTTTGGTCTGGTAAGCAGAAGGTTGGGGGTCCTTTCTCTGTACTCTGGATAGTGTCACTCTCCAGTCAAAAAAAAATATACAACCTTTGGTTACCTTTGGTTAGCTTCCGCCCGAATTGTTCATTCTGACGAAGGTCAAGCTTTTCACTCCACCTTAGACCTACAGTTTAACGTGGAATCCGAACCACGCCCCATCAGCAGCCCAGCGTTTAAACCACTAGGCCACCTAGGGTACCCATGGCTGCCGTCGGGTCTCGAACCCGGGGCCGATGGATTCGTAGTCAGTGACGCTAACCACTACACCACCGAGGCGCTCCCTAACCACTACACCACCGAGGCGCCCTAACCACCAATCATCTAATTCTTACACCGCTCACAGGCTGTCCAGTCTTAATACATCCAGTTCATTGTACACACACACATACAAACCTATATATATATATATATGAGGGGTCTAGCGTCTTAAGGTACCTAAGCGCCAAAATTAAAATTCGCCAGAAATCGCCTCCAAAGTTCAGCAATATTCTCGCAATAGTATCTCTGTTATTAATTGAGCTAGAACGTTCATTTTTGGCTAAATTAGAGATCTAAGTATGCTGATAAAGATGTTGATGAGTTTTTGGAATAGTTTTTTTTTTTTTTTTTATATATATATTCTTTTTAATTTTTTAATTTTTTTATTATGCCGAACTTTAAGTGAACTTTTGGCTAGCGATAGAGATGAAAAAAGTAGTTCGCTTCATAAGGTTTTCAACCATACTTCTAGTGTCGTAAGGTCATTATAACCCAAACCATGCGATAGAGGAAGGGTGAAAATAGTGATATCCATCAAAAACACGGTTTCGCCTGTGGTGGCGCTTAGGTACCTTAAGATGCGCGACTCCTCATATATATATGTCGCATTCTTCCGTCTGTTGTGGTTTCGCTGGGAGAAGTTACCACTTACAACAGATTATACTCTCAATGCTGATGATGGCCTGATGGAGTCGTCGCTATATTTTACTTCTTCAGTTGGGCTCAGCAGAATGTGAATTAAAGGCTAGCGGGGAACAAGGAAATGTCTGGCAACGTTTTCGTTTAATTTATTTGAATTAGAGTGCTATTACAGTTGAGGAATTAAATCTGTCGAGTCGTTTAAGTTGGACTTTAAATCAAAGTTGCATTACAACTCAGTTATAATTTAGCCCAAGACTTCTTAACGCGCTCGAGTCCTTTCCCTCAAACTCGAAGGCTAGTCTCGCGTGTTCAATCTAATGTTGTCTATTTTCATCTCCTCTACGGAGTTCCGAAATTAATCGCGCGGTCCCAGAATCTGAATTAATCTCTCTATACGGATTGAGCCTTCGCTACCCCTTATCCGTGGATCTGCGTCTAAACGCCGCGTGCAGAACTCTGATTTAAGGGCGTGGAGCCCCTCCTTTTATATTAGAAAAAATGGAAGGCCTCTATTTCACCGCAGGAGGTGGTTACGCCACTACAGCCGGACCTCCGTTTGGTAGATGGGATTCACCAACGCGAGGTGCTTAGGTCAATTAGCGTGTGACTTTTGTTTAAAAGGAAATACTGAATAGATAATATAATTCTTAAAATAATCTAAACCATGGTTCACCAACCTGGGCGGTAGCGCCAACTAGTGGGCTCACATTAAAAGTAATTAAACATTTATTTCATTATTCATTTTATCGATTATGTTGATTTATTCTTTCTGATCTAAGGTGGGCGATAAGCTTTTTTAATTTTCAAAAAATCGTAAAAGTGGACGGTGAACAAAAAAAAGGTTGGTGACCCCTGATCTAAACCCTTTGTGTTGCCAGGCCGCGGCTCTACTTCAATGATGAATATGCAAAGTATAACAGACTTTGCTCTTTAAAAAAAAACATAAAAAAAAGTAATTTGTCCGTATTAAAAAGTCTTGGATTTACATCGATATATAGTTCTATAGTTCATTGATTCTCCTAAGGGAAACTAATTTATAAATGCAAATTATTTTAGTCCAGATTTGAAGAGAAATCTGTTTAAGATTATCTTTGTTTACAAAACTGCTCTGTAATATGCTCTGAGGCAAACATGCTATTGTCATATTGTAACATCTTTAATCAAACGTTATTTTATAACAGGTAGTAGGTTTATCTAATTTATTAAATCATTCATTCATATAATATTTGGAATAAGAAAAACCTTAGCATATTCCATCATGAAATAATTATTTCTATTACATTAACATATACAAAATTCCTTTATCAATCCTATTTTAATTTCAGAAAATGTAATCTGTTTATACCTTTATTTATTCCTAAGCCTTATTACGCTATTCAATCTCTTAAAACAAAATATAACATTATTTACGATTTATCCACTTACAGAAAACGGGATTTTAAGATATACTATCATAAACAATACATTGGGTAAAATAATAGTTATTAAATAAAGAGAAAGAAAAAGTAGAAATACACAGATGAATTGATGAAGGAGTTATATATATATTATTCAGATGTTTTCCTTTTAAGGTGGATAAGTTGGAAGTTTATACATCTTATGTAATAACAATTAATCGATGTATAGTTTATAAATGAAATGCTTCTGTTCTAAACACCTCAAATGTTTTCTCTTGAGTTGCAGCGGAAGTAGGCTCTTAGTCATTTTCTAGATTATGTATTTATTCAAATTGACGTCATTAAATCGTTAAAAGTATAATGTTCCCTTAGGAACTATGATTAAAGGCAATTATAATGTATATATGAGATAAGCGCACTTAATCGAATACAGGGGTGGAGTGCTGTATACATTGACATATAATTAAATGTAGGAAAGAATTTAATAGAAGAAAATAAACGCATAGTTCAAGAATAATGAAAAATAATATGTAAATTATTAATACTAAAAATCAATAGTGTGAATAAATTATTAGTCTATATCTATATCTTTCAGGATTCGCAAATGGTAATAAAGCAATTAAATCGGGAGTTTATCAAAGTACATTTTCCCTACAATTTTCAACGTTTGTTTCCTGAAAAGACCGATTAATTTTGTGTTCAAATTATTATTATCACATTACACTCTTTTTTATTTAACACTAAAATTTCTTATTCACTAGTTTTATAAGGAAATATTAACTTATATTTTAGTAACACGGATGGAAGATAAATCAAGTTAGTCATCCTAATGAATCTCAACGCGTGGCGTTTTTGGAGGTTTCTCTGCGTTCTGTTGGTCGTTCACAGGGCAAGGACATCTCAATATATCCAGGACTGAGGTCTTCTACGGGGCGTCAGATAGATCTTACGACCGCGGGTAATCTTCGATCTTTGTTAGGATGGGCTGGTGAGGATGGTATTCTCAGCCTGGGACTTCCAGGCGGGGAATCGTTCCGGGATGAAGGGATTTCTTCAAGGGGGTTCGCCGGAAGAGCATTTATCTCTAATGGGGCGGCAGTCTGAGGTTCCAGAGGGAAATAAACTCGGAGGCGGCAGAGCTTACGATAAAGAAGGCATCCTAATAGGACGACCACTATCGTAAAACTCATCGTAAGCGTGGAGTAGTTGATCATTGTAGACTTCTGTCGATGATATTTTCCCAAGGTGATCTTTTTCTGGAACCGAGTAGCCTCTCCTAGATCAATTCCTTTGGAGAGGGAGACGTTGAAATGGTGCATTATCTCAGCAGAATCTGGCGACGTCTTCAACAATTGCATGTCTTCGTCAATAGGTAACGGGGGAAGTGTTATCTTCAACGAGAAGTTCCGTGGGTCCATAAACAATGACACAGAGGGTATTCTGCGGTGGTCTGTAAGGACTGTGCATCCGTCCTGCAGACCAGAAGACCTTGTTTGTATTTCTAATATTTTTAGATTGCTTTCCTTGTTTTGGCATTCAAAGATCAGTTTAGTTGGTTTTGTCACACTGAAGTACACTTTATGGCGATTCCGCAGGAATATAGGTGAAAAGTTTCTTCTCAATCTTCGCTGGCAAGTGGTGAGATTCAAGTTTCTTCTGTTCTGGAAGAGTCGGACGAGACAATCATCCGAACCCTTATTTAAGATGTACGTGGGGGTAGGACAATGATAAGTTCCCTCTATGAAGGAACAACTGCTTAGACTTTTAAATTTGATGTAGTTGAGTCTATTTTTATTTACTCCTAAAAATTGGGTATCTGGCAATATTTCTGCATATAATTCGTGTTTATCAATCCAAGCTGGGAGATGATCCTCATGGGAAAGAGTTATCGGTGACTCTTTGCTTTTGAGGGGTAGGAAGATAAGGATCCTTAGTTCCTCAACTGAAATTTTTCTTAGCTTTGCAGAAGCTAATTGAAAGTAAAGGGGAATCTTGGCTAAATTTAAGATATACGGAAGCAATCTTCCCACGCTAGGCTCAATGCCTTTTAAAACCTTTAATTAAACAAAAATCGGGGTCAAACAGGAAAGAATCCAACTGGCCTCGATTAGCATTTACTGAGGTTGTCTTCAGTCAGTTCAATCGAAGATGCAGCCCTTCCGTATAAATGGAAAGACTATGTCCCAACATAGAAGAAACAGTGATATATTTCTCTTCCTCGATATCCTTTTGTAAGTTGGCCAGGTACATACTTACAGTGTCTTGGAAGGAATGGATGTTGCCAGTTAGGAGGTTAACATATTTTCTCAAATCAGTTACGTCATAGATTGTGGCGTTTAGAACCGTGACGTATGAGTTTAGGCTCTCCGCTAGATTATCTTCTTTGTTTTCCATTACCTGGATGTATCGTATGACGTCATCCACTGAGTTCTGCCGCGCAGTACCAAAAGCGAAGTTCAAAAAGTCTCCGACCGCTTTTATCAGTCCTCTCTTGGTTCGGGTCGGGGGTACGGTTCCAGAAGGATTTTCCAGATTCAATGTGGTGATAAAGGTAGTGATTTCTGTTTTAGTGGCAAGGATTTGTCCTTTGACCTCTCTCAGCGTGTCGATAAGGATTCCCAATTCTTTAACGGTGTTATTCTGATTCGCCTTTGCTTTTTGCGTTAGTTTTTCTTGTTCCACTCTGCATTTGTGAATCAAGTGGCCCATTTTCATATCCAGCGCGTGTAACTGGAGGAAGTATGGAGTCATATGGAGACAAACACTAAAGGTGAAGAGAGAACCATGGGGCACTAAATTGCTAGTTGGTTCGAATATCACTCAGTGGTTAGTGACAGTCGAAGCCACCAGTCGCACAGCTCCCAAAAAGATTAGTGCTGTGAACATTGAAACTAGGAAATTAAGAGGGGAGATTATTGAAGTCGATAACGTAAATTTTGACAAACTGTTCACTTTTGATAATAGCAATACTTGTAATAACGAATTTAAATTACGTGGCAGACGTTTCATTACTAACATCCTACAAACTTTTTACGTTTAAAGTAATTGGTAAATGGAATAATCTTCCCTTGTCCGTCGTGAACTGTACCAGCGTTAAAATGTTTAAAAACCGTTTAGATAGGTATTTAAAAATATTAACGTCGCTTAAAATAATAACACAATTAGCAACAGGAGCTCTGGGGGTGATGATCAAGGTTTGAGTCTGTTGACGAGTAATGCCAGCTTGTGACATGCCAGCGTGTGATATGCCAGCAATAAAATTATATTTGAAAAAAAATTAGACTAACACGAACTTAGATGTAGCTCGTAGTGTAAACTAACCCACTTTTTGTTATACTCTTCATAATTTTTTTTTCTTTTCTTATCCTCTCTTTACTTGCATGTCTGTATTTCTCTTTACTTGCATGTCTGTAGTTTGCATGGTATGACAGTGTTTGAGTTAAGACTGTGTTTGCATGGTTTGTAAGCGTTCTTATTTTACTTCTTTTCATCTTTCACCCCTTTCCTATTCTCTTCGACTATTTTTCCGACTTGACGGCAGTGGCCTGCGGATGATGATGGTGAGTCTTTCTCTCCCTTTTTCTGAATGAAAGTCAATCCACGAATGATAGGTTTTGCGACATACTTAACCCCTTATTCTCTTCTTTTAACCCCCTATTCTCTTCTTTTAACCACCTACTCTCTTCTTTCTCACGGGCAACCCTTAGAGTGGATCTTAGGGTCTTTGTCAAACTTAGCTCCTGTAGATCTGTAGATCCTCTTCACGGGTAGGCCAACCAAATAATCCATTCTAGACAACTATTAAAGTGTTAAATTATTAATAAGTTAAAATACTAATTACTCTTTATAAGGGGGGAGCTTAATATATATACTTATTAATTTTATAATGAAAACGTTAAATCCACAATTCTCTCCTACATCAACGTCTTTCAAAGAGTAAATGAACCGATCAATTAAATTTTTGGAACTATATTAACGGCAAAAGCTCGTGTCATTCTTTTATAGAAATATGTTAATTTATACAAATTTTTCCATTTCCTGTGTACGTTGGGAACTGGTTAATTGAGTGAAATAAGGAAAGATTTTTACTTCTCTGATTGTTCTATCTAATAAATTTAATTTCCCTGTAATTAAAAATTGAAGATTGGTTCCTTTTTGGTCACTCATGGAACAAAAGAGAGTGTATCATTTACTCTAAGCTTTTATTGAGGATTAAAGGCAAGAAAGGAGAGTTATAACTTTGGATCAGAAGTTATGAATCGGGGATTTTATACTCTTAAATAATAATAACCTCAACTTATGAAAACATTATCCTTGACCTCTAATTTTAAGGATGCCTCATTGGTGAAATACTTTTTCTAGATTTATCTTTTCTGTAATCATTACACTACCATTTCTTTACTCACTATCCTATCACACCTATAAATTTATACGTTTAAATGTGAAGCCTTATTTTTTAAGTGCGTGCAATATAAACAAGTAAAATGCTCGCATGGAAAGTTTTATACTCGCCATTATATCATTCATGCTCATTAAATGATCTTAAGCACAGCGGGATAATAAGAGGTATCGACCACGAGCGGTCCCCGAGATCGTAAAGCATATTTTTGCTTTTCTTCCCCTTGAGAGGGGCACTTTTTAGTAATCGTAGCTTGTCTTCTCTTTTCTTCTTCACAGTTTCTCTTTGTAGCAAGGGGCTGAAGAGGATCCCGTTCTCGCTATCCGTTTTCCTGCGTTTATAATCATTACCCGAGCTCTTTTTATATTATTTAAATGAACTCATTTACTTCTTTGAGTTGAGGGATCCTTTACCAAGTATGCGTATTCATTCAATTTTTTTCAACACTTTACAGGGCCCTTCATAAGGTGCCTGCAGAGCTTTTGATATACCAGGACTGGGTGTGCGTTTTATATACACCCTTTCTCACTTGTCAATTTCGCCCAAATTTCCTCTTTCTGATTCTCAGATCATCTCTTTCTGTTTATCTTGTACATTCTCATTGACGATCCTGTACACTTCTTCCTTCACCCACACATGTCTTGCTATGTATTCGTCGAGGTTAATGGGGGTAGGGGCAACGGATGTGTGGCTCACCGGGACCGGTTTCGTCTGACTCTCGTCACATATAAGGGAAGAAGTCTCTCCTTCGTGGTATTGTGTATAGTATTATTGTGAATGTATTTGACCAAATCGAAATACTCGTCCAAGAATTTAACATTTCGATTCTCTATTAATGTCCTCAGAAAATTTTGAGAGAAGAGTTATATCGTTTACTTGACCTTGACTTTCCGGATGGGACGGAACTCCGAATCTATGATTTATTTGATACTTGTTAGTTAGACGCGACATAATATCGTTTGTGAATTCGGTCCCGTTGTCGGTCTTCAAATTTTGTATTCGTCCATAGGTCAGTATATAGCGTCCAAAAATAAACTTTGCCACTGAAACGCCGGTTTTGTCCCTAAAAGGGTACAGTTCTACGAACTTCGTGAACCCGTCTATTAGTACCAGCAAATACGCCGAATGCTCTTGCGATCGTGCGAAGGGTCCAACCAAGTCGGTGTATACTAGATCTAGGGGTTTGTCAGAGGAGGGAGTTGCTCCTAACGGGGCCTTCCTTGGATTAATGTTTTTATATTTATTACAAACTGGGCATTCGCTCACGTACTCCGTCATGTTAGGCCAATAATATTCTCGGAACATTTCTTGATACGTTTTTGATTCAGCCAAATGACCCTTTGTGGAATTATGGTATTGAATTAAGGCTTTCCCTTGCATGCTGAGCTAGGAAGGTACAGTTTGGCTAATTCTCGGCACTCGATGTTACTGATGAAGTAAATTAGTCCATCTAAAATTTCAAAATGACTTTTCTTATCTCCTAATAGTATCTTTTTGCATATTTCATTGTTTCCTTGGGCTTCGAGAACTTCATTTTTTGGAATGGTTGGGATTTCCTCGTCCGTCAGTAGTTTTTCTACTAAGGTGCCGGTTCAGGGTACTTCTTCTGTTTCCAAGCTCATTCTTCTGCTTCGAGTGATTGCATTTATCTCATCAGAGGTGTTTCTCTCATCGTTCTTAACGCAACGACTCATTAAGTCGGCTAAGAAATTTTCCCCTCCCTTTATATATTCGACCTTCAAATCAAATTCCAACAATGTTGTAAACCACTCCGCCAGTCTTTTGGATGACTAATTTATCACCAGACTTATCAAAGGCCGATGATCTGTTCTGAAGATAATTTTTGATACTAAGATTATCGAACGAAAATGGTTTAAAGCTAATATTATGCTCAAGCCTACCCTTTCAATGACGGAATATCTCTTCTGAGTTTCATTAAAATTTTTACTAAAATATTCCAAGGGCACCAATTCATTTTTCTCATTTTGTTGCATCAATACTGTCCCTCCTGCCTTATCAGAGGCACCTGTATATAAAAAGAAAGCTTTGCTGGTGTCCGGATGTCTTACTAGCGTCTCGTTGGTGATTATTTCCTTAATTTGGTTTAAGGCTTCCTCACGCTCTTGCGTCCATTCAAATCTTTCTCTCTTTCTCGTCAGAGCGTGGATGGGTCCTAATATATGGGTCGCATTTTGTATATACCCTCAATAATATTTTATGAACCCTGAAAAGGATTGTGCTTCTTTAACTGATTTTGGAAGTTTTAAATTTTGAAGTGCTTTCACCTTGTCGACGCTGAGGGACATGCTTTCTCTGGTTATGTCGTGGCCTAAAAATGTCTCCTTGGTTTGGAAGAAATGAGACTTGGCCAGTTTGAGTTTCAGATTATTTTCACGGAGTCTCTCCAAAACTTTCCTAATGTTACATTCATGCTCCCCCTTGGTTTTCCCGACGATCAAAAAGTCGTCTATGAACACATATACTGATTTTTCAATCATGTCATTCAACAAATTGCTCATGATGGAGCTAAAGACATTTCGGGCCATTTTTAGGCCGAAAGGTAACGCCTTATAGACAAAACTGGCATTATTTGAAGAAAATGCAGTTAAATCTTGGAACTTTTCGTCCAGGTCTATTTGATGATAAACCTGAGCGAGGTCCAGGGTGGAAAAATATTTATTTCCCCCAAGACTTCGAAAGATCGTACCTATATCTGGCAGTTTAAACCTAGATGTTTTATAAAATTTTATTTAAATTCCTATAGTCCACTACCAACCGATTTTTATTCTTCTGTTTAATTAGTAGAAGGGAGCTACTGAAAGCACTATTTCGTATCTCAACCAGATCACGTCTCTCCAATTCCTTAACTTGTCTCGTCACTTCTTCAGGATACTTAAGAGATAGTCGGTATTGCGGGGTATATACTGGTCCATGTTTAGGTTTCAATTACAAGGACAGTTTATAATCCTCCAGCAAACCCAGTTCATCTCCTTCGATAAACACATCAGTATATTCCGAAAGCAAGTCCTTTAAGAGGAATCCTTTTTCCTGATCCAAAATTGCTTCCAGTATGTAATTCTCTATTATTTCACATTTTTCTTCCTCGGCCACCCTGTGTTTAGTAAAATCACTCATCATCCCTCTTTCATAAATTTCATCATCCACTTCATCCATGAAGTGATTTCTTTGTCTATAACTTCATTAATTTCTTCTCCCACGGAATCATCCGTGACCTTTACATCGAACATACAGTCATATCCTTCCTTACATTCCTCCGCGGATGTGCAATTACAATACCTAAAAATTATAATTGCACAACTAACTTTATTTTTCCTTCTTTATCCACGCAAATTAACTGTGAGTCGATCCATAAATTCGGAGGTCATCTGTCAATATTAGTGACTAAAGTTTTATCCTCCTTTAGAGGGATACTTGTCTGTAGCTCAATGAATGCACAAGCCGAAGGGGCTATGGTGGTGGATCTCCGAGCCAAATTTGAAAACATTCTCTAATCGTACGCGAGACCACGGGTATCTGGTTTTTCCTTATATGAACTACAAAACCGTCACTGAGACCTTCTATTTTAACGTTATTTCTTCTGATAAAATCCGATCCTATCGGATCGTTTAATCCAGGCGGAACATCCTTTACTATTAATGCATTCATTTCATAAATTGCGATCTTTTGTAACCAATACTTCATCATTTATTGCTAGACATCTACGTTGAGCTATTTCTACTTCATCTCCCATTCCCATCATATTTACTAACGTTTCAGTTATGAGGCAAACATCAGCACCGGTATCCAAAAGAGCCAAAGATTTAACTTCTTTTAATTCTACTTGAATAACGGGATCACAAATCTCCACAATGAATAAGCGGGGAGTGTAAAATTATTTTCGGCGTTACCAGGAACCTCTTCCTCCTTTCTCTGCCATTGCATCTCAAAATCATTTGTGTCTCTTCCACTTTCGCATCATGCACACCATTTATGCGGCACACTTCACTAACTAATTCATTCTCATTTAATAACACCCTTTCATTAAATTTTCCTTCCTCTCTCTCTCACACACGTGACATGGTTCCCCCGTAGCTTCTTGTCCGGTTAACGACATAGGAGTAACCCTCTCCATTTCCCTTTAATCATTCTAGCATTCATTCCCACGCGATGTACTTACGTCATTTACATTCGGTTTTAAATACTCACACATATTTTCATTCATTTTATTTACGTTCTCTTTTTCACTCAATTTTAGCTCTCGCGTCAAGGTGAACCGACCCGTTTCATTCAACTCACTTTCGCTTTCATCGACGCACCCGAAGATTTCGTTCAATCTCGTTTCATTTTCACTCACTTTATTTCTCTTTTCTTCGTCCAAACCGGCTTCTCACTCGGGAAAACCCGTTTCATTCATTCCTTTCATACAATTATCCTGATTCCTTTTATTTATTCTTAATTTGTTTCTCCCCTTTTTTACTTTCCTTGATTCTCTGATTCCTCGTGACGTTTGCCAATTTCTTAGTTTTTAATCTAATTCGCGTTTTACACCACCGAAACTAACTCTCCGTAAAGTATCTCTGGTAGGATCCCATTTGGGAGACTGACCCCCGATTGCTCGTAGGCAGTTATTTCGCGTCTCCTAAATGTTGGTTCCCGCCCGTACCTCGGGAATCGGACCCATTTATCCTCCTGACTTGATTCAAAGGGGGACCGTTCCATTTCGATACGTGGCGGAGACCCATCGCGTCGCCTGAAAGGCGGGCTACTACCTTTATTTATGTCCTTCGGACTATTTTTTCGCTAACCAGGTGATGGGCTGTAACCCGACTCAGACCCCCATCCTCGACGGCCGTTGGGCGAGACACTTCTCTCTATTTTATAATTACGTTGTATATATGGGGAGGGAGACCGCGGTTCGTATAGTGTAAAATTGGGGGAATATCTCTGTCTAGGAATTTCTCCTCTATAATGCAAAGGTGACTGGTTTATATGAACATACCTTTCACCACATCTAGGCCTATATTCATTGTTTCTATCTCGCATTCTTTCGAATTCTCTCACCTTTTTAGCATCTGATTACATTACTTTAATTTTATCAATAAGAGGACAAAACTTGGCTCTGTGGCCCATTTTCTTGCACAAATAACATTTTATACCCGATATCATATAATTCTGAACATGTGGAAGCTCTACGGCATTCACATAACACTGGGGTTGGTACGGTAGTTGAGGTTGAGGCGGATAAGGTAGCGACGGAACATAATAAGGAACGCCGGATTTTATCGTCTGAGAATTAAAAGTGGGAATAAAGTTTTGATATAGAAAACTGGGAGGACGCGGTGGTTAAGATGGGTGACTCGTGGGGCAAAATGCTTGCGTTGGGGGAATAGGCTGGAAACCTGGGTATTGTAAAGGGGGACTCACAACATTCAAATTACTTGAATTAAATTGAGTTTGGGCACTTGAATTAATGACGTTTAGGGCATTATGACTTGCGTTGTAACTGCCCATCTGAGGAGCAACTGGCTCAGAATCTATAGGCTCATCGCACCTTATACGCTTAACCTTTTTATGTAAATCCTCTCGGTGGTCATCATCTTATTTAATATAATGGGTATACCTATGTAATGGACTTTTCGGGGGAATCCATTTCCAGATTTTCTAAATCTCTTTGTACCCGATAAACAAATGAACCAAATGACTCATCCGGCCGCCCAATTTCCTTTTCTATACTTAATAATCTATTTGTCACTTCATCCCTTCTATTTTTACAATAGAGGTCATTGCAAACTTCCATGGCTTCTCGCCAGGTTTTCGCTTTCTTTTCTAAACTTGTGAATATTAATCTATTAGTGGGGACTGAAAACTGAATGACTAAAGCCAAACGTAATCTATCACTGTTCCTCCCACTAGCCGGTATAAGCCGTTCGACCTCCGAGATGAAGTCTTGCAAGGTCACGAAGCTAGCAGAAAATCCTTTGACTACTGCGGCCATGTATTCAGCATAATGTCTCACAAGTACTGTGCAAATTTTGACTAGGTGGAGGAGTGTTTTAGTCTCCTCAGGGGTTAGGTCAATTTTAAATTGGTTAGGCACGAAGCTTCTTCCTTTAAGAGGAAGCTGAGGAGGAGAAGGGGAAGATATGGTCTTCCCGTGGGGGGGGGATTCCGATGTACTGAGTCTCTCTCTGCCTTCTCTTTCTCTACTCATTTTTATTTCTATTGACGGATCCAAAGTAGGGGACCAAAACTCAGGGAAATTCCCAAAATCTTCTAGAAGAGAGGAGGGTAGTTTTCCCGGTTCCTTATTATCTTTACAAGACGGGGAATGATGGGGAACGTATGGGACTCAAGTTATATTAAAATGTGGAGGGAAAAATTGTATATCAGAATGAATACCTTTGGATGTACTTCCCGCAACAGGAAGATTTAGTGCTTTAGCACCAACAATCTCGGACGCAACGCAACTGGGGTATCTCACCTGATTTTCCCCTTCATCTTCCCGAAAGGAAATATCAACCTTCTGTTTTTCGTCCCTTGCTCGAAGCTTCAAAGGATGGGGGAGTTTCAACTGCGCTGCCGTTCTCGATCTCGTGGTCCTTCTGGAGATTGTCTTCTGCTCGCTCGTGTGGATGGCCCTCATGCACTCTTCTTTGCCACTGTTTCTTATCCCTGGGGTTTCTTGCTTAATCCCACAACCAGTGACACCATTAATCTGTCGTATTCTTCAGTTTCGCTGGGAGAAGTTACCACTTTCAACAGATTATACTCTCAATGCTGATGATGGCCGCTATATTTTACCTCCTCAGGTGGGCTCAGGGTAGTGCGAATTAAAGGCTAGGGGGGACAAGGAAATCTCTGGCAACGTTTTCGTTTAATTTACTTGAATTAGAGTGCTATTACAGTTGAGGAATTACATTTATCGAGTCGTTTAGGTTCGACTTTAAATCAAAGTTGCATTACTACTAAGTTATAACTTAGCCCAAGACTTCTTAACGCGGCTCGAGTCCTCTCCCTCAAACTCGAAGGCTAGTCTCGCGTGTTCAATCTAATGTTGTCTATTTTCATCTCCTCTACGGAGTTCCGAAATTAATCGCGCGGTCTCAGAATCTGAATTAATCTCTCTATACGGATTGGGCCTTCGCTGTCCATTATCTGGAGATCCGCATCTAACCACCGCGTGCAGAGATCTTATTTAAGGGCGTGGTGCCCCTCCTTATATATTAGAAAAAAACGGAAGTCCTCTATTTCACCGCAGGAGGTGGTTACGTCACTGCAGCCGAACCTTCGTTTGGTAGAAGGGATTCACCAACGCGAGGTGCTTAGGTTATTTAGCGTGTGGCTTTCGTTTGAAAGGAAATACTGAATGAATAATATAATTCTTAAATTAATCTAAGCCCTTTGTGTTGCCAGAGCGCGTTTCTATTTCAATGATGAATATGCAAAGTATAACATATATATATATATATATATATATATATATATATATATATATATATGAATAGAAACGACATAAGTATTAAGGAACGTTTCCGCACACGAGGAGGAGAGATAACGAAATAATGAAAAATGAGGCGAACCGACCGGCAATTGGAAGGCCCTGGGTTCGTTTCCCAGGCGGTTCGCCTCATTTTTCATTATTTCGTTATCTCTCCTCCTCGTGTGCGGAAACGTTCCTTAATACTTATGTCGTTTCTATTCATTTATATACTGCGCGGTCATTGCAGTTATTTGCATATATATATATATATACACATATATACATATACATATACACACACACATATATATATATATATATATATACACAACAATGCCAGGAAAGTAATACAAGAAAAACTGGAGAGTATCGACAGGGAAATACAAACCCTGATTAAGAGCCATACAGAGAGGGAAGAGGAAAAGGCCGTAGAAGCAATAAAGGAAAATCCAAAATACTTCTACAGCTATGCGAAAAGGAAAACAAAAACGCGCGCTACCATTGGGCCCTTAAGGAAAGGAAATAATGAACTAACAGACGATCTAAAAGAAATATTTGAAACATTGAGAGCCCAGTATGAATCGGTCTTCAGTACCTCAAAAAGTGACAATGCGATACCTGACATAGATGTAACCTTCGAAGAGAAATTGCAGGGACAATGTATAACAGACTTTGATTTTACTCCAGAAGATGTAGCGAGAGCTTAGGACAATTGAAATAACGTTGAGCTGCACGTCAGGACAACCGGAACGCACTATTGATTAAAAACTGTAAATATGAAATAGTTACACACTTATATGGAATATGGAGAAGATCCCTAGACACTGGAGAAATACCGAGCATCTTGAAAAGAGCAATCATTGTCCCTATATATAAAGGAGGGGATAGACCTTAAGCAAAGAACTATAGACCAGTGTCATTGACATTCCACCTCACCAAAATATTTGAAAGAATAGTCAGTGAGAAAATCTATGCCTTCTTGGAGGCACTGGAAAGATTCAACGAAAATCAGCACGGATTCCGATTAGGAAGATCATGCCTATCATAATTTATAGAGCACTATAACACTATCCTAGATGCACTTGAAGGCGATGAAAACTATGATACACGGATTTTGCTAAAGCTTTCGACAAATGCGGTCATGGTATAATAGCACATAAAATGAAACATATTGGAATAACAGGCAAATTGGGAAAATGGATGTACAACTCCGTCAGAGAACGTCTACAGGTCGTCAAAATTCAAGGTGTATCTTCATCAGAATCAGAAGTACGCAGCTCAGTACCACAAGGTACAGTATTGGCCCCTCTTGTGTTCATTATCATGCTAAGAGACAGTCAGTGGAGTAAACAGCAACAGTATAGTAACATCCTTTGCGGACGATACAAAGATCAGCAGAAAATTCAGCGATGCAAATGAAGTGGTGGCCTTGCAGAGGGACACGAACAAAATATACATATGGTCAGAAGACAACAATATGATTTTTAAAACCGAGAAATTTCATCTCTTGAGATATGGTAGAACTGAGGAACTTAAACAGACTACATATCATGCTCCAGATAGACAAGAAATTCATCGATGATGCCAAAATTGAGGCACAAAATCAGATAGCGATAAACAAAGCAAAAAGTGTTGCGGGACAGGTACTAAGAACGTTCAAAAGGAGGGACAAAACAATAATGATTACCCTGCTGACAACACTGGTCATACCAAAACTTGAATACTGCTCAGTTTTGACGTCCCCATGTAAAAAGGAAGAAATTAATAAACTAGAAGAAACGCAGAGACATTTCACAGCCAAAAGTGATGGCTGCAAAGAACTCAACTACTGGGAAAGACTACGTAAACTAAATTTGTACTCCCTGGAAAGAAGAAGAGAGAGATACACCATAATCCAGATATGAAAAATGATCGAAAAACTGGTACCAATCCTCACACTAAACCCAATTACTACCCAAACAACGTTGAAAAATAGGAAAGGCAGAATGTGTAGTGTTCCCAAATTAAAGGCTCGATAAGGAACCTCCTCAACACTGAAGGAAAACCGCTTGGTTGTCAGGGGGCCTAGACTTTTTAACCAGCTTCCAAAAGACCTCGGAAACGTTTCAGGGATCAAAGTTGAAGTCTACAAGAGAACCCTAGATACCTGGTTGAGGACGGTACCAGATGAGCCGGGTGTACCTGGCTTTGTGCGGTGGAGAATGCAAGAGAGCAACTCGCTCCTCCACCTAGCCAGGCTTAGAGGCGGGGCCACCAGCTTGACCTTCGTGTGAAGAGAGACCAACACACGGAACCTAACCGAGGTTAACGAGGTGTATATATATATATATTAGACCGTTTCACGATTATATGGTAATTTTTCAAATTGAATTTTGATAAACGCACACACTTTTATTTTTTTATATAAAGGAAGAAAAACAAATAGACAAAATGTAATTTTATTTGAATGATAAAAAGGCACCCCTCAGATGGCACTTCTTTTACATTAATGGATAATTAGAGCAAATATAAGACTGAACGAAAAATATGTTTTAAAACGAAGCGACTTAAATTCTATTTAAGACATATATTGATTAAGAATATAGGGATTTCAGTGGCTGAGGGACCTCCTTTCTCTGATTTTCAATGATTTGAAAGGCCAGTTGTCTCTCTTCCTCACTCTTTGTGAGCTTCTCATTAAACTCTGTAGCCAGTTTGACTCCTCGTTCAGCACAGTCGTTGATTACTTTGACTGCCATGACCCGATTACGGTGCTCCTCAGTGTCTTCAAGTTTCTTGGGAATTTCTATTTTCAAACACTTGAAGAAGTCTTGTGTTTGAGTTGTGACAAAACTGGTAATCTTTAAGTCATTGGGGTTTTGCAACATTCGGGGGTCCACCTTTCTTGCCCTCACTTTTCGAGGAGGCGCGTGGTGAAGGTTGTGGAGCATTAGAACCTTATCATCTTCAGTCACGAGGTTTGAGAAAAAGCCAAATCCTACAAGATCCTCACTCAAGTACCAACCATGGTTCTGAAGTTTTTTGAGGGCTGTAGCACCCACTTCCTTATCAACCTGGATCTTGTAGATATGTAGCATCTTGAGGAGGGCCAAATCATTTGCTGGAGCATCAATTCCAACTGGGGATGTATACCAAGCTTGAAGATAAACTGTCACTGAAAAGGCGTTTATTCGTATCAGAGCTTGTTTATCATGAGGGGTGAGAAGGAATTGGTTCCTAAATAAGTAAATTTTTAAGGAATAGATGCCCTTTCCCATCCATCTAGCTCTGCTGTAAGCTCCTGGGTAGTGGAATCTGCTATCAGAGCCTTTATTTGTTTTAGGCATTGGACAACCAAGGAAGATAAGTGCAAGTTCTAAGTATTCCCTGTAGTCACCTCGAGTGTGGCCCTCTTGAAGTTTGGAGTTGATGAAAGAAATAAGCTTGTCTCTGTGCTTCAAGATCCAATGATCTAAAGATTCTGAGGTGAGATCATTGGGTTCATAGGGCTTGTAATTCTGCTGATCAATGTTATCCCAACAATCTCTGAATCGATTGAATAAGGAAATTTGTGGACCCGAAGAAGAGAAAAACATGTCAAAAACTGCAGTGATAAGAAGCTCGTGGATATGGTGGCCATTGCCAGAAAAAGGAGTGATCTCTGAAGGGCCTTTTGGATGATGGTACAAGCCCCAGCATGGATACCTGTATTGCTTGCAGTAGTATCAAAACAAAGGCCTGCTACCCACTCATTTACTTGTGGCCATTGCTTCAAGACATCTAAAACTGCTCTCCCCATTTCTTCTCCCGTTCCAGAAATAAGCTTTGGAATAGACAGTAATTTTTCTAATTCGCCTGCACCAGTCACAACAATGGACATTACATCAATCTTACCCCCATGCATGGATGGAAGAAGCTTTCCATCAAAATGAATTATTAAAGGGGTATTTGGTTGGAAACTGGCTTTAATGTCTTCTCCCATCTGCATCCGTGTTGATCGCCGAGACCTGTAGATAGAGGATGATGAAAGTGTGATCTCTTCAATTTCCACTCCAGCAGCTGAAAGGGCAGGTGCCACAATGTGCATAGCAGCTCTTGCAGATGTTCCAGTGCGGTCCAGAGCAGCCAAGAACTTTTTATCCCTAACAATTACACCTGGTTCAAGCTTCTCCTTTTTTGAAGATGATGATGAGAGTGCTCTGTAGAACAATTCATCACCAGATGATTCTTCACTTCCTCCTGAACCGGAATTTTCACATTGGTTGAGATCCACAACCTTTGTCAATTGCTTCATTTCTTCCTTTGATTTCCTGCGAAGTTTTTCCATTCTTTCCATGCTTATCTGTCGTGCTTTTGCCTTTCTTGAAAACTCCTTGTCTTCTGGACCCATAATCATTTTCCGATCGTTCCTTTGATCCTTAAGAAAATCTTTATCCTCCTGCAATTTTATTTCTGTTTCCACTTCTGAATGAACTACATCGAAAAGCTTCTTTAAGCTGGTGACAAATTCTGCTTCATTCTTCTCTTGGGTAGGAGTTCGTCGAGTTCGGTTCTTGACCAGCCCTTCATGCTTATTGTAAAGCCTTTTAAACTTTGAGACAATATAAGGCTTGTGGGATGTAATTAAGGAGGCTTTTTCCCACATAGCAATAACTTCGTTGGCTACAGTTGCGCAAGCTACAGAGACATTTTTCTTTCCCACCTTAATGTGATAAAAAAGACGTTTAAGGACATCACTGTTAGTTGGAAGCTGCTTCTCAGAAAAACCCTCTTCCAGCACTTGTCCGACCAACCAGACTTCACACTTGTTTCTGGTTTTTGCCATAATTCTGAGGGAAAAAGTTTTACCACCTGTTAGTCTTAATAATAATATAATATAATCATTAATCACTCACCTAAATTATATTATGACTTGATTACTGTAAGAAAGTTGTAAAGTAACATGAAGTAACCTTTCTAGAACAGTAAACTTGTGAAAATATCAGTAATTATAGATGAAAAAGCAAATAAAACATCATATAATCCATAAAGGGAAAAAATGGAAATTCTAGAATAGTTATCCTGAAGGAAGAATTTTCTAGAATTCTCTCTAAAGAATATAGGGGGGTTACTGGACCATTCCTGAAAATGACCTACTTATCTTCCAATTTTATTTATGAATTTTATATACCAAATTTAAGAGGACATCACAAAATAAATAAATATATTTGCCAGAAAAATGAAAATTTTCTCATGAGGGGTAAAATAGATATGCATTGAGGGGTGGGATAACAATAAGCTCTTGTTTTAATATTTTGCATGAAGTCTTTATTCATGACATATTACTTTTTTAGTATGTGTGCGTTGAGCCATCATAAATTTCGATTTTTCGAAACGGCCTAATATATACTGTATATATATATAATTATATATATATATATATACACTGGTAAATTTGAAGCCGAAGACCTGGTGTTTACACGATTGTTCAAATATCTTTACCTCTTTGGAAAGGGTAACTATTTTAAACTTCAAAGTTAAAAGTAAGTACCTTAGAATTAATATTTTTTCATTCCTCAATGTTTGAGGGAAACTATTTTTTAATCCATGCTCGAAATGTTCAGAACTCGCACCATTGTTCTTTGTTCGTCATAAGCTCACCATGATCAGCACAGCATCGCCCCTGTGTTTGATAACTACGGAGAACTCCACAGGTTTTTCATAATTTTCGTAATACTGAAGAAACTTCTGAAGAGCTTCTTGGTATAAGATTATTTTCTCGTCGGGAGGCCTTTCGCAGTTTAACAGATTCACCAATTCGTTTTCCATTCTTTTAAGCCTATTTTTACTGGGTTCTTGAACTGATTCGTGACTCTTTGTATTTTGTAGTGACGCATACACTTCGTGCGGAACCACGACCACTTTCTTCATTATATTAAACTAGGCAATAAAGGCCCAAAAATTGAAAATAAGATGTGGGTGAATGAACCTCCTCTTTGTGCAATTATTCGCTTTTTCTTCACCAAAGTTTGTCTTTTAAGAGCGAGAGATTGTATTATGTTTTTGTAACGACGTAAGCGCGACTTATGTGAGGGTTTCATTCGTACATTGCATTTTATAACGTTAAGACAGATTTCACAGATGTATTTTAAAAAGTCGGGGTCAATATTTTTAACAAACAGGTGTTGGAGAGTGTAAACGTTTAGGCCAACGTTTTATTCATTTCTAACATGAGATCAACAATTTATATAACCGTGTGCTCATCGCCCCTTATCGAGCTAACATCATAAACACCTTTGTGGAATAAAATGATGTCTTCATAATTAATCGTTGAAAACGGCTTGGTATGTCAAATAACACCATATACCTTTATTTAAAGATTTTAAGAACATGTTTTTATCCTTAATAATTTTAAGCATAAACACAGTTTTACCACATACTGTAGGACCGGATATACTGCATGTACACTCAGTGTGTGTGTGTGAGATGGAGTCTGTACATTGTACAGACTCCATCTCTAACACGGCACACTCTTAAACGCTACCTTCGCCCAATGTAATAAAATTTCGAGTACCAGGTCTTATATTCGTTAATATTATTTTCTTCTTCAGAACCGTGAATGATGACACCTCCGACCCTCAAGAGCCGCATGTCGTGGATGTTGACGGTGATGATGATGTTTAATTGTTAAGGCACCAGACTACGCGCCTTGCATTAGCAAGCCAACCTCCAATCCTATACACGTTACCGTTCTGGAAACCTGCGTTCCGGCTCCTTCAGCAGTAACATCCCCCACCAATCCAAAGCAGGATAGAGCTTAACTTGGAGAACTTTACGATCGATATAGACCATGGTTACCGTGTTGTGGGACATACGGCCACGCCTTATACCTTTAACTTTAATAGCTACCAAATATACGAAAGACACTAATCCTGATCGAGGTTGTGGCTTTATAGCAATAATCTTGATCACATGTTTACCGTATTAAACATGTCCGCTGTTAAAATTTGGATGTCGCTGGTTGTACAGCGTGCACGTACTTTATGGATTTTCTGATAAGAGAATTACAAGCTACCGCAATGCTAAAGACGAGATGGAATATGTTGTGAGCTTGAAATGCGTAAAAGAGCACATCCAATGTGGAGTAAAGGAGTCAACGGTGACTGAAGAGAAGTAGAGACTGTGGATTGTGAAACTCATTGACAAATAGCACAAGAAGACCTATTACGTCATGTTGCACTTCATCGAGTACACACATGTGCTACTAAACGCGATTCTTGTGATTATGTACGATTTAAAATATTTCTACCTTTACATTCATGTATACCACGACGAGGTGGCCAGTGAAATTATATCATAGCTAAAGGTTCATACGATTTTTTAATAGAATTTAGTGACGAAAATCGTTTATCCCCCAAAGTTGAGCAGTATGCGCACGCATTTTTCTTGAACAGAGCCCCTCAGTTTCAGTAAGTTTTTATCTTCATTTAATGTAGTATGTGTACATAACTGTTGCTCGTGAAAAAAATATGGTGAATCCAGTTATTCCTGAACATGTTAAAAAGTCCTTGGTACGCATCCCCGGCAACGGGTATGATAAAACTTTGAAACTTTTATTGCTTCTTGCATCGCAGATGAAAAATTTCTCTAAGCATTTACCAGGTATAATG
The DNA here is from genome assembly GCA_023014485.1 of Bathynomus jamesi. NCBI lineage: Eukaryota > Metazoa > Arthropoda > Malacostraca > Isopoda > Cirolanidae > Bathynomus > Bathynomus jamesi. The sequence continues at coordinate 2,321,967 of JAJOZX010000023.1, read as the reverse complement.
GGAACCGGTTTTAAAAATTCATTTATGCGACCTAGGCATGTCGAAGTTTTCAGGTAGAAACATTACCGTACACGAATTCGTCGCCACAAAACAACAGACGCAATACATGTTCCACCCCGCACGACTCGTTAACTGAATCATTCCACGTGCTCTCTGAGCAGACTTGATAGAAAATTGTTAAAAGATAGAGCTTCCGTTGCTCAGTATCCTCATTGCAGTATACGACGTGTCTGTATTGAAGTCTGTGCGTGTATTCATGTGTAATGCTGCAGCTATTAATTATGTACTTGAAACGAAATGTAGACAATCAATCTCTGGTAAACGGAATGTTATTTATTTAAGTGTTGAAGAGCTGGACAAGATCTTCATTGTGGTTGAGAAGTGGTGCTAGGAGAGGTATAAAATACGTGTAGGGACGAGTGTAAGAAGAGAGCATATTAGTGATACTCCCTAATACGTCATTATTTGCATGCTGTGCCTAATTTATGATACAAACTAGCCCTACGTTGATATACGTTTGATGTGGAAGAATACTGCCGACAATAACACTCTTATCCCTACAGGAAACCGTTTCATTCTCGACAGATTTTTTTGAAGTCAGCGGTTTCCGCAAACCAAAACTTATCTTAGACGCCCGTGCCTTCGATATACGTTATTTTGACACGGTACTTGAATACGCATACACTGTGCTGATCGATGACTTAACAAGTGTTCGGACGAACAAGTTGAGAACTGTTTCGAACTGAAGATGTATTTAGAAGGTACATACCCCCTTGAAATATCATGAGCTTTGGTACAACAGAATCGAACGGTCCAAGCTCGGTCTCACTTTTACTGTTCACCCTGAAGAATTATATCTTTATATCCTTTTATACTATCCTACCTTCCCCTTTGCACTCAACAAACTTATACCTCTGTAGCTGTTACATTCGCTCCTTTCACCTTGCATTTTGTACAATGGAACAATTATTGCTTTCTTCCAGTCTTCAGGCACACTCGCATTTGTTCACGCGTTCAGACATATGCACCACAACAACTCTAACTCTTTCAGTCTCCTATACTTAGGTATGCCCTCATATATTCTATCCACACATGTCGCTTTTCAATTTTTCAGGCATTCTGTCACATGTCCTTCTCACACAGGCAAATCCCATCATATTTCTATTTTTACCCCCTCCCATCTCTTCCACCCATTAAACTCTGGAAATATGCCTTCCATCTATTCCGTGAATTCACATCCGCTGTGAGCATTATTCCATTTTCATCTCTTATTCTCAAACATTCTTTCTTATTTTTATTTCTGCCCTTCTGCACTTCCTTCGAGAACAACTTTCTATTTACTAAGTAATTCTCATTCATCCTCCTTCCCAACCCATCATTTATTCTCCGTTTTTTCTGCCGTGCTTATCTCTTCAGACTTCTCTTGCATTCTTCATACACAGTGGCGTATCAAGGGAGGGGCGAGAGGGGCGAGAGGGGCGACCGCCCCGAGCGGCACTTCCCGAGGGGCGGCAAATTACTGTCAGGCGGGCGCAGTATGCAAAATTTTGGGTTTTTATGTTTTAAAATGCAACCCTCCAAAAAATTATATCTCATCATTGTCGCGCGTTATTTGTGTACAAAATATCCATGGTTTTGATGAAAAATCATCATTAAATGCTATATATGCCACCTCAATGCCACTATTTCCACAAATAGTTGCGTTAAATTTTCACATCGGAAAGGTTGCCAGCCCTATTTTTTCGATAGTACACCAGATATATCGCATATTGATCAAATGTCTCAGGTAATTCGCTATGTGTCGATTAAAGATGGTAATGTAGAGGTGAAGGAATCCTTCGTTGATTTTATTAAATTAGAGGGGAAGACTGCTGAGGCAGTTACTGATCTCATTGTCACTAAGCTCCGTGAGGATGGGCTGGATATCCAGAATTGTTATGGTCAAGGGTATGACAATGCTGCTACGATGGCAGGTATTCATCTTGGAGTTCAACGCAGAATTCTTGATGTTAGCAAACACGCTGTTTTCATTCCTTGCAATAACCACTCGCTGAACTTGGCTGGAGTTCATGCCGCGGGACTGAGTCCTAATGCTGTAACTTTCTTTGGAACAATTGAACGAATTTTCGTCTACTTTTCTTCCTCTACTCATCGTTGGGATGTCTTAACAAAACATTCCAAAATCACTGTCAAGCGAGTCTCTGATAAGCGGTGGAGTGCTAAGTATGATGCTGTTTCTAGTCTTAAGAAGAACTTGACTCACGTTGTTAGTGCCTTGGAAGAACTGAGTGAAGGGGTCTCCGAAAATCTGGACACAAAGGGCGATGCTGAAGCTCTGTTGACCTCCATCATGTCATACACATTCATTGTGTACTTATTTTTCTGGGATCCAGTGCTGAAAGAAATCAATGATGCTCAGCTATATTTTCAAAGAAAGGGACTTGCTTTGGACAGTGTGCATTAAAAATGAACTCTTTATCCGTGTTTTTAACTAATGAACGAGAGGCAATAGTATCAAACGCTGCAGATGCCGCCGAAGAGTTCTGTAATGAAATGGATATCAGTATAGACCGCAGACTCAGGAGACGGAGAAGAATGCCTGGAGAGCAAGCTCGTGATGCTGGATTGACCGTGCAAGAGGATGTACGCAGAGAATTTTTTGAAATCATGGATCGTTTATTAGCAGAAATTGAAAAACGCACAGTTTGTCTTAAAAACATGAATGATCGCTTTGAATTTCTGTCTCCTTCGTACCTTTTGAATCAGTCCAAAGATGAAGAAATTAATACCAAGGTCAATAATTTTTCTTCCATCTACAATGACATTAATCCAGGAAGTCTACTGGAAGAAATAAAGCGTTTGCGCAGACATTTGCTCAGTTTCGAAAGCATAAGCGTCGACGATGATCCAAAGAACTGGGATATGTTAAAACTACTTCAGTGGATCGTTAAATGGGATCTAGTGGAATCTTTGCCTCATATAACAATTGCCCTCCGGATCTGTCTAACTACGTGCATGTCCTTGGCAAGTTGCGAACGAAGTTTCTCGAAACTGAAACTTATAAAAACTTACCTCAGGTCAACTATAAGTCAATCTAGACTGAGCAATTTGGCGATTATTTCAATTGAACGCGAAGTTGCAGAGACAATGGACATAGAAAAAATCATTCATGAATTTTCTGTTATGAAAGTCCGAAAATTTAACTAGGCATTATACATTATATAGTTATTGTTAAAATTATGTAGTATATTATGTACGGTACATTATGTAGTATTGTTAAAATTGAAGTTGTTTTATTTAAGTTTTTCTTCCAATAAAAGTTTTGTTTAGAAGTGTATTTTTGTAAAGGAATTGTTTTTAAAATTGAAAATTGTTGCAGGGGGGGGGGGGGGGGCGTTGGCATTTTCGCCCCGAGCGGCAAAAAGTATTGGTACGCCTCTGTTCATACACCCTCTTTCTTCGGCTTTTTTTCTCTATTGCAATTTCCCTGCACAAACAATATCCATTTCCTCAATTTATCCTTAACCGCTGGCGCAACCTCGACGTCCTATCACGCTGTTTCGCTCATTTTTGCATCTGTCTCAGCAACTCCACTCACACTCCTTGCATTTCTAGTCAGACATTCCTTGTACACATTCCATATCTCACTCATATCCATTTGATCTGCATCTTTTACACTCAATTCATCATTTACTCTCTTACTCTATTCATCCGACACCTCTCTCATCATTATCTTTTCCGCTTCAATTCTTTCTTAACCCACATTTTTTTCTGTTCAAACTCCTCTATTCTCCACGCACTCTCACCACAAAACTAACACTTGGTCAAAGAGACCCCATTTCATACCTGGCATTACACGTGTGTCACCAACCTCTTTCAGAATATTTCTTTTCACGAGAAATAGTCCATCAGACTTCTTTCACCATATATATCATTCGTTCTATACCAAGTATTCTTGTGCACTCCCATTATGTTCAAACATGTATCCATTACACAACTTTTTCTCATTGCATAACTCTTTCAGCTGTCACCCATTATGATTTACTCCTGATAAACCATGCTTCCCCAGCAGCTAATTTTCCGGACCCAAACCAACTTTCCCATTCATGTCTCATATCAAAAATATTTTGTAAAATTCAGGTACACTTCCGATTACATTATCAAGCTCTCTTCAGAAGCGCTTTCTTCCTCATCCCTACACATATCATCACAAGGCGCATATTAAGGTGGAGTGAAAATATCATTTTTGGATTTTTAATTTACTTGAGTGTGGAAAAGTTGCCAATGGGCTTTAGAAACAAGCATGTGAAATTATATTACAATTGAAGCATTGCTTGATTGACCACCAGCGAATTTAATATATGGCATATTTCATGTTTTAACGATCGCTTTGCCCATCAGGAGTCATCCAAGATGCTGGTCTTTCATCCATGTTTATGCAAATAATTAACAGCTTAGTTTGCTGTAGACTGTGTTATTGCATACTTGAGGTTGACATTTAAGATTACAACATGTGTGGAATGTAAATTAATGGCAATTACAGAGGGTGGCCAAATTATTAGAGCTGATGTGAGTAAGTGAGATAAGAAAGAGTTTAGTTAACCATACATTGATTTAATGCTAGTTTCAGTGATGGTAGTGATTTGGTGCGATAACATATGCAGTCCGTGAGTCAGAGGGGATGGGAGATTGGGAGTGGGGGGAGAGTGAGTAATATGCAAAGCGCGGCTGCTCCGCCAAGCTCAGTGCACATGTGGCAGTGAGAATTGAAGGTTATTTGTGCTGTTATCATCATTTTTTCGTGAAACTTGATATTAAAAGTAAGTTAATTACATATTGATATCTGTTTATAGGTGTTTGACAAGTGATTGTGACAGTATTAATTTGATATTTCTTTTTCTTGCAGAAATTCTTTAATAGTCTTACATTGCTTACAATTTGAAATAATTGTTTTTTTTTTCAGAATGGAAATTATTACGAGGGAGAAGGCGGCATGTGTGATTTTTGGCGCGCCACGCGAGATACCCACAAATGTTTTCCCACCTACGCTGATGTTATGAAGGCTTACATCCATACAAGACAACAGCTGACAACGAAGAATAACAAATATCCACCGTTCGCCGAAGTATCAAAAAAAGTTTGCGTTGATGTTGAACTTGTTTGGGAGAAAGCGTCTCTTCCGACCGTGACGCACGGACGAGTGATTGAAACGCTCAGACCGTACAACGAGAAATACAAGAAAATCTTGAAACCATACAAGGCTCGGAAGGACAACGACAACTACAAGCAACAACTTGAACAGTTCAGAGAAGACGCAGATAAACTCTTCGACATTAGCAAATGCAAATGTGTAGATTTCGTCATGAGCTGTAAGTGCGAAAGAGCGGACAAAGTACCACTCAAAGAAAGAAAGTTTCTAGAGGACCAGAGAGGAGCCAGAAAGATGATTATAGGAGGCATCGATTTGGTGGAAACAACAAAGCTACAGAAGAAATATCCAGGAAAGTCTGTGAATCGAGAAGACACAGCATTCACCAAGAACAATCGAAGCAGCAATGCAATTCTGGAAGCTACAACGAGGAAGACAAGGACGACGACACCGACAACAGCGACGAAGAATACACCCTATCTAAGTCACACTGTAAACCTGATCTATCGACACTGGAGAGTAAACGTCAAAGAATGACGATGACTGTACGATTACCATGTTTGGCTAAAGTGTGCGATAGAACGGGCGTCTCAGTTCGAGCAGCAGCCGTTATTGCCTCATCCGTGCTACAAGACATTGGAATTGTGTCTACAAATGACACCTCCAAAGTCATTGATCGTAGTAAAATTCACCGAGAAAGAAGTAGAACTCATCAAGAACTGACAAAACTAGACAGCAGTATGACAGACTTGCCTGGATTGTACTTCAACGGTCGAAAGGATAGAACGATGAAAAATGTACGAGACGCCGCAGGACATGGCCACCGGGACAGAGATACAGAAGAGCACGTCAGCATTATTTGTGAACCAGGTTCATCGTACTTTGGCCACGTGACGCCGTCAAGTGGATCAAGCAAGGCGATTTCCAAAGTAATCTTTGAATGCTTGGCTGCGCGATGTGTGGATCTCGACAGTGTGAAAGTCGTCGGATGCGACGGAACCGCTGTCAACACTGGACATAATGGCGGAGTTATTCGGCAGCTTGAGGAATTACTACAAAAACCGCTGCAATGGCTCGTGTGCTTATTACATGCTAACGAGCTCCCCCTGCGACACCTGTTTCAGCATTTAGATGGAGCAACTACAGGACCTAAGTGCTTCTCAGGACCGATAGGGAAATCTCTCACAGCATGCACGGAACTCCATATAACATCGTATGAACCTATATCTCCATTACAGCCACTGCCGCATGTTGACGTGAAGGACCTGAGCACTGACCAGCAGTACCTGTGGCAGATGTGTCAAGCTGTCAGTGAAGGACACTGTCCCTGTGATCTAGCATTGCGAAAACCGGGACCATTGAACCACTCGCGATGGTTGACAACTGCCAACAGAATCCTCCGCCTCTATGTTGGCCTCGATGCACCATCCAACAACATCAAAACTCTTGTCACATTCATCATCCGGGTCTACGCCCCAACATGGTTCGCCATCAAGACGCAGCCATCATGCAAAGATGGAGCCAAACATCTGCACGGGATGATGGTGAGAACACGGTACCTCAGCTCCTCTCTAAAGAAAGTCGTCGACCCGGTGATTCGGCGAAACGGCTTCTGCGGACACCCCGAGAACGTGCTATTAGCCATGATCACAGATGAGCGACCACATATAAGGGAACTCGGACTCAGAAGAATCATGAAGGCAAGATCACATGTGTCTGCAAACAAAATCCGCAGGTTTCGAGTGCCACCGCTCAACCTCGACGCGACCGAATACCAGGACATGGTCGATTGGCAGACTTTGACCGTGACGGAGCCTCCTGTTACGATGGATATGACGGACAACGAATTGAACGACATGATCTCTGCTCAAATTTCACCAAGTGTCCTCTTCCCTCGCTTCCCTTGTCACACACAGGCGGTGGAAAGATGCGTGAACCTAGTTACCGAAGCTTCAGCCGCTGTGTGTGGCGAGACGTCCCGCCATGGATTTATTCGGGCTCGCGTCGCTTCTCGGCAGCTTATGCCGAAACTTGAGTCTAAACGTGACTATCAATTCTGAATTAACCATGCATGCATAACTCAGACTCTATCGTTAGCATAATAGTGTGCCAAAATTACTAAAAATATATAGTCTGATGTTTACTCGTATTTTAGGTATTTTTGTGTAAAATCGTATATTATTGTAAACTTATAACGTCTGGTGGTCGATCAAAAGATTGTCTGATTTTAATAAACTTTTTTGCATATTGTTCTATTAGTCCATTGGCAACTTTTAAAACCTCAAGTAAGTTAAAATTCACAAAAAAAAAATTTGGGCCATTTTCACTCACTCCACCCTAGCGCATGCGCATATACAACTAGTACCGTCACTTTCATTTTTTAAACTTAAATTTTACACACAATATGGGAACTAACACACGAGAAGTAGTAGCATGGGTCAATCGAAGTAGACAGTTGCCATAGAAACTACGGGAAAAGGGAGAGGAGATGAGAGGAAAAAGGGGGGGGGGAGGAAAAACGGGAAAAGAAGGGGAAAAGGTAAAAGAGCGGAAAAAAAGTTAACAACAAAATTTTAATTTCGTCTGTGTAAACGATGGGTTGATAAATGTAAATAATGGTTGTCTAAAACATTTTAGTTTTTGACATAAAATTAACCAACAAACGCCTTCCAACGAAATGAATTTAGTTCAAGAACAACGCGTTAAACTATCGAAACGATCATCTCCGGCGTTCAAATTTTCAACCAAGCAAAAAGAATATTCTGGAAGCCACGTGGGAAACAAGTTGTAGAAGCGACGACGACGACCGGGCAGGCTTAGAGACGGATCACGTATTGATCACATGTATTACTGCTGTAATGAATTTTTTTTATGCACGAAGGAGCCATGGGCGAACGTCCGCAAAGTGCACCCCCGATAAAAGAAGAAGAGAGCCAAAATGAAGGTCCAGGGATTTCAAGATGCCTAGGCACTCTGCGTTTCCCTGTTTCATAGACAGGGAGAAAGATGGAGTGAGGAAGATTGTTCCATAGTTGATCGGTTGAATAGAAGAAAGACTGGAAATACCATTTAACCTTTGCGTTAAAGAGTTGGGGAGAAAAGGAATGAGAAAGTACAGAAAGTCTGGTGCTGCGTGCTCTCCTTAAAAGAGGAAGCATTCAGTTAGAGAGTTCAGAAGGTGTTTTGTAGAAATGTACCAAGAGTACAAAGACATCTGTGTCATCACATACAACGTGAATAGTGTTATAGCCCTGTCTGACTGCAGATATCACTTGATTGACGATGATAACATCTGCTTCTTCATGCTTCGTAGCCATGTCACGTCTCTTGATATGTATTCCCATGTGCACTTCACCAGGAATGGTGTCAGAACCATTGATGAGAAGTCAACTGTTACATGGCTGCTCCTGAAAGAGTATTGGCAACCTGACACAGATGACATCAATTAACTGCACTTTGTTGTTAGTAACAGTAAGAGACACAGACTGTAGCAGAAGCGAGAATTACAAAGTAAGATGACGGCGGTCACCAGTGACGGATGGTGTTCGTTCACGAGTACATCCTTTTGGGATGTATTCAAAGTATTTGTCATAGATGAGCTGCTCATCACCGTTTGTCACGGGCGACTCCTTACTTGTGGCAACGCCGCAATGATAGTCAAGGTACCCCAACTGTGGGAAGGTAGGGTGGAGGGGGGAAACCGAGTCCCACAACATATAACACAGACATATATATCTAAAGGACAATTGAATGTGCATTCATTGAGATACAGGTAATTATATTGTAATGTCTGTGTTCATAAAGATAAACAATTAATATGATCGTATACAGCGTTGAACTCCATGTAGTTTACTAGTCTCATACAGTAATAAGGTTCCATTATGATTACTGCAAGTCTATATGAACAGCTACCAAAATACAACTTTTTATAATTTATACTAGTGAATTTTAACCAAAAATAGACATTGCACAACCAATTACAATTACATTACAATAATTTATAATATTAAGAGATTAGCTAATCGAGAAAATGTAAATTTATGGACAAATTAACTTATTATGCTTTGCCATTTTTGTGAATGTAAAATATTTTTATATAATTACACTTTGAAATGGGTATAAATTATCATAGTGTTTTTTTGGTGTTAAATTTTCTGTAAATATAGATTTTGTTTTGTAATGAAAATTTTAAAATTTTAAATAATCAGTAAGAGAATCAGTTAAATTTGGCCGATGCCAATGCCCAAAAAATGGCCGATTCTGCCAATGCCGATGAATCAGTACACAATTAGTTTTTATTGATTTTGCTAATTTTGAGGGCCAGGTTCTTTACTGGTAAATATACTATTCAGTTTGATGTAATAACATGTTTTATAAATTTAATGACTCACACATGTTTATAACCTCAAGGAATCGCAAGTTTTAAAAAAAAAATATCATCTTATTTGTTAAACTTTAATACAAGAATGTCACATCTTCTAATTTTTTTTACAGACTAAATAGTATAATGGCTCCAAATAAAGAAATTTCATACAAGAATAGATTGAAAATTATTGTTCTCCATCAGACATGGGGCTGAGACCTGCCCTCGACCTCGAGGTCGGCCTTAGGCATATTTTGTAGGCCTCGGCCTCGAGGTCAGACTCTGGTATATTTTGTAGGCCTCGGATTCGGGCATATTTTGCAAGCCTCGGACCTCAAATCAAAATTGGCCTTGGCCCCGAGGCCAGCTGAAAAGTGGAAAGGCCTCGTGACTTTCGTGAGGCCTTACGGAATCCTGATTTGTTTTGTTCTGTAATTTTCAACTCCCGGTAGCGTTGGGTTGGAGATTCTTCAGGTGGGTGCGCTCGGGGTGGATATTCTTCAGGTGAGGACTATGACCTTACAGGTGACCGTATGTGGCGGCATATTTTGATGAATATTATTCAGACAGGTGACTAGTCAGGCGGCAGTTTTTGATAAATACTATTCAGTTTGGTGACCAACGGATTAGTGGCAGGTCACTCTGACGTTAGGTACATAAATATTATATGTGTCGGGGTTATATACCTATTATTCAGTCAGTCAGCAGTAGACCAATTGAATTAATGTAGCAAAACTAGTGTGGGAAAGCAATCTATCAGTTGGTCATCGGTTGAACTGAGCTCATATAATGTGTTTGTGTTATTTACGTGTATAAACTATTGTACTGTATCTACTTCTATAAAGAAAAAATAGGCCAAACTAGAGAAGAATACCACCTGGTATGCTGATAACGAGCTTCTAGCATCGATAATTTTGTTTTTCGCCCTTCGTAAATTGTAACATACAGTATAAACTTCTAAATAATTTGATTTGAAATGAATATATAATATCTGATGCAAAACAATAATTTTGCTAATATCGGCATTATAACTGAAATGTAAATTGTTATATTGTTTGCAAAAAAATTTTTCGGTCTTTTTCATTTACTTTAATAATATATAGTATTATACGTACAGTATAACTTTAAAAATGTCTAATAATGGAAATATCAGGTGCAAATACACTCTTGAATTAAATTACATATACTGTATAACAGTGAAATATCATGTGGAAATATATTTTTAGTGTTATCGTTATTATATTATTATCGTATATATAATTATATAGTAATGGTATGGTATAAACACTCATTGAGTTTGATCAATCTTGAAATATTTTGCTAGATCATCTTCACATAATAACTTTCCATATTATCATAAATACTTGAAATATTGCGGGTATATTAAAATGAGAAATAAGAACTGCATGAAATGAGAAATAAAAAGTTACTGGGCTAATGACCCGGCAAGTGTAAACACACATCGTGTCGATGCTGTGGTGTGGCCGCGTGTGATAGATGAAAGTGCTCAATGCTTAATAATTCCCTTTTATTAGGAAAGTGAAGTGAGCTGTCTTTATTTATTAATTTTAAGTAGAATCTTGCTTTTCTTTATGGATTTCTAAAAAAGAAGACATACAGGCTAGTGTGAGGGTACCTTTAGGATACCTTTGGAAGAGCTTTAGGCCTAGGCTAGGCTAGATTGTTGAGCCTTCCCAAAGCATGGAGGAGCTTACTCGTAAAAGATTTCGAAGTGAGTATCTACACCCGGAGGTGCAAATACTGCATTCGTTATTTGCATCCGAATATCACACCTCTGGGTGCAAATACCCTCAGCCTAACAATCTTAAGGCCTCGTGAAGTGTCCCCTAAAAAAGGACCCGGCCTCGGCCTCGAGGCCTTTGAAAATGCATGTCCTCGACCTCGGCCAGGTGTTGTCCCCATTCCTGTTTTCCATAAATAATGCAACACTCAAAGACAAATAGCTGCTAAAGCTAACGTATCATTGTCTATTGTTTCCAAAACATTTTCTCACTACTCACAAACTGAGGATGTGAAGAACAAAATAGGTTGAGGATGGAAGCGAAAAACATCTAAAAAGGATGATGACTATATGATAATGATGAGCAAGCGTAATAGAAAGAAGACTGGTGGGTGGGGAAGGGGAATGAGGGAGTGTGGACGTTGGTTGTGTAATGTTTATTTTTGGTTCAAATTCACTACAATATAAAAAGTTGTATTGTGGTAGCTGTTCAAATAGACTTGCAGTAATCATAATGGAACCTTATCTATACTAATAATTGTGACGGTCGAACTGCCTCCGAACTTTCTTTCTTTGTTTCTTATGGCCAGCCAAACAACAGGCTATATTTCGGTGAGACTTAGGGGATAGGGGTAACTGAGGCCGGGGAAGAACATAGATATATGTGGCATTGGCCTCCGCGGTCATCTGAGGCCTCTGAAGTCCTCTGTATTTCGGATTGGTTGAAAAATAGTGATATCATAGACATCTCATAAAAGATAGTGACATAAAATGGGCGGAACTCTAGCATATATATATATATATATATATATATATATATATATATATATATATATATATACAGGGTGTTTGAAAACTTTCTGTACAAATTGTAATGGGGGATAGGCAACACCAAGACAAACCCTTTTCGTCTATAAGTGTATGTCCGCTCACGTCACCATTCGGCGCGAGAGGGCGCCGCTGCAATTGGCTAAAAGGTGAAGGGGGCTAGACTCGCGCTTGCCGCGGGCATTCTTAAATCGGACGTAGTACGCGTAACATGGAGCGCTTCACGACTGCTGAGATGGCTGACATGCATATGGTGTATGGGGCTGCCAATGGAAACGGAAGAGCTGCTGTGAGGTTGTACCGACAGCGCTTCCCAAACAGACGTGTGCCAAACCACCAAACGTTTGCGCATTTGCATCGGCGACTGCGAGAAACTGGAACATTCCATGCAAACATGCATGACACTGGTCGGGAGAGAAACGTGCGCACTCCTGACATGGAAGAAGAAATCCTACGGCGATTTGAGGACAATCCAAGCGCAAGCACGCGAGGTGTTGCACGTATCCTCGTGTGAACCACGACCTGGTCTGGAGAGTGTTGCACGAGCAGCAGTTACATCCGTTTCATCGTTAGAGAGTCCAGGCATTACAACCTCGGGATTACCCTCTTCGTGTGGAATTCGCACGCTGGTTTCTGCAGCAAACAGCGGTGCAGCCTAATTTTCCGGCTTATGTGCTGTTCTCAGATGAGGCCTGTTTCACACGTGAGGGTGTGTTTAACATGCACAATTCTCACGTGTGGGCGCACGCAAATCCACATGCTACACGGGTGCATGCTCATCAAGAACGGTTCGCCGTCAATGTTTGGGCGGGTATCGTCCATGGCAAGTTGATTGGGCCGTACCTGCTGCTTGCCCGACTCGACGGGCGGGTTTATCGGATATTTCTTGAAGAAACGTTACCGGAACTGCTGGAAGATGTTCCCGTAGCTATTCGTAGACGAATGTGGTTTCAACACGACGGGGCCCCAGCACACTCCAGCAACGATGTGCGGGATTATCTGAACGCCACTTTTGGGGACCGGGATAGGCCGGGTGGGCCCGTAGCCTGGCCACCGAGATCGCCCGATTTAACATGCCTCGATTTCTTCCTGTGGGGACACATGAAGAACCTCGTGTACGAGACTCCCATTTACTCAGAAGAAGACCTCGTAGCAAGAATCGCTGTCGCCGCTGGAACTGTTCCCGAAATGCCGGGAATCTTTCGACGTGTACGTCGGTCAATGCTTCGACGCTGTCGGGCATGCATTGATGCTACCGGTCGCAACTTTCAGCACCTTCTTTAAATAAACATGCCTTCTTTAAATAAACATGTTACGCGTACTACGTCCGATTTAAGAATGCCCGCGGCAAGCGCGATTCTAGCCCACTTCACCTTTTAGCCAATTGCAGCGGCGCCCTCTCGCGCCGAATGGTGACGTGAGCGGACATACACTTATAGACGAAAAGGGTTTGTCTTGGTGTTGCCTATCCCCCATTACAATTTGTACAGAAAGTTTTCAAACACCCTGTATATATATATATATATATATATATATATACAGGGTGTCCCATAAGTCCGGCATCATAGGAGAAATTCATATTTTTCTATTTCTACAAACCATAATTCATATTTTTCTTATGCTCGAGATGCCAATTTCCCGTCCACCATTCTGTTCAGTGACGAGGCTGTTTTTTATGGAAATGGTGAGGTAAATCGACAGAACACCCGCTACTGGTCTCAAAACAACCCTCACTGGTATACCTCTTCAAAGGAGCAAGGTGCATCTCGGGTAATGGTATGGTGTGGCATTTGGAAGGATCGCATCATAGGCCCCCTCTTTTTCGATGAACATGTCACTGGAGGCCCATACCTACGTATGCTCAAGGAAGAAGCATTTCCCAGTGTCTTGAACGAAGAAGGAAATTTCCCAACATGGTTCCAGCAAGACGGCGCTCCTGCACATTACAGCACCCAAGTAAGGGAATACCTGTACCAACAATTCCCTTGTCATTGGATAGGACGTCAAGGGCCTGTGGAATGGCCAGCTAGAAGCCAAGATCTCACGCCACTAGATTTTTATCTCTGGGCCACTTGAAAGCGCTGGTATACGCAGAGAAAATTAGGAGTGTTGAACATTTGCGGCAGCGCATTATTGGGGCATGTAACACCATTACTCCTGACATCATTCACCGTGTATTTGCTGACTGGGTATCACGTCTGAATTTGTGTATTGAAAACAATGGTGGACATATTGAGCACGTTCTGTAAATAAAAGCTTTTGTTTTGCCTTTTTGTATTATTTTTTCTATGATGCCGGTCTTATGGGACACCCTGTGTATATATATATATATATATATATATATATATATATATATATATATATTTAGGGTGTTTCATACCTATAGGGTAAAATAAAAATGAGCTTGGAGTTTTAATCCACACGTTTCTCCGTATTCTAAAGAACAACAAAACACGTTTGTGCAAGTTTGAACCAGATCGCGCTGCATTAGAGGTCCCCAGCTTTGACGACTTTTGTCAGTTCATTTCTCGCCTGCCTGCAGTGAAGACGGTTTTCTTCGTCACTTGAGCGGTTCGTGTTGTATAGCCTATTGGACAACTATGGAGGTAATTATATATGCTACTAATTATCTCATTTTACTGTGGTATTGAAATTTATTATTATTTAATTTCTGTCATTTTACTGTGGTAGTGATATTTATTATTAATATTACATGAAATTAATTAGTCTGTTGCATATTGGACAACTAAGCTGGTAATTATTTATGATACTAATTAATGTAATTTTACTGCGGTATTGAAATTTATTTAATTAATGAATTGTCAAAGAGAACGTAGTGTACACGTATCAGTTTTATAAATAAAGAAAAGCAGTAACTGGGACTCGAACCAGTGTCATAGCCGTTTGGCGGCATCGCTCAAGTCGGCGTACACAGCACGCTATCCACTCCCTAGATGGTGTAGTGGATAGCGTGCTGTGTACGCCGACTTGAGCGATGCCGCCAAACGGCTATGACACTGGTTCGAGTCCCAGTTACTGCTTTTCTTTATTTAATTAGTGAAATTAATTACGATGTGAAATTATTTCTGTGGAATTATTTAGTTTGTTTTCTTTTCCAGGTGTCTACCAGAGCGAAAACAGAAGTGTTTCTTATTGGCCAGACGGATGCGAACATCACATCAAGTGGCCTTCCAACTCAGTTGCAAGTACTCAAAAAGTACTTTTACCACCAAAAGGAGCAAAAATTTGGACGTACTAAATGCCTGAACCTGTGCCTGGATGCCTGTCTCATATTTTGGGAGAGAGCGAGAATCCCCATGATGCGTCGAGATTCGGCCTTGAGGAAGATGGAATCCCTTCTCAAGGAATACGACCGGCTTGTGAAGCACAAGTCATAAAGCAGAGTCCTTCCGAGTGAAGGAGGCGATGTTCAAGGAGGCAATAGCGAAGGAGATCATGGATATTGCTCATTCACAGGCTAAGGAAATGATGAAGAATCAGGAGGACATCCACTTTCTCGACATGCAGCGTGAAGATCCAAATTCCTGCAGCATGGGCCCTGTTGACATGAAGCTTCACTATAAGGAGATTAGGAAAAGGAAGAGGCTGGACAAGATTAAGGAACAACAGGAGAAGGCCAGGAAGGAACAAGGAGCTGCAGAAGATACGGGGGCTTTAGTGATTTCAACTTCGTCAGAGACTGACTCAGATGTCGTTGACCCAACCGTGGAAGTTTTTCCATCCTCCTCCAAGGGAAATACCAAGAAGCGACGCAGGAATCTGATCTCACAGGATGTGACGACTACCTACGATCGGCTGAATATTTCGTAACGCGATTCAGCTATGTCGTACGCTGCAGCGGCTAAATCACTAGGTTTTGACTTGGATGAACTGTCCATTTCTGCCAGTACCATGTATCGCACACGCAAGGCTCTCAGGAAGGTGGCTGCTGAAAGTTATCAATCCGACGAAGTTTGTCCTGGTCAGCCTCTTGTCTTGCATTGGGACGGTAAGCTCCTACCTGACAATGAGCAATGGAAGGAGAGCGTTGACCGGATCGCCGTCCTCGTCTCTGGCGACGGCAAGGAGAAGTTGCTCGGCGTTCCTAAGGTGACGTCCGGAACCGGCGAGAAGATAGCGCGAGTTTGCTTGGATTTGGTCAAGGAACACAGGATGGAAGAGCGCGTGCGGGGACTGTCTTTCGACACGACAGCGTCGAACACCGGGATTCATATCGGGGCCTGCGTCCTGATTGAGAAAGGTCTTGGCAGAGAACTCATGTACTTCCCCTGTCGGCATCACATCTATGAAGTCATCCTCAGCTCCGTCTTCAAGCGTGCATACGGCCCTTCAAGTGGCCCCGATATACCCGTTTTCAAGAGGTTTCAGGCACAATGGAAGTTCATCGACCGGTTGGACGTGCGGCCGTACGATTTTGCTCAAGTCAATGACTCTATGAGGGAACTGAGGGAGAAGTCAGTCCTGCTGGTGAGAGGGATGGTGAGCACGTCGCATCAGCGCGATGACTACAAGGAACTGCTACAGTTGGTTCTCATCTTCCTGGGAGAAGTAAAAGTGGTGGATTTCCCTCTCAGAGCCCCTGGCGCTTACCATCACGCTCGATGGATGGCGATAGCCATCTACTCCTTGAAAGTAATTCTACTGAAGAAGCAGTTCAAGATGTCGAGTCACGAGTTGGAAGCTCTGACAGCCGTAGGTCTCTTCGTGTCCCTCGTCTACATCCGAGGTTGGACTCGTGCTGCAACCTCAAGCAAGGCTGCCGCAGTTGATCTGGAATTTCTGCGTGACGCGGAAGCCTTTGCCATGTCGGGATATTCGTGTGTTAACGCTGCGCAAGAAGCCATGTCTCGACACCTATGGTACATCTCTGAGACTCTTATTGCCATGGCGTTCTTCGACGCAGATGTGGCAGATGAAGAAAAGGCTCAGATGGTCGTCAGTTTGGATAAGCCCGCATCGAAAAAGGAACTCAAGCGACCCCAAGGGAAGAACGTCAGGAATCTTGCCTCGAAACACCTGGCGGAGTTCGTGACAGGAAAGACGATGGCTTTCTTCCATGCATTCGACTTGGACACAGAATTCTTGAAAAAGCCAGTTGCCGAGTGGACTGAAGTAGAGGGCTTCAAGCAAGCAGCTGCAACTGTTAACAAAATCTCTGTCGTCAACGATCGGGCCGAAAGAGCCATTGCGCTCACCAAAGAGTTCAACTGTTCTCTGACGAAGAACGAAGAGCAGAAGCAGTATTTGCTCAAAACTGTGATGCAGCATAGGGCGAAATACCCGAATAAAACCAAGAAGGATTTCATGGACAAATGATTCGCAAGAAGTGGTTATGTTTTTTGTATCTTTGTGAAAATGTGTAGTGAAATGGTACTCGTTTGTTGAATAAAAATTCATTGACAGATTTTTGTTTAATTTTTTCCGTTTATGATCTGCCAGAGCATCAAACTGGGGACCCGTAAACTTTAAACTATTGAATTAATACTTCGGTTTATCAGTCTGCTCAGCAAATGGAACAAGGGGATCCATGTGGATTAAAATTTTTCCAAACTTTTAATTTATGAAACACCCTAATATATATATATATATATATATATATATATATATATATATATATGGTGGAGCTTAATTTTTCTTGATAATGCACCACCGCAGTAGGATTTTAAGTTATCAAATTGCAATAAATGCGTTTTGAAAAACATCTTTAAAATATTGTCTGGCCGTAATAAAGCGAAGTGAAGTGCTATCTACCAAGGGGATGGTCTCTATTCATATATATATATATATATGTTCCTCTGTGAAAAACAATATGTTTTTATTTATTGTCAATTTATAGAAAGTTCTACAGATAGGATTTTAAAATTATCAAAACTTTAAAGAATTATCTGCTTTTAAAATACCTGGTATTTTCTCTTATTGTATCTCTTTATTTTTACTTAACCTATTACAATAGGTTTTTATTTATTGTCAATTTATAGAAAATTCTACAGATAGGATTTTAAAATTATCAGAACTTTAAAGAATTATCTGCTTTTAAAATACTTGGTATTTTCTCTTATTGTATCTCTTTATTTTTACTTAACCTTATAGGACCGAGATGGAACTTGATGCATTATAGCCACTTTTGATGAAAGAGGAATAAATGCTATGGATGCTTCTCCGAACAGCCTACCCAGCGATACAGAAGTCGCAATATTGAATCACAGTCGGCCAAGCGAGCGCGTGTTTGCAGAGGAGCTAATGTAAGTGTTTTTAGTATATAGTATATAGTATGTTTTTGGAATCATGAACAATAAGATTGGGTAGGCCAGGTTAGGCTAGGATATATATATATATATATATATATATATATATATATATAGTGGACGATTTAACTGCATCCAATTTCATGACATTTAACCTTAGAGGACCGAATCCGAGCTAGAACATATTATAGCCACTTTTGACGAAAGGGTGATAAATGAAGTGGTAGCCACCCCGCCTAACCAACGCAGCGATCCAGAAGTCGTGGTACTGGCACGGTCAAGCGAATGCGAGGTCATCGAGGAGATTATGTAGGTATTTTTTTAGGATAAGAACAAAACGTAATATATTTTCATTTATTAAATAGTAGAAATCATGTACAAAAAGGGTCAGTGCCCAATTCTTAATGGATACAAATGTGTATATAGGTTTACACAATATACCTTTACACATTACAGGGGGTACTGACATATGGGGACCTTTTTTTTATCTGTCTGCATACATATTTTTAAAAATTCATAAATCCCTTCCTACGTGACATATGCATGAGAAACAAAATACAATACATTCCACATGTTTCAGTATAATATCCTTGGAAACGATATGGATTCCAAATAATCTCTGGCACATCTAGTTGCGCTATGAACTTCACAATTGCCGAGTCATTCCATGGTGCAAATCCGAGTGAATCGAAATAGTACATTCTTTCCTTAGTTTTAAAATAGATTGCAAACAAATGAATCCCCTCACCCCCACAATGTCGGTGTTAACTATAACCCCGTACCAGTTTCTCGAACTAGCCAGCTTCAATATTTCATTCTTCGCGAACACTCCGATAAATTTTGAGCGCGAGAAAGAGTCACTTTTCATCTCTCTCTGGAGTTTATTCGCGTCCATTTTAAAAATCTGTGGTGACGTTCCTAAATCTATCTACTTCTATTAGGGCTTGCGACTCGAGGTATACTACTACACTAATAGGCGCGTCTATAGGTTTGGCAAACTCCAGCCTCACTGAGATGGTACCGCTCTGTTGGGGTTTAAATGCGTATTTACGCCAGCAGTTAAGTCAGGCATAATGTCAAATGAGTAGATGTTAATTTCTTCAACAAATACTTTCTGTGTTATGCCGAAACCAAGTTCATCACAAGCACCTGCATTATAAGCTGTATTATAAGCTCTCGTGCAGAGCGGGAACACTGCATCTGTTGAGTAATCCATATCCATTACCCCACCCAGGGCGATGCCATTTACGTATAGAGTAATATTTTTAAGTTCGAAATTCTCGAATTTTAAGGCACTCTTTTTATAATTTCCATTCGTCGAGGCGTGTTCTTGCATTCCAATTAAAATCCTTTTAGGTAGGACTCGAAGAGCAATGTTTTCTAGCTGTTTCGATGCTAGCCTTGCGGGAATCGTGTACAGCTTGATCTGTACCCTGTTAATTAGATATTTTACTGTGGCATGTACCAAATCTTTCTCAATTTCTATTTGCTTCGAGGAACTTAACTTCACACGGCTTTATGTAAATATTTTCCATAATGTGTATCACAACGGGTTTCGTGCCTTCTTCTTGGTCAGCCGCCAAATTTATGCAGATCTCAGGGTTCGTGCGGGTAAGCTTCAATTTCATATCTACCCCGTCTGTATGCAGGCGTCCAAAACACTCGTATATCTTTTTTTTAGAATTTTTAAATTTATCCTTTATACGGCTCTCGTCTTTAGTGTGGTAATACGCCTCAACGGATAAAAAGGTGCCCTTCGCTTCTTTTGAAAAGTTGAGGACATTTTCCAGATAGGCTCGTAGGTGGTAGTACCTCGTGCCTGCCGAGATGTTAGTCTGAGTTAAATATACATCACACTGACTGAATATGGAGTGCAGAAAGTTGGTTTCAGGGTAGGCAGCGTAACTATCATCGCAGTCCGTTCCGTCAGAATGGGCAATGCGTAGTTTATCATATATGTTCATGCAACTCGGGTCAAAAAAGTAAGGGCCCGAGCTGGGTATCACGAATTCTATACGGCCACTGGGTGAACTAATTGTGTTTAACGGATTAACTGTAATAAAGTCACTATGTTCAATAGATACACCTGAGTAGGTGGTATGCCAAAGAGGGACAGTTCCGATTTACAGCACTGTGAACTACACGGATGAATGAAACGTGCCATGACGAGTCAGAAATAGTGCCACCTTCCCTCGACGAGTGTTAGTCAATCTATGATTCGTGAGAGTAGCGTCCTCAGCTTATATCAGTTAAAAAAATGATCAGCCATAGGTTTCATACGCTTTGAGCACTTCATTTTTGGTTTCCTTTTGCGTTTAACGCCACGTGATGGTAACCCCTTCTTCCTAGCAGATCTCTTCTTTCCACCACGTGTTGGTAACCCCTTATTCCTGAGAGATCTCTTCTTTCCGCCACCACGCATTTTTCTCTTCGCATCTTTGATGATTTCATCACGTGTACGTTTTAAATGTTTTTTTAGAGCTTCCTAAGGCTTAATGCCAGCCAGAATATCCTCTGCCGCGTTAAAACCTGTTTGTAACGCCTTCCTCCCTAGGTACCTGGCCCCCCCTCTTCAACAGTGGGGCAGCGGTGCGTAGTATGTATGAAAAAATGGACCCAAGTCCACTACCACGCTGGTATCTCACCCCTCGGTATAGTGTGAAATGCTTTCTGACCATTATAACTCAGTGCGCCTAAAGTGCAGCTTCACTGTTAAGCTCCCGTCACCGAATTGGAAATTTTTACCCTCAATCGTTCTTATATATATTGAGATATTGGTTATTAGGTTAGTTGCGACATTCACATAATGGGATATGTCATAAGTAATACTCAAACTCCTTCCTCTGTGGTTGGGGATGTGTGCTATGCGTAGCAGGCGTGCCTGAGTATCCCCAACAAACTGGTGTTCCGCTATATTGCTGTAAATATAGCCCATGTCTGGAGGCTGAGAGCTTACATCCAATTTCTCCATCTTCAACTGATACACTAAGGTGGACAAGTCATGCGGTGCCTCGTGAAAGGTGTCTCTTTGGAAGGCTGCTCGATATCGCCCCTCGGTTATAATATTGAACACTCTTCCGTCTTTAAGGTTTCTGTTAACCTTTGATTTTAGGATTAGAGTATGTGCAGGGTTTCTTTTGTTTACGATTTCGTATAATAAATCATTCGTAAGACTTGAGTTTTTTAAACTCACGTTTAAGTCTCTCACAACATCCTCAGACCGAACCATAACGCCCCTAGTGTTACTTCTGTACTGAAAAACTGTGCAACCTTAGTCCGGGCGATACGTATAGTTTCATCCCGAGTTAACCCGGCTCTTGCACACTCATTACAGTCTCTAAGAACCGTAAAAACGGTATCTTTATAATCAATATTTAAAAAGAGTGTCCAGCTGAATTTCACATATCCCCACCTCATACGAATCACGGCCAAACTCAATGGGTCGATGGAGCTCTGTTACAAAGTTGGCTAGTGTGTTGTTAGGGTGTACAGAGAGGGACGAGGAACGGGAGTGTGATGTAGAAGTGGTTAGGAGTCATGCTGCATACTAATTAAGCTTCATTACTGCATCAGCTTTTATATAGGTATTGAAGCTTTCTAGGTAACCTAGCCACTTCACCAGGTACATTTTTCTCTTTCCTGTACCTTTGCTTCCTAAAATTTTCTCAATTTTAAACACATTGTTTCCTAAATTAAATGCCACTTTCTGCAATCCCTCGCGGTAAACGCCTCCCGAGATCTCTTCTCCATTCAAATCTTCAAAGTAATACATCATTATATTGCCGTTAGATCTCATAGCCCTAACTTTAAAAATCTCGCGTGTCCAGCCTTGCTCAAAACCCTTCGCGAATTTATTTCCCGAACGTGACAGCCTCAAATAGTCATTAATTTTGAAACACGCAGAGTGTGGTGGTGGTGTCGGCACTCCATCTCTTCTCGGGCGCTTGCCTCTTTCTAAAACATTGTTAGGCGTTGTACCGATCGAACGATGTTGTGAACGGTTGTAGGATGAAGCCAATGAACCGAGAACGTTTATATATCTGTATATGTTTTTATGTGTAAAATATCGTTGCATGCGTTCCTTTATGGTACGTTGAACTCTTTCAGCTAAAGAAGCTTTATGTATAGAATTGGAAGTGTAATAGGTGATATTAAACAGACAGCATGTTCTGAAAAGAACGTCCTATAAATTTTTTTCCCATATCCATAGAAAAATAGCAAGGAATCCTGTTTTC
Organism: Bathynomus jamesi; assembly: GCA_023014485.1. Lineage (NCBI taxonomy): Eukaryota > Metazoa > Arthropoda > Malacostraca > Isopoda > Cirolanidae > Bathynomus > Bathynomus jamesi. The sequence continues at coordinate 2,299,385 of JAJOZX010000023.1, read as the reverse complement.
TTTCAACATCAGCGTTTTGGCCGCTTTAGCAACTGTTTCAGGCGATTTATTTTTCAGGGGAATTAGCAACAGGTATCTAGAGAATACATCTATTATGAATAGGATGTAACGGTAGCCATCGTTATACATTGAATATCTTTGCATGTCTGTTAAATCTGCCTGCAAAATAGAGTCAATCGAGGCGGCTGTTGTCTTGGCTGTTTTAAACCTTTTTCCTCACCGGTTTATGAAGTGTATAAGCATCCTGTCCGTGCAGAAATCTCTCAATATCTTTTTTCCTTACGCGATAAGCACCTCTGTACAATCTATTAACGCCACCATAGGATGCGCGGTTAGAAATGTCATAATAGTGCTTACTTAATACGTTAGCCATTTGCGTATTTTAGAGGCACGTGGATAAGGTTCGCGCCTGATCTCTTCTTTCTTCTCTTCAGAGACACTGCAGCTGCTGGGGGCGAAGGTGTACACAGTTGTGACACGTGCGGTGCATGTTCCAAGTCTTTTAACCTATTCAGATTAACTATCAATGTTTTGGGGATATTTATTTGTTGTAGTCTTTCCTTAATATGCCTCCTTCCTGTTGGTGGGGGCTTATCCCACTTTCTCACCAGATCATGAACAATATCAACGATATTGGACCCTTGTACCCTTGTTCCTTCAATAATGACCTCGCCTGTATCGTTCCACTGTATGATGGGGTCCTCACTCAATAGATTATAAAGACTTAACCCTTTATTCCTCAATGTATGGGGGAAACAGTATTTTAGCACATGTTCGATGTGTTGTGTTCCGTTGCTCTTTGGTTGCTCAGGTCCTGTGTCGTTATGCTCAGCGCTACTCGAGCTGTGCCTCACGGGGAGCTCTGTAGGATGCTTATAATCTTCGTACTCATGAAGAAATTTCTGCAAAGCCTCTTGGTACAAGATCCTTTTCTCATCAGGTGCCTTTTCACTGTTTAATAGGGCTAGCAACTCACTTTCCATTCTTTTAAGCCTACTTTTAAGGGCTTCTGGAACCGCATCTGGACTTCTTTGTAATGAAGCATACACCTCGTGCGGAATCACAACCACCTTCTTCATTATATTAACCTATCAGTAAAGGGCCCAAAACTGAAAATAAGATGGGGAGGAACGATCCTCCTCTTTGTACAGTAATGCGCTTTTTCTTACCCACAGTCCGACTTTTATGAGCGAGCGTCCGTATTATGTTTTTGTAACGACGTAAGCGAGTCTTCTGAGAAGATTTCATTGGAACATTACATTTTATAACATTAAAGCAGATTTCACAGATGCATTTTAAAAAGTCAGAATCGATATTTTTAACAAACATCTGCTGCAATGCCCGAGGCAGTTGTTGATAGATTTTTATTAATTCGTGGTATTTCTTTAGCCTATTCGTCATTCTAGAATATACACTGTTTCAGGTTCGCCTGGAAATATATTCGTTCTTAGAAGCACCCTAAACGTGTTTCGCGGATGAAGGTCACAAAGCAAATATCCATAACGTTGGTTTGTGACCTCTTTATAAACCTCCAACACTCCTTAAGCTGATTCGGGAACATTTGACTGGCTAATATCCCAATTTCTGACACATCTCTACTTTGCGCGAATAAGACTAGATATTGCGTATTTAGCGACACATCGCGCATGTATCTATTTTTGAAAAATAGATTCTGAATGATGAAGAACACGCTTATGTTAAGGTGGTGGGAGAATACTGTAAATGTCTCGGCAAACGTTTTATCCATCTCCAACATGAGGTCGTCAATTACGATGACTGTAAGTTCATTTCCCTTTAGCGAATTAACGTCATAGACCCCCTTGTTGAACAAAACATCATCTTGGTACTCGTTGAACACTGGGTGGTATGTCGAATAGCACCATATAACTTTGTGCACAAATTTTGAGGACATTTCCCCCTTTTCTTTAATGATTTTAAGCATAAACACCGTTTTACCACATCCTGTAGGTCCAGATATAATACATGTGGATGGGATCGTGAACCTGAATTTTTCTACATATTCCATTTCTAACACGTCACGCCCCGAAGTGGGTTATTTACAAAAAATTACAAATAACGAGTGCTGCTCCTTATATTTTGTTTTCTTCTTCTACAGAACCGTGAATGACGACGATGTACAGCACCCCCATCATCGATATCACGGATGAACCCGTTGACCGTGCATCTACAGTACCCACCCCCGCCGATGAGCCCTCACCAGCGACATCTGTTGCACGTTCAAAGCGGAGGTGTGATGACGAGTCCTCCACGTCAGGTATAAAGCGTTCCAGGGTTGTTGGAACGTAGGTAATACAACCCCAACACTCAACGTCTTACGCAACAACCCCCAGAGTAGCGCCTTCCGCCAATATACCCCTTTATTCATCCTCCACAGCTCCTCCCAGTTCTGTTGAGTCTGCAGTAATAGAGCCCCAACCCTCAACGTCCTACTCAACCAACCCCACAACAGCGTCTTCCTAAAATATAACCCCTCATTCATCCTCCACAGCAGCTCCCCGTTCGGTTGAGGCTGGTATAACATTCGAGTTGGTGCGCACCGCAACCCCCACCCCGGCCTTGAATAGAAATCGGTATATTGTCAGGGTTGATCCTAGATCCATGTAAGCAACGGTATTGAACACGGACTACGGCGCGGAGTAGAGCGTATTGTAGAGTTTGCCCCTCAGAGCCGCTACGAGCGTGAAGTCAGGACGAGGTTGCGGCTTTATAGCAGTAGTCTTAGCACGTATGTTTACTGTGCTAAATACACAGGCCACAAAAATTTGGCTGCCTACGGTCGTGGAGCGTGCCCGTAAACTAGCTGTAAACTGTGAACTTGAGTTTGACTGTCATATGGGTCCTGAAGAGCTGAGAATGGTAGAACAGGAAATGAATGCTCGGATAGTTGTATTTGGACTGGATGATCGTCGTAGAACTGTGTATGTTTTTAAAAGCTGTGTGAGAGATCGTACAAGACCCCTACTTATTTTAGGACTGTCTGGTACAACATATCTCCCCATCCATAATATATGGTGCCTTTACGCGGGTTATGACAAAAGTCGAAAATATGGATGACATCATGATTTGTGTAAGGGATGTCTCGAGTTTGCGGATGATATAGTGAAACATTGTAAAGAATGTAACATGGTATGTGAGCAGTGTAAAAGCACCAAATGTGAAAGTCATGTAGTTGAAGCTGAGAAGAGGGATTGTAATGTGTGTAGACGCACATTTTTCAATAATAACTATTTTGAGTTCCATAAATCAATTGGCACGTGCAGGAAAACGAGAATCTGTGAATGTGGTATGTTTCACACCTTGAATAGTAGCGGCGAGTTCAAGCACAAATGTGACGAAATTCACTGCTCTACATGCCATGAGAAATATAAGGCGGATGGTGTAAAGCATGTATGTTATATGAAAGATGCTAAGCCTAAAAACAACCCTTGTATAACTGTGTACTACGATATAGAAACATACACGAACGCTGAAACCAAAGAGGTTATTTCACATTTACTTGTGAGCCAGACTATCTGTGATGAGTATATGGAGATCGAGTGTGATGAGTGTCACAAATGTGGTAAACGGACAAACGTTTTTAAAACGAAAGTCCACGATAGCCCTGTAAAACTATTTGTGTCCTATTTTGTCAAGTTAGCGGAGAAGTTAAAAAAAATGATTGTGTATTCTTTCCCATAACGGGACAAAATTTGACACAGAGTTCCTTTATAAGGAGCTGCTTGAACACGAGTCCTCTGAGATATTTACAGGTGATCCATTGAAAAGAAGGCAGCAAACTAATACAGATGCAGATAAGAGGTAATATACAATTTAAAGACACTTGTTTATTCACACCCTGCAAATTAGCAAAGCTACCCAAGGTGATGGGAGTAGCAGCTGAAGTTTCAAAAGGATACTTCCCTTACACATTCCTCACTAGTGAAACTTTTAATAACGTAGGTCTACCTCCACCCAAACATTACTTTAACTATGACTGTATGAGTACGGATGAACGTGAAGATTTGGTCGATACTACAACAGTTTTAATGATCTTAATCCTTATAATATAGCTGATGAATGTGAGCGTTATTGCGAGAATGATGTACATATGTCGTTTCAAATGCGATCCGCTGCAAGTCGCAACCACCATCGCATTATTATGTTTTACAGTGTTCAAGAATAACTTCATGCCTAAAGGCACCTTGGCCATTATCCACAGAAACAACCCTCGAAGTTATGGGCACAAGGCTATTTACTGGCTCATACACCTACAACAGCAGACAGGTGTGTACATAAAGCATGCCCGCAACACGGGGGAAGTACCCATTAAGGTTAATGGCCGTGTTTTGGGGTTGATGGTTTAAGTGAAAACCGTGTCACTGGCGAGAAGACTATGTACTCCTTTAATGGTTGCTGGTGGCATGGATGCCCCCGTCCTGAGTGTGGAATCGTGGGAGATATTCATAGTAGATCTCCTATCGACTGTCCTGCGTGGGAGCGCACCCGCGATCAACTTATAGGCTCCCAGTTCACTCACAAAGTCTTCTGGGAGCATGAGCATGATGCTCAGATGGAGACAGACGGGGCGTACCGTGAAGAAATAAACATGATCAAGCGATCAATGGTACTGGATCCTCTCAAATGCGGCGATAGCTTGTTCGGTGGGCATAAAAATCCCTTCAAGCTATAGTTTCCACCTATGGAGGGCGTGAAGCTCCATTACTACGATTTCTGTCCTTTATACCCCTACGTGAACATTCCGTACACCGTAGGTGCGCCTGAAAACATAGTGGGTCCTAACCTAACCTCCATCAACGATTTTTCAAGAAATTTGAACGGGTACTATTTCGGCCTTTCTTTCGTAGACGTGCTTCCCCCTCGCGACTTATGGATGCCGATCTTACCCGTCGTTATAGATCACAAACTCATGTTTCCCCTGTGCGTGAAGTGTGCGGAAGAGAACAATGGTGACTGTGGCGTAAGAACAGAGGTGTATACACAAGCCCTGAGCTGGTCCTGGCCGTTCGCCATGGGTATAGAATAATGAAGATACATGAGGTGTGGAGGTTTTAAAAGCTACCCAACCTTTTCAGACCATATATAAAGGCGTTTTTGAAGGACAAGGTTGAGGCGTCAGGATGTCCGCGAGGAGTTGAAACCGAAGATGAAAAAACGTCTTATATTCAGCGTTACCGTGATCACGAAGGTATACAACTTGATCGTACTCAAATTGTAAAGAATCGTGGCAAGCGCTTTTGTGCAAAAATTGTGCCTAAACAGTCTTTGGGGAAAATTTGCGCAGAATACCGGTAAAGGGAACGTTCATTTGACGCAAAGTTATAGTGAAGTCTGGGATTACGCCAACGCACCCGATAAAGAGGTCATGGAGATTGTGAATGTAGATAATACTTACATAATAAAGTACAACAATACTGAATTGGCCATAGATACCTCACGGGTTACAAACATTCCTGTAGCCAGCTTCACAACAGCCTACGCGCGCACCAAACTTTGGGGCCTATTGCATTCTCTTGGGCGGCGGGTTTTGTATGCCGATACAGATAGCGTGATATTCACAGCGAGGAGGAGTGAATACATGCCTGCTATGGGAAGTTCCTCGGTGACCTAACTGACGAGATCAAGGATGAGTATGGGGACAACGCATACGCCGACTCGTTTGTGTCAAGAGGGCCAAAAATCTATGGGGTACGGGTGAGGATAGGGGATGAAACGAGGTATATCGTGAAGGGTAAGGGTATCACGCTTAACCAAGCTAATCGGCAGGTCGTCAACTTTGATTCTCTGAAGGAGTTAATGTGTTTGGAAGATGATGAGGGTGGCCTTCCGCCCCAACTGACTGGAAGCACCCACAATTTTCGGGCGCAGAAGCTGGGGGGCGTAAAAGAACTTAGGGGCACAAAGGTGTGCCGTAACACCTATAGGAAACGCTACCTGGTGCCTGGTACCTATGACACCGTGCCATTTGGATACCATAATCTTTGATATGTCTATTGCTAACTTAATTACTACACGTATTTGTATATATATATATATATATATATATATATATATATGCATCCTGATTATTTCGTTTATTAAATAAATCATGTTTCAACTAGCGTTTTACTTTGCGTGTGTGCGTGTGTCCAGTAAAAAGTTAAGCCCCGCCCACTGTAACAACGGCGACGTGAATCATGCCGCAACCTGAGCAGGCATCTACCCTTCCGTACTCAGTTGACACTGTATACTAGGGTGGCCCACTTTTCAATTTTTTTTGAAAAGTATAGGTGATCGTGGTTTTTCCCATTATTTGGCACTATACTAGCACATTGGTACCATTTTTACAAAAATTGATCAATATTTAGGGGTCTCGCATCGACCTTGAAATTACTAGTTTTTTTTTTAAATGCGTACTTTTTAACTTTTTACTGAATCAAGATAAATCATTAAGTAGGGATGTTTTCTGAATCCTCTTAATGAGAGAAGTCGTTTGGTGTGCCTGCCAGTGTCATACGACTAACGGTTTAAAGGTTGTGCCTGTATACAGGTAATACCAATGTGCTAGTATAGTGCCAAATATTGGGAAAAACCACGATCACCTATACTTTTCAAAAAAATGAGTCACCATACCCGGGCGGAATGTATAATGTATATAGGTAATTAGAAAATGCACTATGCCTGTGCCAGGTACCTAACCTATTTCTTTTTTTGCAGATCATAACATTTTGAAATTCTGTCTGAGTTCCTCATCCTTTGTCATGGACAAATTGATGGCAACCATAACTGGAAGAACTCTTGAAGCTACAAATAGAGAGTCATCAAAAGGAAAGGCGAAAATAACATCGCTACCTTCTCTAAGATCGGCCTCGGAATTTTTTTTAGTTGGCCAACCGTCGTCCTCCATCAGTGGTAGCAAATTGCCAACAACACGGCAGGTTTTGCAATACTTCTTCAGTGTTATCCAGTACACTGCTAACAGGAAAGACACATTCAAAGAAACCGTAAACAACGTCTTAAAGTTTTGGAACATGACCCGCATTAAAACAATCACAAAGCTCAACTGCGAACGGAAGCTAGAGGCATTGTGGAAAGAGTGGCACTTACTCCAAAAGAGCAGAAAACGAGAAACTGACGCCGGAGGAAAACGGCAGAAGTTTTCGGAGTGTGGACAAGCTGTGGGATATCGGAGCATCTGACGCTGTCGAAGATATAAAGAAGAATCGACTGCTGTCCGACAAGGACAAGAAAGAAGACATTGACTTCTACCTCGATCAACGTGGTCCTCGGGTGACAACGATGAGCAGGAACGATAAAGTTTTCGCTGTAAAAAGAAAGCTACAGGAAGGAAGAAAACGTCCTCGCCAGGAGCCGCAAACCTCAAAGTGTGCATACGAAACCGGAGATGAGGCCATGGAGAATGATGATACTGGCATGTCAGGAGAGTCGGAGACAGAACTAGCGTTCCTCCTGCCGAAAGAGCCAAGTGTGTCTCACAATCTTCCTCGCCGCATCCTTAATGCACCTGCTGTCATGGAAGTGGCTGATCGTTTCCGCATGTCCAATAATCAGGTGCGTATTGTGTATAGTATTCATCGATAGCGTCAGTTTTAAAGTGTCCCGTAACCCACATGTATTCTTGACAGTTTCCTTTCCACTTTCCATTCTCTACATCGGTAGTAAGCATTGTGGCTGCTATCACACGTTCGGCGGATCCACCAGCAGACCTCAAAGTGATTGTTTAAGTTATTGTTTCTTTCTTCCTTATTTGTCTGCTATTTGCTGATTTTTTTGAAAAGTATAGGTGATCGTGGTTTTTCCCATTATTTGGCACTATACTAGCACATTGGTATTACCTGTATACAGGCACAACTTTTAAACTGTTAGTCGTATGACATTGGAAGGCACACCAAACGACTTCTCTCATCAAGAGGATTCAGAAAACATCCCTACTCAATGATTTATCTTGATTCAGTAAAAAGTTAAAAAGTACGCATTTAAAAAAAAAAAAACTCGTAATTTCAAGGTCGATGCGAGACCCCTAAATATTGATCAATTTTTGTAAAAATGGTACCAATGTGCTAATATAGTGCCAAATAATGGGAAAAACTACGATAACCTATACTTTAAAAAAAAATTGAAAAGTGGGCCACCCTACTGTATACCCTTGAGCTCAGACGTGTATTCTCTCGCATAGAAGAAAATAGTAATGGCTACCTTTAATATCGCGTGTTCAACATTTATGAAGTGGTATTCTGCTAAGTGCGTAGATGTAGTGGATACTGAAAAACTCCCTATTCCCGCCTCCTTTGCCTCTTTTAAGGCTGCATTGAATCGTGCGAAGGGTGAGGCTATTCAAATACTCTATGGATATTCTGGTGAGGGGGTTGTAGGATTTCACAGTACAGACGATGTACTGAAATATGTTATGGAACTAAGCTTTATAAAGGCTCACATATACCGCGTGGTTGAAGAAGCGACACGCTCAGAAGATAAACAACAGTTATGGGTAGTGAGTCTTGTGGATGAGTGGTGTGACAAGCGGTATTATATCATGTTACACCATACCGACTACTCGTACCCTTCGGTTGAAAATGTAGATCTTGTCATCATGGACAATCTTTAGTATTTTTACCACTACATTAATATATATCATGATGAGGTTTGTAGTGAGGTTGTGGCTAATGGGTTGTGTGAGTTTTTAACAGATTTTAGAGATGAGTATCGCCTGCTAAACAAAAAGGATAAATATGAACATATTTTTCTCTCTAATAGCGCCCCGGTTTATGAAGTTGTTTAGGAGAGATAACACATTTAAAAAATGTGTTTAGTTTGTGAAAATTACTCTGAAAGAAAATGTTTGGTGCGTATTCGGGGAAGTGGTAGTGATAAAACATTAAAACCGAAATTAATTCTTGTATCGGAAAATTTCTCAAGACACCTGCCCAATATAATGGGGTACAATGATTCATGTTGGGTCAGCGCCGTACACGTTTCATTAGATTATGGTGTGACTCACTCCTCCCGTGGCGCCCAACCGTGTACCTCACGGGGCAAGCGAGTTCGAAGAAACCCATTCACGTTTCATGAGGGTGACCGACCCCACCCGTTGAGCCGATCCTCCCTCCTGTGACTCACGCGGAGCATACGAGATCAAACAAACCCATACGCGTTTCATCAGCGTGATTCATTCCTCCCGTCAAGCTGATCTTGTCTCCTGTGGCTCATAGTCATCTCAGAGCTTGCATCGAGTGGACGTGCCATAGTCATCTCGAACCGTGTGAACGTGCGAATACGATGGAACTCCCTTTGAGAAGCATTCTCAACGCATCGTACGACGTCTCCGTGACGAAGTCATTGCGCGTGTTCGGGCGAGAAACTGGCACCATTAACTGCGAGAGATGATTAGTGACGCCGTCTCATATACCATTGTTTGTACAGTGAGTGTAAATAACGAACAACCATGCATTGATACAGGACTGATGTGGAAGAACACAGCTGATAACGATGTTCTTGTTCCTACACGATACCGTTTCATCCTCGACAGAATGTTTGAGATCATCGGATTCCGTAAGCTGAAGCCTATATTAGATGTGCTTGTTACAGACATGATTTATTTTGATACGGTTCTTGAATAAGCACACACCGCTCTACTCGACGGATTTGTTGAATGTAGGAATGAACAGGGGGAGAACGGTCTAGATCTGGATGCATATTTAAAAGGTTTAGATTCTTCGAAATACCCTGAACTTTAGTACAAAGCGCTTGAGAGGTACAGAGCTGAGTTCGCCTACTGTTCACCCTGAACAGCGGTACCTCTGTATAGAGGATAGGTGTCGTTACGATTTGGTAGAATATTTCCAATCCCGCTATGCCGAGTGAAGAAGAGTTCACGATTGAAAAGTTCGGGACGTTAAGAAAAAATCCCCGATTGAAAAGGCATGATTATAAACTTGTATTTCATGTTGTGGTTAACGATGACATTTTTGTGCGTGCTTTTAATTGTGTTCTAGCCATGCTTAAAGATAACTTACCCGCCGAGTGTAAAGTGGGTACTAAAATAGTATTGAACGATATGAAAGCCATTTATATTGAATATAGGCCACCGTATCAGTTAAACGGTGAAATGATGCTTGGACGGTTTTACCACATCGTACAAAGTACCGGCAATGTGGATTTAGACTCTATCAAATGCGAATTTAGCGTTTTGCACCGTAGAACGTAAAGACAATATATAGTTTTCCTGTACTAATATGATTATACTATGATTTGCCAGACTCTGTTGATTCGTCAGCCAGACTCTGTACTGAACGGACGCATTTCCTGAGCTCTCTGATATTGCTTCTACTTTTGCATATTGCTGAGAATTTTACTTTTGGAGAGTTTAGAATTTTATATACTTGCGTTTATATTCACGTCGTTATAGTTCAGTAATTGAATATTAGTGATTTTTAGCGATTTAGAAGTTTTCATAGCGTGCCGGCTTAATTAAACTTAAACTTGTGACGGTTTAAACTAATTTTTAACTGCGCGATGCCGTCGCAGAAAGCGTCGTGTGTTAGGTGTAGGGTAAACCGGTGGTATTCGGAATTTAAAGTATATAACGGCGGTCCTGTGGCGATTACCGATAGATCAGTTTCTTTCTTTTGCGAGTTAATGGAGGAAATAATTGACATAAAACGCAGTGTACGTGAGGTAACGGAGAGACTTGCAACGCTTGATGAGGGCATGGGTAGGGCTACGGTTGATGGAAGCCGAACCAATACTAACGTTGAAGACGTTAGTAATTTGAAGGGTGAGGTGCGTAACCTAGTTTCTAGTTTAGGTAGCTTGTCGGGAAGGTTGGATAGAGTTGAGGAAGGGGTTAAAGTTAGTCCGAGAGTAGTAGATGGGGAGGGATTTAGAGAAGTTAAGGGTTGAGCTAGGCCGCGTACGTTAGGTGATAGGAATCCCCCCATATCGAGGTTTCGAACCTTTTCGCCCATTTGGAAAGGGCAAAGAGTTCGTTGAACGGCATCCAACCAAGAGGAGGAGGGTCTGTCTCCCAGGGGCCAGGGTTGACAGAGTTAGAGACGAAGTGGATAGGATTGACGTTGCCTCCCGTCACTCGATGGTATTACCCCTCAGCACGGGTTGGGTCTTAGGATTACGTCAAAAACAATATTTTTGAATAATAAATTAGAAGAGATTTGTGCTGAGGAAAATGTACCCTTCGTAAAGCTGTGGTCAGAAGTCAGTGATCCTAGCCTTTTTATAAAAGATGGGGTGCATTTTAATGAAATAGGTAATGCTAGGCTAGGTAGGTTAATAGACGAAATCGTGCGAAAGCTGTATAGGTCGAAGCCTTCTTTAAACGTTGTGGGTCCGGGGAACGCGGGCCCGATGTGAAAAATAGTTTAAAACGCGGGCCCGTGGTAAAAAATAACTTAAACGTCTTTTATTGTAACGCGCGTAGTATTAGAAATAAATTAAATATATTTAAGGCGATAATTTATTTTGGCAACTACGATATAGTTGCTATCACTGAAACTTGGTTAAATACCGTGACTCGGGACTTGTTGGGGGAACTTGATATACCGGGTTTTAAACTCTTTACTAATGATAGGTTACATAGGTTTGGTGGCGGCGTTTTGCTGTACATTCGTAATTCCCTTAGGGCTATCGAGGTTAAGTTAGATTTTCCGGCAGCAATTAATGCGATATGTGTTGAAGTTAGGGCGCGTAGTATTAGTTTTAATTTTGTTGTTGTTTATAGACCTCCCGTTCAACTCCTCGATACAGATACTAGATTTTACTCACTTCTCGGTAATTTTATCGACAATCGGAAGTGTATAATTGTCGGAGACTTTAACTGCCCTAATGTTAATTATGAGAATTTTACTGGTAATGAGGAGGGTTTGAGATTGATTGAGTTTATGGAAGATAACTTTTTACGACAGATAGTTACCGAACCAACGCGCGGTGACAATATTTTAGATTTGGTGATGACGAACGGCGAGAATACAGTCGAAGGTTTAGAAGTAGGCGAGAGTTTAGGATGTAGTGATCATCAAATTCTTAGGTTTAAGTTATCCATAGAAAACACTAAGGACAGTAACGTAATAGAAGTCCCTGATTTTCGTAGGCCTAATTTTGATAGTTTTGCGGATAGGATGAGAGTAGTGGACTGCCATAACTTATTTATGGGTAATGACACAAATTTGCATTGGGTGGCATCTAAAGAAAGTTTTAGGAAAATTAAAAGGGAGTTTATTCCTCATACGCCCAAGCGCGCTAGAAATCATGGTAGGCCAAAATGGTGGACTAGTGAAATAGGCGAGTTCATAAACGAGCTTAATAGAGCGTAAAGACTTAATAAGCGCAATGGCACGCGGCAGCTAACTTTAAAAGATATATCGAGCTTAGACGTCAGGTTAAAAGATCAGTTAGGAATGCTAAGCGTAATTTAGAGATACTTATAGCTTCGGATAGTAAACATAATCCAAAAAAGTTTTTTGAATACGTTAATAATCGTAAACCGATAAAAGATAACATAGGCCCTCTTGTTGATGTTAATGGCGCTTTGGCTTCTGACGCTCAGGCGATGGCGGATATTTTCAATAACTTTTTTGCGAAGGTTTTTACAGTATAAGACGTAAATAATGTCCCCGACGTTGACGATATCGTTCCATTTAGTAGCGAGACTATTTTGGATGAAATAACTGTTTACGAGGGTGAGATTGCGCATTATATCGATAGGCTAAAAGTTAGCAAGGCTCCAGGCCCTGACGCTTTTTATCCCAGACATTTGAAAGATTTGAAAGACGTTATCGTAGGCCCCTTAACGAAGATTTTTAATCAGTCACTTGAAACGGGTATTATTCCTGAAGACTTCAACTTAGCTAACGTTACGCCTATTTTTAAAAAGGGCGACCGCACAGTAGCTAGCAATTATAGGCACATTAGCTTAACGTCAATTGTCGGTAAACTTTTGGAATCCGTAGTTAGGGATCGTATCATCGATCACTTAGAAAGTAGAGATTTGATTAATAGTAGTCAGCATAGGTTTCGACACCATAGGTCTTGTTTAACCAATTTGTTAGAATTTTATAACTAAATAGTGCGCGAATACGATAGGCATAGAGCGGCTGACGTTATTTATTTAGATATTTAAAAAGGCGTTCGATACAGTTCCGCATAGGAGATTAATTGCGAAGATCAAAGCGCACGGTATACACGGTCAGGCAGCTAACTGGTTAGAAGAATGGCTTCGTACTAGGAGGCAGAGGGTGGTAGTTAATGGTAGTGAATCGGGGTGGTTAGATGTAGGTAGCGGTGTCCCACATGGTTCAGTGTTAGGCCCATTGCTATTCGTAATTTACATTAACGACCTAGATGTAGGATTGACTAGTAACGTGTCAAAATTCGCGGACGACACTAAAATAGGCGGTAAGGTTGTTAACGAGGACGATAGAAATAGGCTCCAAGACGATGTAAATAGGATTATGGAGTGGACAGATAAGTGGCAGATGCAATTTAACGTAGACAAATGTAAAGTTTTGCATATAGGTTCTCGTAACAATAATTACACGTACACGATGAATGATAGGGAGTTGGCGAGCGTTGACGAGGAAGGATTTAAAGGTTAGGAACCAGTGCCTGCAGTCTTTCGCAAAAGCTAATATGATGTTAGGCTTCATAGCGCGTAATTTCGAATTTAAATCGAAGAATATTATATTGCCCCTTTACAAGTCCCTAGTCAGGCCTCATTTAGAATATGCCGTTCAGTTTTGGTGCCCGTACTTGCGTGAAGATATTGATAGGTTGGAATGGGTTCAGCGTCGTGCCACGAAACTAATTCCGTCATTGCGCAATAAGCCTTATGAATTTAGGATTAAAGTGTTAGACCTGTATTCACTCGAAACTAGGAGATTAAGGGGGGAGCTTATTGAAGTTTTCAAAATCGTTAATAACATCTATAACGTAAATTTTGACAAACTGTTCACTTTCGATAATAGTAATACTCGTAATAACGGATTTAAGTTGCGTGGCAGACGTTTCATTACTAATATCAAAAACTTCTTTACCATTAAAGTAATTGATAAATAGAATATTCTTCCCGCGCCCGTCGTGAGCTCTACCAGCGTTAATGTGTTTAAGAACCGTCTTGACAGACATTTTAAAAATATTAACGTTGTTTAAAATAAAAAAAAAACAATAGGCAACAGGAGCTCTGTGGGTGGTGGTCGAGGATGAGTCTGTCGACGATTAATGCCAGCTTGTGACATGCCAGCGTGTGATGCCAGCAATAAAATTATTTAAAAAAAAAACATTAGACTAACACGAACGTAGATGTAGCTCGTAGCGTAAACTAACCCACTTTTTGTTTAACTTTACCTACCTTTTTTTTTCCTTTTTTCTTGTCCTCTCCTTCCTTTGTATGTCTGTAACTCTTTTCTTGCATGTCTGTAGTTTGCATGGTATGACAATGAGTTGAGACTGTGTTTGCATGGTTGTAAGCGTTCTTATTTTACTTCTTTTCATCTTTCACCCCTTTCCTCTGCTCTTTGACTATTTTTCCGACTTGTCGGCAGTGGCCGGCGGATGATGATGGTGAGGCTTTTTTCTCTTTTTCTGAATGAATGTTAACCCACGAGTGATAGGTGTTGCTACTTACTTAACCCCTTATTCTCGTCTCTTAACATCCTACTCTTTCCTTTCTCTCGTGCTAACCTTAGAGTGGATCTTAAGGTCTTTGTTAGCCTTAGCTTCTGTAGATCTGTAGACTCTATCAAATGCGAATTTAGCGTTTTGCACCGTTGAACGTAAATACAATATATATTTTTCCTGTACTAATATGATTATACTATGTTTTGCATATTTCCAATATATTTAATATAACTCTGTATTTTTTCCTGTACTAATATTTTGATAATACTGTTTTGTATATTTTCAATATATTTAACATAACTGTATTTTTCCTGTACTAATATTTTGATTATTCTATGTTTTGTATGATTATATATTTTCCATTCTATTATTTGAGCATATATATGTCCCATTGAATATCCATTAATTCAGCTAAAATAAACAGAACGTTGTATTGGTGTTTTATTTATTCCTTTTACACAATTATATCATTTGGTTTCTAAAACGGTTTTCAGAATAATTAATTATTCGCTATTTGTCAAATCGGTCTTCTAAGCCAGCTAATGGATGAATATATTGTATAATTTAATAAATAAGTAGTGAAGCTGACAGCTCAACTTTCTAAGGCAGATAACGGAAGAATATAAGGAATAATTTAATACATAGCGCAATCTGGCAACTCAACCTTCTAAGCCTACTGGCTGCTTTAATTTAATAAATAAATAATTAATGCCATCTGGCAACTCTACCTTCTAAGCCAACATTAATATATGCTTTAAATAAATAACGAATCTGGCAACTCAGCCTTCTAAGCCAACATTAATATATGTTTAAATAAATAACAAATCTGGCAACTCAGCCTTCTAAGCCAAAATTAATATATGCTTTAATTTAATATTTAATGCTATCTGGCAACTCATCCTTCTAAGCCAACTGGCTGAATAATATATGGAATAATTAAATACATGGCTCAAACTGGCAACTCAGCCTTCTAAGCCAATTGACTGTTTAGGGGCCTATAAGAGAGCGGCGGGGTGGCTGAAGGACTCACATGAGCTTGGCGGTCGCCAAGCAAAGACCCTTCCTCTGTGTTCTCTCCTCTTCCTCTCTCTCTCTCTCTCTCTGCCCCTTTGGAGGGTGAGGCCGTCCAAACTGCTCCCCCAAAGAGGCCCCCTTAGGTAGGTATGCCCCTTTGGGGGGGGTTCAGCTTGGGGGATAACTCCTAGTTGCATACCCCTTGTAACCCAATTTTTGGGTTGGCAACGAAGGGGGGTGGGGGTTGACACTCTTGCAACATTATGCAATTGCTCTGCACTCTAACATTTTGCCACCATGCTACTGAGCCCCAACGCTTTTCAATGTTCTACCAAACGATGTGAGGAATCTCCAGCACACCGACCTGAATAATTTCAAGAACCAGTTGGACAGATTCCTCTGCGAAGTCCCTGACCAAACATGCGTGGCTGGCTACAAGGGCAGGATGAGATCAGAGAGCAATTCCCTGTTTCACCAAATCCCTCAAATAAGGCGGGATTCTGCAGAGCGGTCGACCGTAGGTCGATCTTGAACCGACGTTCGAACTCACCTAAATTAACCTAAAGTAAGTATATATAATTATATATATATATATATACACACATGAGGGTAATTCAATAATTATCCGCACTTTTTATTTTCACAATTTTATTTTCACATCTGATAGATTATAAACACATCACTTCTCAACATAGTCTCCCTGTTTCTCAATACACTTAGTCCAGCGATCTACAAGCTTCCTAATGCTTTTGGCTGTGTGCGTAGCCAGTCATGCACCGCCTCCTTCAGGTCATCATCGCCTTGGAATCGCTGATCTCTCAATGCGTCTTTTAGTGGTCCAAACAGGTAAAAATCCGAAGGCGCCAGGTCTGGACTCTGGACTGTAGCTGGATGGTCGAGAACTTCAAATTTAAGTTCTTGAAGGCATTTTCTAGTCTGTGCAGCGGTATGAGGGCGCACATTGTCGTGTAAAGGAATAACACCTTCCGACACTCTCCCGTTGCAAGGAAGTTCAAAGCACAGCCGTCAGCAGGTCAAGTTATGCTAACACTGTTTTGGGATACACGAGGCCTTATCCTTGAACATTATCTAGAGCGTGGAAGTAGAGTAACAAGTGCATCGTATTCTGACATGCTTCGGAATGAGTAAAGCAAGCAATTCGCACATCTTAATGACGTTGGAGCTGCACGGTTAGGTAGACTATTTCATAATACTGTCTTTTCTTTTCAGGCTGCCGTAACTCGAACAGTCCCGACGTAATTTCCTCAAATTTCCCTTGCGCTCGCAAAGGTATCGCAATTACAAACAACTTGAAGGTTCTATCCTTAAATGCTCGTAGCCTACGAAATAAAATAAATGAATTTTTTCTTTAATTGCTTGTAAAGACTATGATTTAATTGCAATAAATGAATCGTGGCTTAGCACTGAAACACATGACTTTGCAGGGGAGTATCAAATTAGAGGATATAGATTTTTTATTAAAAACAGAATAGGTAGGCGAGGAGGCGGTGTTATGTTCTATATCAAAGATAATATTGCGAACTAGTGATGTAGCGGATGTCATTTTTTTCACATCCGCGGATGCGGATGCGGATGAGGATGTTTGATTTCAACATCCGCGGATGCGGATGCGGATGCGGATGTCTACATTTTCGTTATTTTTTAGGATATATTCGAGATTTGTTGTGTTTAACGTATATAATAAGTTATTATATAGAGAGAGCTGTAGCTATAATGTAGTATAATTGATTAATTGTACAATAATTGCTGTACTTTTCTCTGAACATATAAAATAATAATATCAAGCATCTAACTAATATAGAAATCAATTAGTGAATTCGTCTGCAAATAAATTCGTTATATTTTGTTGAGTTTCAGCCACAATTAGAAACCATAATTGTGTTACCAGGATGCGGGACGTGAACCCAACTCAAATGCACCCCACCGACCTCTTTCCCCAACCTCCACCCTTATAGAAAGAGATCTTTAATTAGCTTGATAACTATTTATATTAAGTTTAAAGTTTTATTAGGCATATTTATAAATGAGTAATTAAAATAAAGTAAACTAAGATGTTCATCGTTTAATGTTCAAACTTAATTTTAGGAAGGTTATGCTTAAGGAACATTAATTTTTCTGCCTTTTCTGCTGCCAGTCTGTTTCTCTTTTCATCATATATTAATCCAGCACTGCTAAATAATCTCTCGCTTGGTACGTTTGTTGGAGGACAGGCTAAATGTTTCCTTGCAAGTTTACTCAAGTATGGATAGATATTCTGCGTATTTTTCCACCAACTAATAGGATTGTCACATGCAGCCAGGCGTTTTTCTTGGTGATAGCTCTCGATCATTTTTACTACATCTTTTGACATCGCGTAGGTCTCGTCATTGCTGCTTGACTCAAGAAACTGAGAGACAGATTCTGTGATAGATTTGCTTGTTGAAGGTGTTGGTTCTGTCACTGAAACTTTTATTCTTTTGGTGGGTGGCGAAGCGACAGATTCAAGAGATTGAAGCTCTTCAACTGCTTTGCCAAGTGATGATTTAACTCGTTCTAATGTACTAGGTGAAAATAACTTAGCTTTGTAACGTGGATCTAAGTAGGTTGGAAGAGAGTAACTTCATACAAGAACAGCCTCTCGTCTTGTCGCTTGCATCACTTTTGCGCACAATGAACTAGTTCTATTAATATAGTAGAATTTGATAATTTCCGCTTATTAATGACGTTTTATCTCAACGGTCCACATCCGCACGACATCCGCAGTCCAAAGTGCGGATGCGGACGCGGATGCGGATGCGAGACAATGTGCGGATGTTCCGCGGATGCGGATGCGGATGCGGATGTGACCTACATCACTATTGCGAACGTTATAGAAGTAAAGCAAACAATTCCACAACCGATAGATTCGACTACAGCAGAACTTAAATTGAACGATTTCAAACTTGTTCTTGCCGTTATATATAGACCCCCCTAATGAAACAGCTGATACGGACGAAGCGTTATATCGTGAACTAAAGAGAATAATAGGTAGTAAGCAGGCCTTAGTTATGGGTAACTTTAATTGCGCCAACGTGAATTACGATGCAATGCAGGGAGATGCGGACGGTAATCGTTTAGTTAATTTTCACGAGGATAGCTTTCTTATTCAAATGGTTGGGGAACCTACGAAGTTGGACGGTATTTTAGATTTAGTAATAACTACGGATGATAGGCTAATCACGGATCTTCAGGTAATGGGGATCAACAACGCAAAATTAATGTAGGAATCGTTTGAAACAGTATTTACGATTATAAATGAGGAATGTGTACCGTACAAGATTAAGCGTGCGATATTAAACAACAAGCCCTTGTGGTTTACTTTTAGAGTAGGGGATATTATAAAGAGTAGAGATAGTGCTTATAGGCTACATAAGTGTGATAAAGACAATTTGTGGATACGAAACAACTACATATCTCTAAGGCGTGAAGCGGAATATGTAATAAAAAACTCTCCATAGCTCGTGACGGCAAAGAAAACCCGGAGCGATTCTTTCAATACGTCAACAATAGGAATCCAGTAAAAAGTGCCTTGTGGCTGTTCAAAAATTTTAACGGAGAACTAGTTTCTGAAAACAAGCAAATTGCTACCTTGCTAAACGAGTTTTTTACGTCACTTTTTACTATAGAAGATGTAACGAATATCCCTATGGTCATAGACAATTTAGGAGCACCCTCAGCCTTTAAAAAATTGAACGCACGATTTTTTTAGGTTGAGATTCTGGGGGACGCAGCGCAATAAATAAGTAAAATACCTTGGCCATCTGTGCTCCTATCCCAAAGGTTTTCCATGAAATTAAAATTTGGTCTCCATCTTTTCTAGAAATTAAAATATGGTGGACGCACATGCGTCTGTGCGTCCGCCTGTGGGCGCCCCTGATAGACATAATACCTTTTGATAATGGTAATACTTTGGATAATGTTGTGGTTAATGCAAGAGAGGTAATGCGCTACATTGATAAAATGAAAATGCGTAAATCACCGGGACCGAATTCCATATATCCCATTCAATTAAAAGAATTAACAGAAAGCATTGTTGTGCCGCTAACAAAGATTTTTAATGCGTCTATTTCTGAGGGGTGCATACCAGATAATTTCAAGTTAACGAATGTAACACCTATCTTTAAGAAAGGCGATAAAGGTGCTGCGGGAAATTATAGGCAAATCAGTTTAACGTCTGTTGTAGGTAAGCTAGTGGAATCAATAATTAGGGATCGTATAGTCGAACACTTAGAATTGCATAACTTGGTTAGAAATACTCAGCACGGTTTTAGGCGAAACAAATCTTGTTTAACTAATCTTTTAGAATTTTTTCAAAGCGTGGTTGAAGTTTACGATAGTTATCGGGCGGTTGATGTAGTGTATTTAGATTTTCAAAAAGCGTTTGACACCCTATCGCACAAAAGACTCATTGAAAAAACTATGGCTCATGGAATCAGGGGGTGTAGTAATAAATTGGATAGAAGAGTGGTTACGTGGTAGGAAACAGAGGGTGGTCGTTAATGGAGCGGAGTCGTGTTGGGCTAATGTAGCGAGCGACGTTTCTCAGAGTTCTGTATTGGGTCCCTTGCTTTTTCTTATATATATTAACGATTTAGATGTCGGCCAAGTCAATACAGTTTCAAAGTTTGCGGATGACACGAAGTTGGGTGGTAGGGCGATTAATGACGGAGATAGAGGTAAAATCCAGGAAGATCTGAATAAAATCGCTGATTGGTATGTCACATGGCAAATGAGATTTAACGTCGATAAGTGCAAAATTTTACATAGAGGTTCGCGTAACGGTAATTTTGCGTATAGTACGTCAGGGAAGGAGTTAGCAAGCGTAGAGTAGAAAAAAAATTTAGGAGTTATAGTCACTGGTGATTTAAAAGTGGCGAAACAAAGTACAGCAGCGGTCAATAAAGCGAACAAAGTGCTAGGTTTTATAGCCCGGAATTTTGAGTACAAATCGCGCGATATCATTGTTCCTCTTTGTAAATCATTAGTTAGACCCCATTTGGAGTACGCGATCCAATTTTGGAATCCGCATATGCGAAAAGATATAGACAAAATCGAAAGAGTTCAATGACGAGCAACTAAGATGAGTTCGTCGCTTAGGTCGAAGTCGTACGAGGATAGGCTTAAGTAGTTAAAATTGACTACACACGAGACTAGGAGGTTAAGGGGTAATGTAATCCAGGTTTTTAAAATTATGAGTCGGTTCGATAACGTAGATAGAGATAGCTTTTTCGAAATATCTCAACATAATAGGACTGGAAATAACAGGTGTAAGTTGACAAGTAGAAGGCTCGAGACAGCAGTTGCCAAAAACATTTTTACGCATAGAATAGTAAATAGGTAGAATAGTTTGCCGGTAGAAGTAATTAGTAACACGTCTATAAACATGTTTAAAAATCGATTAGACGCATATGTTGGTAGACTGGCTACAGTTTAAGGTAGTAAAATTAAGGCCTTGTGGTTCGGAACCCACGTAAAATTGTAGGTCCTCTTCGCCACCACGGAGGACATGCACCATATACAATTACGAACACAGTTAGGTAGACCAGCCATGAGTGGATCTTAGGGTCTTTGTTGGTCTGAAACATTATAACATCATAACATTATAACTATGTTTTGTCCTCGACACAGTTTCCAATATTTTCTCCTGGTTGTCTAATAGCTGTTTTAGTCATGATCTTCCAGCCATGAAACCATGTTGATTTGGGTTTTATAAGTTCTTTTTTGGTCGATAGTAGGTAGTTTCGCTTTTAATTATACGTTCGAATCACTTTATAAGTGGGGTGAGAGCTACCGGCCGATAATTCTTGGGCATTGCTTTGTTACCACCCTTGAATAAAGCGACAATGTTCGCGTTCTTTAATGGCAGCGGAATTTGTCCTGTGTCGAGTGATTTCCTCCATATTAAGTATAGCGGAATGGTAATACGCTCTTTACATTTCTTCAGAAATGTGGCACTCCATGTGTCTGGCCCTGTTGCCGAATTGTCTCGCATCTGTGATAGAGCCCTAATTATATCGCCTTCCGAGAACGCTAAGTCCATAAATAGGTGTTTGCCAGAATTTGTCCTTGGCTGATTTGTATCAATGTCGAAAAATTCGTCTGCGCTTTCTACTTTCATCTCGGACTTAGGGGTGCTAAACACAGAGATTAAACACAGGAGGATTTCCAGTGGCATAAAGAAATGTTCAATACCTCCGTAATTTTCATCAGTTTCCTTTGAAATCCTCTCACAATATAAGAAATTTACTTCGCTGTGGGGTGTGTAAAAAATATTGAAATCTGACAATAACTTTGGATTTTACAGCCAAAGATCGAGAGTTCCCTTTTTTTTCCCACCCGATATAAATATTTTATATTCATATACATGGTGTACATAAAGTCAGGATCTATTTTTGTGAAGCACTTGGAAATTATATGGAATTCAATCATAAAATGATAAAGTGGTAACATTTATTAAATAATTAAGAGTAGGATTCGACGTGACGCCCATCAGTATCCCTGCACAGCTCAAATCGTTCCGCAGCATTTCTAAACACATTCTGGAGCATTTGCGGGGTTATGTTATCTGCAGCAGTTCGTATACGTGTACGTAAGTTTTCAAGACTCGTAATCTTCGTCTGATAGACGTGCGATTTGATAAAGCCCCATGCAAAGAAATCTAAAGGGATTAAATCTGGTGATCTCGCTGGCCAAGGTCTGTTGCTTCCGCGTCCGATCCAGCGATTTGGAAAACGTCCATTTAGATAATCCTGAACAATTTTGGCATAGTGACAAGGAGCACCATCATGTTGATAGACGACGGTACTAACAATCCTCTCCCCGTCGTCTATCAACATGATGGTGCTCCTTGTCACTATGCCAAAATTGTTCAGGATTATCTAAATGGACGTTTTCCAAATCGCTGGATCGGACGCGGAAGCAACAGACATTGGCCAGCGAGATCACCAGATTTAACCCCTTTAGATTTCTTTGCATGGGGCTATATCAAATCGCACGTCTATCAGACGAAGATTACGAGTCTTGAAAACTTACGTACACGTATACGAACTGCTGCAGATAACATAACCCCGCAAATGCTCCAGAATGTGTTTAGAAATGCTGCGGAACGATTTGAGCTGTGCAGGGATACTGATGGGCGTCACGTCGAATCCTACTCTTAATTATTTAATAAATGTTACCACTTTATCATTTTATGATTGAATTCCATATAATTTCCAAGTGCTTCACAAAAATAGATCCTGACTTTATGTAGACCCTGTATAATATAATATGTATATATAATATATATATATATATATATATATATATATATATATATATATATGTGTGTGTGTGTGTGTGTGTGTGTGTGTGTGTCATGGGGCTGAGGCCTGGCCTCGGCTTCGGCCCCGAAGCCAGTTGAAAAGTGGAAAGGCCTCATGACTTTCGTGAGGCCTTAAGGAATCCTGATTTGTTTTGTTCTGTAATTTTCAACCCCTGGTAGCGTTGGGTTGGAGATTCTTCAGGTGGGTGCGCTCGGGGTGGATATTCTCCAGGTGAGGACTATGACCTGACAGGTGACCGTATGTGGCAGCATACTTTGATAAATATTATTCAGACAGGTGACTAGTCAGGCGGCAGTCTTTGATAAATACTATTCAGTTTGGTGACCAACGGATTAGTGACAGGTCACTGTGACGTTAGGTACATAAATATTATATATGTCGGGGTATATTAATATTATTCAGTCAGTCAGCAGTAGAACAATTGACTTAATGTAGCAAAACTAGTGTGGGAAAGCAATCTATCTGTTGGTCATCAGTTAAACTGAGCTCATATAATGTGTTTGTGTTATTTATGTGTATAATCTATTGTACTGTATCTATTTCTATAACAAAAAAATAGCCCAAACTAGAGAAGAATACCACCTGGTATACTGATAAGGGGCTACTAGCATTGATAATTTTGTTTTTCGCCCCGTCGTAAATTGTAACATATAAACTTCTAAATAATATGATTTGAAATGAATATATAATATCGGATGCAAACAATAATTTTGTTAATATCGGCATTATAACTGAATGTAAATTGTTATATTGTTTGCCAAAATTTTTTTTGGTCTTTATCATTTACTTTAATATAAAGTATTATACGTATAACTTTAAAAATGTCTGATAATGGACAATATCAGGTGCAAATATACTCTTCAATCAAATTATATATATATATATATATATAATAACATGGTGAAATATCAGGTGCAAATATATTCTTAATATTACACAGGTCAACAACAAAAAATTTTTGTTTCGTTGCCAAGGAAATTCGTACGAATTTAGGGTATTTTGGGGTTGCTGAATTCCAAAATGAAAGTAGTTTTTCCGATTTGGCTCTAGTTCTTGAGATAATGAATACCCTCAATTAATAGGAAACGTAACCATAACGCGTGCATATGGGAAACTACCGGAACATTCTAGATGGTGAGACACGCGAATATTCTTAGTGTTTACTCCGCGATCATTCTAGAATATTCCCCCTCCGTATATAAGTCATCGGCCACCCAACCAGTAAGTAGGCTCCGCCTGAACATTAAATTTTTTGCATTTTTACGTGTTTCAATGGGGTACCAATTATCTCATAAATTAGAGCCAATCTAGCAAAACCGATGTCATATTCGGAATCAGCACCACAAAGTTACCCCAAAATCACTCTAATATGATTGGCAATAAAATGAGTGTTGACCAGTGTTATCGTTATTATATTATTATCATATATATAATTATATAGTAATGGCATGATATAAACTTCATACCTATAGGCCTATCGTACATCAGAAACATCTTTCATATAGAGTACAAGCTACAATTACACTACTAATCTTGGTGGACTTTAAGACCACAATTTCTTATTGTCAAGATAATAAAAATCCACGTGCTTGGACAGAAAAAGCGGAAAAAATTCGGGAAACTTTAAAAAAACAAGCACTTTTCGTGAGCAATTATTTACGCTTCCCGTAGTTTCGTCCTTTTTGGGAAAACGTTAATATATGCTTCCTGTATTTGAAGGGTTAAAGAAGGAAGCATGCAGTTAGAGAGTTCAGAAGAGCAGTGGCCGTTATAATAACGATAGTAAAGAGAGAGTGAGGCAACAAGGCAGCGAAGAGAGAGAGAGATTGAAGACAGTCAGTTAGAGGCGGGGAATTGATGAGACGAAAGGCCCTTGCATCGTAGCCGTCTTTTACCAAGAATGGAGTAACTGTTGAAAGGGACGCTTTGTGAAGCCGGTGGGAAAGTGAAGGGTGGAATCACCGGCATAGGAGTGGATATGATAGGAAGTGAACTTACGAGATCATTGATAAATTAAAAGAAAAATGTGGGTGAGAAGAGAGAACTCTGAAGAACACCACTGTTAAAAGCTTTAGGAGAAGAACAGTGGCCATCTACAACTGCAGCTATAGATCGGCCAGAGAGGAAATTAGAAATGAAGGCACAGATAGAAGGATAGAAACCAAAAGAGGGCAGTTTCGAAATTAAATATTTGTGCCAAACTCTATCAAAAGCTTTCGATATGTCCAGTGCAATAGCAAAAGTTTCACCGAAATCCCAAAAGGAGGATGACCAAGAGTCAGAGATATATGCAAAAAGATCGCCAGTAGAGCATCCATTGCCGAACCCATAATCATGACCTGGAAGAAGATTATGAAAAGAGGGGTGTTTAAGAATCTTTCTATCAAGGATAGATTTAAAAACTTTAGAAAGGCAAGAAATCAAAGCAGTTGGACGATAGTTGGAGGGTTGAGAGCGGTCACCCTTCTTTGGGGCAGGCTGAATCAAAGCGAACTTCCAGCAGAAAGGAAAAGTAGCAGATGAAAGACAAAGACGAAAGAGTTTGCCTCGGCAGGGTGTCAGCACAGAAGCACAGTTCTTAACAACAACAGGAGGAACACCATCTTGACCGGACGGCTTTCTAGAGTTCAGCCCAGATAGAGCAGAAAGAACATCTTTGGAAGATATTCTAATTTCAGACATAATAAAGTAAGAGGAAGGAGCTGGAGCAGCAGCATCGGAATCGTGCATGGTTGAGTTGGAAGAGAAAGTTTGAGCGAAGAGTTCAGCTTTGTCAGGAAAAGAAACGCAACTGAGCCGTCGGAATGGAAAAGAGGAGGTAAAGAAGAGGAAGTAAAATTGTTGAAGAGGTTCTTAGCTAAATGCCAGAAAGAGCGAGCAGAATTAGAATTGAATAGGTTTTGACATTTTTGTCTCATGAAGGAACTTTTGGCTGGTCGAAGAACAGATTTTGCATGATTCCGGTTAGAAATATAAGGTGATTGAGAGTCAGGAGTTGGACGGCGACGTTATCTTCTGAAAGTCCTCTCTGGTGCAAATACATTAAATATGTCCATGATATGAATTGTGATTGAATAAAGTACACTTCTCGATTTTTTTTCTCATGCCAGGTATAACCATTAATTCATGATATCCATCATATTGTGCTCCTTTTTTTAAAATTTCTGGGTGCACCTGGAGTTGCAGATAAGGAATATGTTTTATTGTTGCTTCCGATTTTTTAAAGGTGGAGGACAGTTTAGGGTGGATCGATTTGACATTTTTTTCGATTTCCATATTCTAATAGAGACAAAAACTTGCGCATGCATGAGAAAATAGCCTCTGCAAAATCTTAGCTTAATAGGTAATCATCTTCTGCCCCCGGCAGAGCGATGAAAATCATATTTTAGTAGTCAAAAACGTATTTTCCTTATAATTTTTAAAATATTTCAATATGCATCAAAATTATTCCTAATAACTATAAGGTCGATGAAAAAGACCTCATATGATCGTTTTTCCAAGCGCGTTGTCCTACGTTAATATCTTTTGCCCCCGGCAACAACGTCAAATGTTGAAAAAATAGGTAATTTATATACATATTTTCAGATCGGCTCTTTGTCTTAAATAATGCATTTATATATTTCCCATAGCATTTATATCGTTGCTTAGGCATGAAATAACACACACGCAAAATTTTATGACTCTAGAGTAATATCTTCTGTCCCCGAGAAAAGTCTAAATGTGGATTACAATTACGTTAATGCGATGTTATAAGTACGATAAGTACTAAGTACAGCTCCTCGCTTTCTAATTTTATAAAATTAGCAACCCAGAACTCACCACGAGGAGGTGGCTGTACGACGAGTTCCACCCTATCCAGCCCCAACCACCCTTCCTTTGGCTGCATGTCGATTTACATACGGTAATCTTTCTTAGAATCAAATCGTGGAATTTTTGTTCGGGAGTGAAGACGGGAGCGGATGAATCCGTCCCTCTCTTCTATTCCACTTACACTGGCAGAGGCTTCGGTTACTAATTTGATGAGTCTCTCGACCGCTTGAGTATGACAAGGGAATAGTGGGATCAGTCCATCAGGCTGGTCTCCCGTCTCAACAAACTCTTTTATTCGGGTATCAGGTATTGTTTTTGTAACGGGGGGTTCGGTCACCTCAGCCGTTTGCCAGTTGATCATTTCGTAATCGTTTTGACTATCGTAGAGCAGCTCAGGCATGGCGAAGGCTCGAATTTCCCCCGCTGGTGATTGTTTTGATCGTGCTTTTAATATTCTTCTCCATCCCAATTCTCTTATGTGTTGCTCATCGGCATGTAGCATGGAGATCAAAATATTTTCTGGGTGAGCAAAGAAAGAATTTCTACGGAGGACTTTGTTGGCGATTGTCTTAGATCTTTGAGGCATGGTCTGAGAGAGACGCATCATTTCGAAAAAATGTTTTGCGCCCTCAGTGAAACTGGAGTTTTTCTTTATCTTAAACCAAATTGGTGCGTAAACTGTCATAATGAATCGCACAATTTCGTTGAAGGTGCTGGAGGGTTCACTGGTTGAAACATAGAGGCGCAGAAATCTATTTGCTGTTGTCAGCCACCTGGAATGCGCCATCTTACCTGGATTTCGAGCCGCGAGAGCTGAAGAGCAGCTACCGCTCGACACTGCTCTGTAGATGCCTAACAAATATTTTTGGTCAGTGCTCAACTCGGCATCATCTATGTCAATGTCGGGAGATGGAATGGCATCGAATTCTGTAATTGGAAGTTTTTCGCAGTCGTTCAGTTGTTTTCCAACTGGTCCAGTAAAGCCCATTGGCACAGTTGTTTTGCCGTCCAAGTCTTGAATGAGGTGTCGCAGTGATAATTCATCACCGTGTAATAGGCATATGATCCACTGAACTGGCCTTTGTAGTTTCATTTCAATCATACGAATGGCTCCACCCTTTCGACCCGTGTTCACTGCGGTACCATCACAGCCGATAGCCACAATGTCGTCCGTGCTAATATTGTTAGTCTCTAGAAAGTTGATGATACCTGATGTTATTGCAGTGGCAGAACCTGATGCAGGAGTGAAATGCCCCATGTACTGGGATTCTGGTACTTGAACTAAAACTATATGATCTGAAAATATGTATATAAATTACCTATTTTTTCAACATTTGACGTTGTTGCCGGGGGCAAAAGATATTAACGTAGGACAACGCGCTTGGAAAAACGATCATATGAGGTCTTTTCATCGACTTTATAGTTATTAGGAATAATTTTGATGCATATTGAAATATTTTAAAAATTATAAGAAAAATACGTTTTTGACCACTAAAATATGATTTTCATCGCTCTGCCGGGGGCAGAAGATGATTACCTATTAAGCTAAGATTTTGCAGAGGCTATTTTCTCATGCATGCGCAAGTTTTTGTCTCTATTAGAATATGGAAATCGAACAAAATGTAAAATCGATCCACCCTAGTGGAGGTATTGAAAAGTTCGGGTGTAGGTGCATTAGCCTGAGGGAAATTTATGCTTTGAAGTAGATCTTACTGAATGACGTGATAATATTTTCGTTTTGCAGGTATCAAAATGTTCGTTAACCTTTTTCTTTTTCCTCTTTTTCAGATTTGATACTATATCAGATCATCTGATAATCTGAAGCATTTTGTGATGGAAGACTGCTATTTCAAGCTTTTTAAAAGTGCACCAAGGCAGATGATGATGACTTGTCATCGGCGGGGGCAAATTGAATCTAATACATAATAAACGCCAGTCATTACCGAGGCGATGAACTGCCAACTGATTTGGAAGCCGCAATTGCTGCAGATGAACATATAAGATCCCCTGTCACAGAGATTGTGTATCAACATACTGTTCTAAGTACAAAATCAAGAGGTTCATTAAATCTAAAGAACGGGCAACCAGTGAACTCCCCTCACTTAAGATAACCAGAAGAAGTAGCAGTATCCCAGAAATTTGCTTTCAAACTCAGTGTATATTTTGCGATAAGGAGAGCATTGAAGCCAAGGATCTTAAAAATCCAAGTCGCTGGCTTCCCGTCAGCCGTTGTCGCATTGTAAATCCAAGTGAAAAGTCCATGAAAGAAGCCATACTAACAGTGTGGAATGATAAATGGGCTCAAAAAGTAGAATTACGTGTGTATAGGCATTCAGTGACCTCCATGCTGCCGAACCCGTTACCACGATGACTACAAAACAGCATTCATGGCTCCCACAGCAGTGCAGAGTGCTCAAACATCCAAAAAGCCAATGGGTAAAGATATAGGATTTCATGAAATTATTGGCATTATGGAATCGGATACAGAGTACTTACTGCATGGTCTTTGACGGAACTACATAAATTCTACACAGCGAAAAATGGTGTAAATTTACAAAGATGTGCAGTGATTGAGGAGCTATCAAATTACTTTGGTAACCGTATTTTAGTTTTCTCATGTAAAGGTTTAGCTAATATGTTGGTGTTCAGCTCTCGAGCCTCTCAGTTGGTACATTTAGTTGAGGAAAGTGATGTTGACTATGCTACTATCAACTCAGTAGCTTAGCAGATAATCCATGAATCAAAAGCTGTTGAGCAGGATACATCAAATTACAACTGCAAGTCCGTGAAGTGAAAAACTTTTATCTTTGCTGTTGCAAGTAGAATGGGCGCAAAGGTTAGAGTGCAATGCAATTGCAAATGTTGATCAATGTTGCAAAGGGGGAGGGGAATGTTGCAAGAGGTTATTCAACAAAGGGGGAGGGGCTATGCAACTATGGGGTAGGGGTTATCCCCCAAGCTGCAATGAAGGGGAACTCCCCAGCATGCTGGGGGAGTCCACCTGACCTCTTTGAGGGAGAAGTTGGGACGGCCTCACCGCCCAAAGGGGTATACCTAACCTAAGATGAAAATGAGAAGGAGAGAGGAGTGTTCGCTTGGATCCTGCCAAGCGCGTATTGAGAGTTCATCCGAGCGCCCGCTCTCTTAAGGTCCTAATCAGCCAGTTGGCTTAGAAGGCTTCTTAGAAGGCATAAATGTTCTATATATTAATAACCTTCGAACGAATTAAAAGCGCACACAAACGCACATACACTTCCCGACTATACCCGTATAAAGCCCCTATTATCAAACACACACATATATATATATATATATATATACACACACACACATATATATATATATATATAAACTGATGCATGTAAAGCCCGAATAGCAAACTATATACGAGCACAACCACCACACTTAAAAAAGAAACACATCACCACAAATCCTCTAAGTATAGACTTTTAGCTCATCTCATCAACAGCATATGGTGAGATGAGGGCTACAGCTTTCAGGAGCTCATCCCATCAACACCATGTAACCGATATGAGGGCTACAACTAAACATCGAAACTCAGACGATTGGTAATGAAACAGTATTACACCACCACAACCACCACTACCGCTTTACTTACCAGCTCCTGACAGACCCATGAGGTCTCTAAATACGAACGAACAGACAGAACTATTAAACATAAACAAAATGTTTAAGGGGCCAAAAAGTAGACCGACAACTCGGATCTCAAAAAAATGCAACACCAATAGCTTTCCTATTAAGTTCTCGTGGTATTCCCACCATAAAACCAATTTGGTATTTTGGGGGCGATCTTTTAAATAAAAAATCGAATAAGATAAACTAAGTTTAATGCAAAAACAAATTTTCATCATAATAAACAATTTTATCCTTAAACTACAACAAAAAGTATTAATATAATTTTTAAAACAAAATAGAAATTAAATTAGGGGTAACTTATTTATTTTCCTCTTTTGGCCAATTATTTTGTTTCAATACAAATTTATCTTTAACTAAGACGCCAATATATCTCCAAACCTTATAACAAAAAAATGTTAATATGATTTTTAAAACAAAATAGATTCTATATCGGGGTAACTTGTTTATTTTTCGCTTTTGGCCAATTGTTTTCTTTAAATACAAATTTTCAACATAATACACAATTTTATCCTTAAACTAAAATATAAAAAGAATTAATATGATTTTTAAAACAAAATAGAAATTAAATTAGGAGCAACTTATTAATTTTTCCTCTTTTACACAACTAATTTGTTTCAATACAAATTTGTCTTTCAGACACCAATATATCTTTATACCTTATCAGAAAAAAATATTAATATGATTTTTACAACAAAATAGATTCTATTTCGGGGTAACGTATTCATTTTTCCTCTTTTACGCAACTAATTTGTTTCAATACAAATTTGTCTTAAAGACAGCAATATATCTTTAAACAATTGAAATAAAAACCCACTCTAATAGACAGAGTTTATTTCCACGACAGTTTCGACGCCCACTGGCATCCTCTCGGGTGGATACAGAAACCCGAATGAACCAAAACAAGAGGGAAAAACAGTCCAGGGACCGACCGTTAAGAAATTCGCACCTAGGTTAGATCCCATTCTCCCGACACCGGAAGGGCATTTTCATTAAGTACATTCGCGCAAATTTAAAACTATCTTCCTGTTCTAAACATACAGATTCTTTTATATTTTTCTTACATAATTATTGAATATTATTAATTTTATTACATTTAATATTGCATAATTATTTATTACAGAAATTATAAATTTATTATTACATTGGTTATTACATTATTGTTTATTATACAGAACTTATAAACCGAAAAACGAATGAAAAAAGCCGATTAGGAAACAATCCAGACAAATTCGCACCTAGGTTAGATACCGTTCTCCCGACACTGGAAGGGCATTTTATTACAGGGTCCGCTTATAAGTACATTCCCACAAATTAAAAATATCTTCTTGTTCTATGCATACAGATTCTAATATTTTGACATAATTACTGCATTTATTATTACATTTACATTTTTTTAACATTTATTATTATTACCTTTACCCACATTTACCTTTACCCACATTTGCTGGACCGGGAAAATTCAAAGATTTGGAACATTTTTAAGGATTTAAAATATCCCGAGTGGTTTATCAGAAAGGCGTATTTTAAAGCCAGAAAATCTTTTTATGCCCCTCGGGAACCTTCAGTTAACCAAAAACAATATGTGAGTTTGCCTTACATTGCCGGCTTAGAAAGAGTAAAACCGTTGACGAAAGATTTTAAGTTTGCTTTGGCGTTCAAATATTCGTCTACCGTGAAAAGTAAATTGGTTAGGAATAACGTGGCAAAAGAGGAACAAGCCTGTGTCTACAGCATTCCCTGTAAAAGTTGTGATTTAGTATACGTGGGAGAAACTGGAAGAAATATTGAAACCCGTATTAAAGAACACAAATATGCCTTCAGAAGTTGTAATACTAATAATGCCATTTTTTATCACGCCAGCCAAAATAATCATGCTATAGATTGGGAATCAAGTAAGGTACTTTATAAATGTAATAATTATGTCAAAAGAAAAATAATAGAATCTGTGTGTATAGAAAAAGTAGATAATTTTAATTTGTGCGAAGGTACTTATAAGTTAGACCCTTTAATGAGATTCTTGGTCAAAAAATCCCTTACGGAGTCGTGGGAACGTGTTCGAACCTAAGTGTGAATTTCTTAAATGTCTCTGGATTGGAATGTTTCCTTACTCGCCTTTAGTAAATGTAATAATGGAAGTAATAAATGTGGAAATAAATATAAATGCAACAGATGTAATAATAAAGGTAATATTATAAATTTAATAATTAGGGTAAAGGTAATAATAATAAATGTTAAAAAAATGTAAATGTAATAATAAATGCAGTAATTATGTCAAAACATTAGAATCTGTATGTATAGAACAAGAAGATATTTTTAATTTGTGGGAATGTACTTATAAGCGGACCCTGTAATAAAATGCCCTTCCAGTGTCGGGAGAACGGTATCTAACCTAGGTGCGAATTTGTCTGGATTGTTTCCTAATCGGCTTTTTTCATTCGTTTTTCGGTTTATAAGTTCTGTATAATAAACAATAATGTAATAACCAATGTAATAATAAATTTATAATTTCTGTAATAAATAATTATGCAATATTAAATGTAATAAAATTAATAATAAATTCAATAATTATGTAAGAAAAATATAAAAGAATCTGTATGTTTAGAACAGGAAGATAGTTTTAAATTTGCGCGAATGTACTTAATGAAAATGCCCTTCCGGTGTCGGGAGAATGGGATCTAACCTAGGTGCGAATTTCTTAACGGTCGGTCCCTGGACTGTTTTTCCCTCTTGTTTTGGTTCATTTGTGTTTCTGTATCCACCCGAGGAGGATGCCAGTGGGCGTCGAAACTGTCGTGGAAATAAACTCTGTCTATTAGAGTGGGTTTTTATTTTCATATTTTGACCTTCACGTAGGAAAAAGTGAAGTTTTTTGCATATATTTAAACCTTATTACAAAAAATATTAATATGATTTTTAAAACAAAATAGATTCTATTTCGGGGTAACTCATTTTTCCTCTTTTACGCATCTAATTTGTTTCAACATAAATTTATTTTTAAGTCGCCAATATATCTTTAAACCTTATTACAAAAAATATTAATATAAATTTATATTAAAAATAGATTGTATTTGGAGAAAACTTTCATTTCTCGTCTTTCGCCCAAATAGGTGCTATTTCGGGGTGACTTATTAATTTTTCCTCTTTTATCCAATTATTTTGTTTCAAGATAAATAAATCTTTAAGACACAAATATATATATATATATCGGCTATTGATTGGTGGCGCGGAAAACGCAGTTTAATAATAAACAGGAACACCAGAGAAAATACAAACATCCTTCATGGTTTAATAGTACCAACGTTTCGAAATGCACTAATTCCATCTTCAGGGCTAAAACAATAAAATGCCAAATCACATACAAAATACAAATTGCTTAATAACAATTTAAAATAAACTTAAAAAATTATAAAAAGTAGCTAAGAAAATGTAAAACATTAAAACTAAAAGGTAAATAAATGTGGTTAAAAAGTTAAAATTATAAAAAGTAAAAGCATTAAAACTGATACGTAAATAAAATAAACTAGTACCTTAAACAAAATATAGCAGATCTATCGATGATTCATCAGAATTTAGGTCTGGTTTTAGTTTATAAATAAACAAAGACTCAATAATTTTAAGCTTAAGGTCAGAGCTTCCGACAGCAAGTACAGCGAAATTAGACTGTGAAATTGGGTGGTTATTGTTGTGCGAGTGATTACGTATGAGAGAATTAGGTGGTTTGCCAAGGGGTAAATTTGTACGGACCGATTTACCGAGATGTTCGTAAATACGAGATTTTAAATGTATTTTAGTTTTACCTATATATGACCCCATACAGTGGTCACACTTGTATTGATAAACTATGGATGACGTAAGAAGTGTAGGAATAACATCCTTGTATTTAAATAAATGGTAAATCGATTTAGACGGGGTGAATATAATTTTTATACATAGTTGTGGGTAGAATTCTTTGAGCAATTTTAAAAGTTTGTTTCTAATGTTAAAACTTGAGGTTCCCATATAGGGCAAAGTGAAATACAGGATATCTTTGCCCTACATGGGAACCTCAAGTTTTAACATTAGAAACAAACTTTTAAAATTGCTCAAAGAATTCTACCCACAACTATGTATAAAAACTATATTCACCCCGTCTAAATCGATTTATCATTTATTTAAATACAAGGATGTTATTCCTACACTTCTTAAGTCATCCATAGTTTATCAATACAAGTGTGACCACTGTATGGGGTCATATATAGGTAAAACTAAAAGACATTTAAAATCTCGTATTTACAAACATCTCGGTAAATCGGTCCGTACAAATTTACCCCTTGGCAAACCACCTAATTCTCTCATACGTAATCACTCGCACAACAATAACCACCCAATTTCACAGTCTAATTTCGCCGTACTTGCTGCCGGAAGCTCTGACCTTAAGCTTAAAATTATGGAGTCTTTGTTTATTTATAAACTAAAACCAGACCTAAATTCTGACGAATCATCGATAGATCTGCTATGTTTTGGTTAAGGTACTAGTTTATTTTATTTACGTTTCAGTTTTAATGCTTTTACTTTTTATAATTTTAACTTTTTAACTTCACATTTATTTACCTTTTAGTTTTAATGTTTTACATTTTTTAAGCTACTTTTTATAATTTTTTAAGTTTATTTTAAATTATTATTAAGCAATTTGTATTTTGTATGTGATTTGGCATTTTATTGTTTTAGCCCTGAAGATGGAATTAGTGCATTCCGAAACGTTGATACTATTAAACCTTGAAGGTTGTTTGTATTTTCTCTGGTGTTCCTCTTTGTTATATATATATATATATATATATATATATATATATATATAATAAAAACAAATGGTAAATAATATTCAATTTTCATGATGAAATCCATCTTGCTATATAAGTTTTCTCTCTCTCCCACGCTCTCACTCTCCATCTCTCTCTATCTATCTCAACGGTTCTGGGAGACATCTATGGAACGGGCAAGATATATTTGACACGTCCCAGAATTCACGGGTCGGCCAATTACAGTACAGTAGACGGAACCAAAGGACTTCTGGTTGATGGAGGGCAGCAATCAAACGTTAAGTGCCACCCAAATTTCACCGACGGCCAATAGGAAACTCGTGATTCGGCTATTGTGGGTGTTTACAATTCGGCTCCCGTCTATAAAAAGGAGGATTTTTCATGTGGAATCCTCATCAGTTGCATTATCAACGAGTACTACAGAAATATCTCGTCATGAGTCATTCACAGCAGCTTTATATCTCCCCGGAATTGTTTGAAGATAAAGATTTCTATGCCACAGCTGCGCTCCACCTTTTCACAGCGGCAGACCGGAACGCACTACTTTCAAAGCAATCCATTGCAATAATTTTTGACGGCGAGAAAGAGTCGACCATTGAAGAGGACATTAAAATGTAAGTAATTAATTTAATTTGTGATTCGGGCTATATACATCGTATCATTCAGTGCTGATGTTAGTTAATTTATAAAAGGCCAAAATAAATGCGTTTTGAAAAAATAAATTGTGATTTAAGCGGAAGGCCGGGATATATATATATATATATATATATATATATATATATAACTTTTCATTCAGTGCCATTTTAGTTAATTTATAAAAAAAACAATAAATGCGTTTTGAAAAAATAGTTTGTGATTTAAACGAAAGGCCGGGCTATGTCTATTTATCGTTTCAATCAGTGCAAGTGTTATAATTTATAAAAATTCGTAATAAAAAGAGGTGAAAGGATGTCTACCCAGGAATCGAGACCTGTTGCCGGCAAACGATGCGTAGCACACCCAGTTAATCTTTCTTCCTGATAACTTCATTTAGCCAGTGGATTTATTATACAATGAATGTATCATTTGAAAGTGAAATGTTTTTACACGCCTGTTTCTCATAAATTAAAAATTTATTGAAAGTTCTACAGGTAGGGTTTTAGAATTGCCAAAACTTTAAAGAATTTCCGGAGGTCCCGTGTTCGAGACCCGGTGCGGGCAGATGATGCGTAGCAAACCCAGTTAATCTTACTTTTGAGCCCTGTTAGGATATCTGCTTCGTGATTATTATTTGCCTCGGGCGCCCTAATCGCCATTTTCTCTTATTGTAACTCTTTAATTAAGCTTTAATTTAATTTAACTTTAAATGAAAAATATTCAACATGAACTAATTATGTTAATTTCTCCTTTAAGGACCGATGCGGAACTTGATCGTGTTATAGCTACTTTTCGCAATAATTTTGATGAAGGGCAAATAAATGACGGCGATTTGGAGGATTTACCCCGCAACCAGTCCAGTGACCTGAATACCGAGGTCGAGGTATTGGCTCACATCCGGTCCAACGAGTGCCAGGTCATCGACGAACTAAAGTAAGTTTTTTTGAGATTAAGAACAAAACACATTGTATTTTCATTCAATTTATTAAATGGTAGAAGGCATGTTTTAGTGCAATACGGCTTACAGAACTAGCGTCCATAAAATAAGACTAACATTAAAGGAGACATTTTACAGTTATAATTATATATATATACACAAGTAAAACTTTACACAATATAGTTAAAACTATATATTATTTCCCTATTTTTAAAATAGATTGCAAACCAATGAATTCCCACATTACCAACAATGTCGGAGTTGAAGATAAGACCACCAATCTCTCGTAGTTGGCAATTTCATTGTTTCATTCTTCGCAAACACACCGATAAATTTGGAGTGTTTAATTCGATCACATTTCATTACTTTCTGGAGTGTATTTCCATCCATTTTAAAAGTCTATGACAGCGTTCCGGAAGCGGTCAATTTCTATTAGATCTTGTGATTCGAGATGCACAAGTAAGCTAATAAGCGCGTCTATAGGGTTAGCGAATTCCAATCTGAATGAGATGTTCCCACCTTGTTGTGGACTTAAGTGTGTATTTACACAGGCAGACAAGTCAGGGGTAATATCAAACGGGTAAAGGTTAAATTCTTCGAAAAATTCTTTCTGCGTTACGCCAAACCCAAGCTCGTCACAGCCACCGGCAATATGGGCCAGATTACTATAAGCCCTCGCGCAGAGCGGGAACAAAGCGTCTGATGAGTAGTCTGTAACCATAGTCCCACCCATTACAACGCCATTTACGTAGTTATATTTTTAAGCCGAAATTTTCGAATTTAAAGGCGTTCTATTTATATTTTCCATTCGTCGATGCGTGATCCTGCATTCCAATTAATATCCTTTAAGGAAGAGGTCCCATAGCCACGTTTTCCAGCTGCTTCGAGGCCAATCCGGCGGGCACCGTGTATAGCTTGATCTGTACGCTGCTAACTGGTTATTTTACGGTTGCGTGTATTAAATTTTTTCAATTTCTACATATTTCGGGGAACTTAATTTCACTCTCCTTACACGCAGATATGTCTCCATGATGTGAATCACAACATGTTTTTCGCCCCCTTCTTGATCAGGTCCCAGATTTACGCAGACCTCAGGATTCGTGCGGTTGAGTTTTAGTTTTATGTCGATACCGTTCATAAGCAGTTTCTCCTAGAACGTGAAGTCTATATGAAGACGTCCAAAACATTCGTATATCTTTTTTTTATAGAATTTTTAAATTTATCCTTTATACTACTTTCATCTTTAGTCTGATAATAGCCCTCGGTAGGTAGAAAGGTGTCCTTCGCTTCTTTTGAAAAGTTGAGGACATTTTCCAGATAGGCTCGCAGGTGATAATAACCCGTTCCTGCCGCGATGTTAAACTGATTCAAATACACCTTACACTGGCTGAATATGGAGTGTAGAAAGTTGGTTTCAGGGTATGCAGAGTAACTACCATCGCAGTCCGTTCCATCTGAATGGGCTATGCGCAGTTTAATGTACATGTGCATGCAGCTTGGATCAAAAAAGTATGGGCCTGAACTGGGTATCACGAATTCTCTAGGGGCACTCGGTGAACTAATTTTGTTTAATGGGTTAATTGTAATAAAGTCACTATGCTGAATAGAAACCTGTGTAGGGGGCATATGAAAGAGGGACAGTTCCGATTTACAAGATTGTGAACTACACGGATGGATGAAAAGCGGCATAACGAGTAAGAAATAGTGCCACCTCTCTCGACAAGTAGTAATCAGCAAATGATTCGTGAGAGTAGTGTCCTCAGCTTATATCAGTTAAAAAATTGATCAGCCATAGGCTTCATACGTTTAGAACACTTCTTTTTTATGTCCTTTTACGTTTAGCGCCACGTGTTGGTGTCCCCTTCCTCCTGACAGAGTTCTTCTTCTTCTTCCCACCACCACGCATTTTTCTCTTTGCATCTTTGATGATTTCGTCCCGTGTACGTTTTAAATGTTGTTTTAGAGCTGCTTTAGGTTTAGTTCCACCCATTATGTCTTCTACAGCGTTAAAACCTGATTGTAACACCTTCCTCCCGAGATATCTAGCACCCCTCTTCAACAATGGGACAGCCGTGCGTAGTATGGTTGAAAAAATGGAGCAAAGCCCACTCCCAAGCTAATATCTCACCCCTCGATAGACTGTGAAAAGTCTTCGGGTCATTATAACTGAATGCGACGAAAGTGTAGCTACACTGTTAAGCTCCCATCACCGACTGGAAATTTCTTCCCTCAATCGTTCTTATATATATTGAGATTTTGGTTAATAGATTAGTCGCACATTCACTTAATGGGGCTTGTCATATGTAATGTTCAAACTCTTCCCTCTGTGGTTGGGAATGTGTACAATGCGCAGCAGGCGAGCCTGGGTTTCCCCAACAATTTGATGCTCCAAGATATTGCTGTAAATATAGCACATGTCTGGAGATGGGTAGCTTTCGCCCAATTTCTCCAATTTCAACTGATACATTAAGCTGGACAAGTCATGTTGTGCCTCGTGAAAGGTATCTCTTTGGAGGACTGTACCATATCGACCCTCGGCAAAAATTGTGAACAGCTCTTTGTCTTTCATATTTGTACTAAGCGTTGATTTTAGCTTCAACGTGCGTGCAGGCGTGTCTATGTTTACGTCAAAAAGTAAATCGTTTGTCAGGTACGACTTTTCAAGACTCTTGTTTAACCCCGTCACAATGTCCGTGGCTGTCATAATGACGAATTCCTAGTGTTACATTTGTACTATAGTACTGTACCTCACCGAATAGGACTGATCGGATAGTGTTGTCTAAGGTTATGCCTAATTTTTCACACTCATCGGTTCTTCTAAGGATCAGAAATATGATCTGCTCATTTTCAAGAGTTAAAAATTTGGTGGCTAGCTGGAATTCACAAACACCAACTTCGTACGAATCACGTTCCAATTCAATGGGCCCATGGAGTTCTGTTACAAAGTTGGCCAGGGTGTTGGTAGGATGTACAGACAGAGAAGAAGAGCATGGGAGTGTGACATAGAAGTGGTTAGTCGCCATGTTGCATACTATTTACGCTTCATTATTGCAGCAGCTTTTATATAGGTGTTGAAGCTTTCTGGGTACCCTAGCCATTTCACCAGGTACATTTTTCTCTTTCCTGAACCTTTGCTGCCTAAAATATTTTAAATTTTAAACACACTTTTTCCTAAATTAAATGACAGTTTCTGCAATTCTTCTCGGTAAAAGCCTCCTGCGATTTCCTCCCAATTCAAATCTTCAACGTAATACATCACTGTCTCGCCTTTAGGTCTCAGCACTAACTTTAAAAATCTCAATTGTCCATTCTTTCTCAAATCTCTTCGCTGATTTATTTCCCGCACGTAATAGCCTTACATAATCATTGATTAAGAAACTTGTTGATTGTGGTGGCGGTGCTCCATCTCTTCTCACCTCTGTGCACGTACCTCTTTCTAAAACATCGTTAGGAGTTGTATCAATCGTACGAAGATGTGAACGGTTGTATGACGATGCCAGTGACCCCAGAACGTTTATATATCTCTTTGTGTTCCTAGTGTTACATTTGTACTATAGTACTGTACCTCACCGAATAGGACTGATCGGATAGTGTTGTCTAAGGTTATGCCTAATTTTTCACACTCATCGGTTCTTCTAAGGATCAGAAATATGATCTGCTCATTTTCAAGAGTTAAAAATTTGGTGGCTAGCTGGAATTCACAAACACCAACTTCGTACGAATCACGTTCCAACTCAATGTGCCCATGGAGTTCTGTTACAAAGTTGGCCAGGGTGTTGGTAGGATGTACAGACAGAGAAGAAGAGCATGGGAGTGTGACATAGAAGTGGTTAGTCGCCATGTTGCATACTATTTACGCTTCATTATTGCAGCAGCTTTTATATAGGTGTTGAAGCTCTCTGGGTACCCTAGCCATTTCACCAGGTACATTTTTCTCTTTCCTGAACCTTTGCTGCCTAAAATATTTTAAATTTTAAACACACTTTTTCCTAAATTAAATGTCAGTTTCTGCAATTCTTCTCGGTAAAAGCCTCCTGCGATTTCCTCCCAATTCAAATCTTCAACGTAATACATCACTATCTCGCCTTTAGGTCTCAGCACTAACTTTAAAAATCTCAATTGTCCATTCTTTCTCAAATCTCTTCGCTGATTTATTTCCCGCACGTAATAGCCTTACATAATCATTGATTAAGAAACTTGTTGATTGTGGTGGCGGTGCTCCATCTCTTCTCACCTCTGTGCACGTACCTCTTTCTAAAACATCGTTAGGAGTTGTATCAATCGTACGAAGATGTGAACGGTTGTATGACGATGCCAGTGACCCCAGAACGTTTATATATCTCTTTGTGTATTTATATGTAAAATAGCGATGCATGCGTTCCTTTATGGTACGTTCCACTCTTTCAGCTAAAGAGCAATAATGTATAGAATTGCTAGTGTAGTAACTGATATTAAACTCTGTCAGCATGTTCTGAAGAGCGCGGCCTATAAATTCTTTCCCCATATCCGTACAAAAATAGCCAGGAACCCTGTCTTCTTTCAACATCAACGTTTTAGTACCTTTAGCAACTGTTTCAGGCGATTTGTTTTTCAGAGGAATTAGCCACAGATATATAGAGAATACATCTATTATGAATAGGATGTAGCGGTAGCCGTCGTTATACACTGAATATCTTTGCATGTCTGTTAAATCCGCTTGCCAAATAGAGTCAATCGAAGCCGCTGTTGGCTTCGCCGTTTTAAACCTTTTTCTCACCGGTTCATGAAGTGTATAAGCATCCTGCCCACAAAGTCCTCTCAACATCTTTTTTCTCTATTCCATCATTGTAAACACCTCTGTACAGTCTATTAACGCCGCCATAGGAGGAGGGGTTAGAAATGTTATAATAGCGTTTTCTTAAATTTTCTTAATACCGGGTGTACATAAAGTCAGGATCTATTTTTGTGAAGCACTTGGAAATTATAAGGAATTCAATCATAAAATGATAAAGTGGTAACATTTATTAAATAATTAAGAGTAGGATTCGACGTGACGCCCATCAGTATCCCTGCACAGCTCAAATCGTTCCGCAGCATTTCTAAACACATTCTGGAGCATTTGCGGGGTTATGTTATCTGCAGCAGTTCGTATACGTGTACGTAAGTTTTCAAGACTCGTAATCTTCGTCTGATAGACGTGCGATTTGATAAAGCCCCATGCAAAGAAATCTAAAGGGATTAAATCTGGTGATCTCGCTGGCCAAGGTCTGTTGCTTCCGCGTCCGATCCAGCGATTTGGAAAACGTCCATTTAGATAATCCTGAACAATTTTGGCATAGTGACAAGGAGCACCATCATGTTGATAGACGACGGTACTAACAATCCTATCCCCGTCGTCTATCAACATGATGGTGCTCCTTGTCACTATGCCAAAATTGTTCAGGATTATCTAAATGGACGTTTTCCAAATCGCTGGATCGGACGCGGAAGCAACAGACCTTGGCCAGCGAGATCACCAGATTTAATCCCTTTAGATTTCTTTGCATGGGGCTTTATCAAATCGCACGTCTATCAGACGAAGATTACGAGTCTTGAAAACTTACGTACACGTATACGAACTGCTGCAGATAACATAACCCCGCAAATACTCCAGAATGTGTTTAGAAATGCTGCGGAACGATTTGAGCTGTGCAGGGATACTGATGGGCGTCACGTCGAATCCTACTCTTAATTATTTAATAAATGTAACCACTTTATCATTTTATTATTGAATTCCATATAATTTCCAAGTGCTTCACAAAAATAGATCCTGACTTTATGTACACCCGGTATGTTAGCCATTTGCGTAGTTTAGAGACACGTGGATAAGGTTGGCCGTTTGGTCTCTTTTTTCTCCTCTTCAGAGATACTACTGCTGGGGGTGATGGCGCACTCAGTTGTGACACATACGAGACTTGCTCCAATTCTTTTAACCTTTTCAGATTTCCTATCAATATTTTGGGTATATTATTTGTTGTAGTCTTGCTTTAATATGCTTCCATCCTGTTAGTGAGGGCCTGTCCCAATTTCTCACCAGATCATGGACAATGTCGACGATATTGTATCCCTGTACCCTTATTCCTTCAACAATGACCTCACCTGTATCGGTCCACTCTATGATGGGGTCCTCACTCAATAGATTATAAAGACATGCCTTTATTCCTCAATGTATGTGGGAGACTGCTTTTTAATACATACTCGATGTGTTGCGTTCCGTTATTCTTTAGCTGGTCATCTCTAACGTCGAGCCGAGGTCCTATGTCGCCATGCTCAGCGTTGCTAGCGCTGTGCCTAATAATCACTGGGAGCTCTGTCGGATTCTTATAATCTTCGTACTCATGAAGAAATTTCTGCAGAGCTTCTTGGTAAAACATCCTTTTCTCATCAGGTGACTTTTCACTGTTTAATAGGACTAACAAATCGCTTTCCATTCCTACTTTTACGGGTTTCTAGAATTGTGTCTGGAATCTTTGAACTTTGCAATGAAGCATAAACCTCGTGCGAAATCACTAGCACTTTCTTCATAATATTAATCTAGTCAGTAATGGCCCCAAAACTGAAAATAAGATGGGGAGGAATAATCCCACACTTTGTACAATAATTCGCTTTTTCTTCCCCAAAGTTTGACTTTGACGAGCGAGCGAATCCTAACAACACCCTGCCCAACTTTGTAACAGAACTCCATGGGCCCATTGAGTTGGAACGTGATTCGTACGAAGTTGGTGTTTGTGAATTCCATCTAGCCACCAAATTTTTAACTCTTGAAAATGAGCAGATCATATTTCTGATCCTTAGAAGAGCCGATGAGTGTGAAAAATTAGGCATAACCTTAGACAACACTATCCGATCAGTCCTATTCGGTGAGGTACAGTACTATAGTACAAATGTAACACTAGGAATTCGTCATTATGACAGCCACGGACATTGTGACGGGGTTAAACAGAGTCTTGAAAAGTCGTACCTGACAAACGATTTACTTTTTGAAGTCATAAACATAGACACGCCTGCACGCACGTTGAAGCTAAAATCAACGCTTAGTACAAATATGAAAGACAAAGAGCTGTTCACAATTTTTGCCGAGGGTCGATATGGTATAGCCCTCCAAAGAGATACCTTTCACGAGGCACAACATGGCTTGTCCAGCTTAAAGTATCAGTTGAAATTGGAGAAATTGGGCGAAAGCTACCCATCTCCAGACATGTGCTATATTTACAGCAATATCTTGGAGCATCAATTTGTTGAGGACACCCAGGCGCGCCTGCTGCGCATTGTACACATTCCCAACCACAGAGGGAAGAGTTTGAACATTACGTATGACAAGCCCCATTATGTGAATGTTGCGACTAATCTATTAACCAAAATCTCAATATATATAAGAACGATTGAGGGAAAAAAATTCCATTCGGTGATGGGAGCTTA
Organism: Bathynomus jamesi; assembly: GCA_023014485.1. Classification (NCBI taxonomy): domain Eukaryota; kingdom Metazoa; phylum Arthropoda; class Malacostraca; order Isopoda; family Cirolanidae; genus Bathynomus; species Bathynomus jamesi. Next base: position 2,255,088 of record JAJOZX010000023.1, on the reverse strand, counting down.
ACAGTGTAGCTACACTTTCGTCGCATTCAGTGGGCTTGGCTCCATTTTTCCAACCATACTACGCACGGGTGTCCCATTGTTGAAGAGGATTGCTAGACATCTCGGGAGGAAGGCGTTACAATCAGGTTTTAACGCTGTAGAAGACATAATGGGTGGAACTAAACCTAAAGAAGCTCTGAAAAAACATTTAAAACGTACACGGGACGAAATCATCAAAGATGCAAAGAGGAAAATGCGTGGTGGTGGACAAAAGAAGAAGAGGGCTGTCATGAAGAAGGGGTTACCAACACGTGGCGCTAAACGTAAACGGGCATGAAAAAGAAGTGTTCTAAACGTATGAAGCCTATGGCTGATTATTTTTTTAACTGATATAAGCTGAGGACACTACTCTCAGGAAATATAGGCTGATTACTACTTGTCGAGAGAGGTGGCACTATTTCTGACTCATCATGCCGCGTTTCATCCATCCGTGTAGCTCACCATGTTGTATATCGGAACTGTCCCTCTTTGATATGCCCCCTACACAGGTTTCTATTCAGCATAGTGACTTTATTACAATTAACCCATTAAACACAATTAGTTCACCGAGTGCCCCTATAGAATTTGTGATACCCAGTTCAGGCCCATACGTTTTTGATCCAAGCTGCATGCACATGCACGTAAAACTGTATATAGCTCATTCAGATGGAACGGACTGCGACGATAGTTACTCTGCATACCCTGAAACCAACTTTCTATAGTCCATATTCAGCCATTGTGAAATGTATTTAAATCAGGTTAACATCGCGGGAGGAACGGGTTATTATCACCTACAAGCTTATCTGAAAAACGTCCTCAACTTTTCAAAAGAAGCGAAGGACACCTTTCTACCTGCCGAGGGCTATTATCAGACTAAAGATGAAAGTAGTATAAAGAATAATTTAAAAATTCTATAAAAATAGATATACGAATATTTTGGACGTCTTCATACAGACTTCATGTTCTAGGAGAAACTGCTTATGAACGGTATCAACAGTCCTGAGGTCTGCATAAATCTGGTACCTGATCAAGGAGATGGCGCAAAACCCGTTGTGATTCATATCATGGAAACATATCTGCGTGTAAGGCGAGTGAAATTAAGTTCCCCGAAATATGTAGAAATTGAAAAAAAATTAATACACGCAACCGTAAAATACCCAGTTAGCAGCGTACAGATCAAGCTATACACGGTGCCCGACGGATTGGCCTCGAAGCAGCTAGAAAATGTGGCCATGGGACCTCTAGCTAAAAGGATATTAATTGGAATGCAGGATCAGGCATCGACGAATGGAAAATATAAAAAGAGCGCCTTTAAATTCGAGAACTTCGGCCTTAAAAATACAACTCTCTACGTAAATGGCGTTGCAATGGGTGGGGCTATGGTTATGGACTACTCATCAGACGCTCTGCTCCCGCTCTGCGCGAGAGCTTATAGTAATCTGGCTCATATTGCCGGTGGGTGTGACGAGCTTGGGTTTGGCTTAACGCAGAAAGAATTTTTCGAAGAATTTAACCTTTACCAGTTTCATATTACCCCTGACTTATCTGCTGGTGTAAATACACACTTAAGTCCACAACAAAGTGGGAAAATTCCAGTCAGATTAGAATCCGCCAATCCTATAGACGCGCATATTAGCGTACTTGTGTACCTCGAATCACACGCTCTAATAGAAATTGACCGCCTCCGGAACCCTCTTTTAAAATGGACACAAATACACCCCAGAGAGTAATGAAAAGTGACCGAATTACACGCTCCAAATTTATCGGTGTGTTTGGAAGAATGAAACAATGAAATTGCCAAATACGAGAGATTTGTGTAGTCTTATCGTCAACACCGACTTTGTTGGTAATGGTGGAATTCATTAGTTTGCAATCTATTTTAAAAATAGGGAAAGAATGTACTGTTTTGATTCACTCGGCACTTAACCCTGGAGTAACCCTATGGTTGTACAATTTATCGAACAGCTACATGTCCCTGAAATTGTTTGGAACTCTTACCGTTTCCAAAGATATTTTAGTAATACTTTTGGCATGTATTGCCTTTCAATTCTCTTGTACATGTGAAGTGGGAAGGGATTTATAAATTTTTTAAACTTATTCGAGTTATGCCACACTGAGATGAATGACGAAATGTTATGCAGACAGATAAAAAAAGGTTCCCATTTGTACGCACTCGTTGTATTGTGTAAAGTTACGTGTGTGTATATATTTCTGACTATATTGTGTAAAGTTTTACCTTTATATATATATATATATATATATACAGTGCCGGCGAAAAGTATCCGATCACTCAAGAAAATACAATATTTTCCCTTGATATTCAGAGACACGTAATTCACTTTCTATTTGTTCTAGCGACATCTGGTAACTTTGAGGTTGCTCGCTGATATGAGAGCTATCCAACGCATTCTCAAATTAGTGTTCTGGTAGCCTTCGTTGCGGGTGGCTGTGTCTCAAATTTGTCAGATTTCACTGTTTGTGTAAATTTCTTGATATTTTTTTTTTTTACAGAAAGTGGTGTAAATAAAATTTATATATAATGTGTGCTAAAAAACAACTTAAGAGTGATTGTCGAAGTGCTATTGTTGCTTTGCATGCATGTGGGAAATCACAGAGACAGATAGCTAAGGAATTAAACATATCCCAAAGTACCGTTAATTTATGGGTTTCACGGGCTAAGAACAATGGTGGCCTAACCACGCCAGTCCCTAAAAAACGATCTGGCAGACCGAGAAAAACAAATTCGCGAACAGACAAACTTATGAAACGTTTAGTATTGAAAAACCCAACAATAACTGCGAAAGAAATAAAATTTAATATGAATAATTTGTTATCTGGTGTTTCTGAACGAACTATCCAGGAGCGGCTCCAAAAAGAACTCGGATTACCATCTCGCCATGCTGCTAAGAAACCGTTCATTAATGAAAAAATGCGTAAAAAAACGTGTCGCATTTTGTAAAAAATACATTCATTGGACTGTTGATGACTGGAAGAAGGTTTTATTTAGCGATGAGTCGACATTTTTGACATTCAGAAGTTGTCCAAAAAAGGTTCGCCGGCCTATTGGCTCAAATAGGATGGACCCTAAATACACCCTAAAGACAATGAAACACCCTCCAAGTGTGATGGTTTGGGGTTGTTTCGGTTACTATGGGCGTGGAAACTTATATTTTCTTCCGAAGAACACAACTATGAATGGTGCACGGTATTTAGCAATGCTACAGGAAACTTCCAATGGCAATGGCAATCCAAAGGACAAAAACATACATGCATGATGGTGCACCATGTCACAGGGCCAAAATAGTGACAAAATGGATTACTGACAATAAATTTGATATTTTGGATTGGCCTGGTAATAGTCCAGATCTCAATCCGATAGAAAATCTGTGGCTAATAATAAAAAATAAGGTTGAATGCCACGACACTGGCTCAGTCGAAAAATTACAAGAGGCCATCAAAAAGGTATGGTGCAAGGAAATATCAGTGGAAGTTTGTCAAAACTTGATTAAATCCATGCCAAAACGTCTAGAACAAGTCATCCAAACCAAAGGACAGATGACAAAATACTAATATAAGGTTAGTATACATTTAAACATTGTTTTTTATGTAAAAAATACAAATTTCAAGGGTGATCGGATACTTTTCGCGGGCACTATATATATATATATATATATATATATATATATATATATATATATATATAATTATAACTCTAAAATGTCTCCTTTAATGTTAGTCTTATTTGAAGGACGCTAGTTCTGTAAGCCTTATTGTACAAAAAAATGCGTTCTAACATTTAATAAATTGAATGAAAATACAATGTGTTTTGTTCTTAATCACAAAAAACTTACTTTAGTTCCTCGATGACCTGGCACTCGTTGGACCAGAAGTGAGGCAATATTTCGACCTCAAAATTCAGGTAACTGGGCTGGTTGTGCGGTAAAGCCTCCAATTCGCTGTCATTTATTTGCCTTTCATCAAAACTATCGAGAAAAGTAGCTATAACACGATCAGTTTCCGCATCGGTCCTTAAAGGAGAAATTAACATGATCAGTTAATGTTGAATATTTTTTATTTAAAGTAAAATTAAATTAAAGCTTAATTAAAGAGTTACAATAAGAGAAAATCGCGATTAGGACGCCCGAGGCAAATAATAATCACAAAGCAGATATCCTAACAGGGCTCAAAAGTAAGATTAGCTGGGTTTGCTACGCATCATCTGCCGCACCGGGTATCGAACCCGAGATCGCCGGCAATTCTTTAAAGTTTTGGCAATTCTAAAACCCTACCTGTAGAACTTTCTATACATTTTTAAGTTATGAGAAACAAGCGTATAATAAAATTTCACGTTCAAATGATACATTCATCGGATACTAAATCCACTTTCTAAATGACGTTTCAGGAAGGAAGATTAACTGGGTGTGCTTTGCATCGTCTGCCGGCACCGGGTCTCGACCCCTGGGTAGACATCCTTTCACCTCGTTTTATTACGATTTTTTATAAATTATAACACTGATTGAAACGATAAATATACATAGCCCGGCCTTCCGCTTAAATCACAAACTATTTTTTCAAAACGCATTTATTATGGCTTTTTATAAATTAACTAACAGCGGCACTGAATGATACGATGTACATAATCCCGAATCACAAATTAAATTAATTACTTACATTTTAATGTCGTTTTCAATGGTCGACTCTTTCTCGCCGTCAAAAATTTCTGCAATGTATTGCTTTGAATGCAGTGCATTCCGGTCTGCCTCTGCGAAAAGGTGGAGCGCAGCTGCTGTATAGAAATCTTTATCTTCAAACAATTCCGGGGAGATGTAAAGCTGCTGTGAATGACTCATGACGAGATATTTCTGTAGTACTCGTTGGTAATGCAACTGATGAGGATTTCAGATGAAAATGTTCCCTTTTGTAGACAGGAGCCTAATTGTAAACACCCACAATAGCCGAATCACGAGTTTCTTCTAGGCCGTCGGTGAAATTTGCGTGTGGCTTAACGTGTGAGTGCTGCCATCCACCAACCAGAGCTCATGGGGCTCCGCCTACTGTACTGTAATTGGCCGACCCGTGAATTCTGGGACATATCAACTATATCTTGCCCGTTCCATACATTTCTTCCAGAACCATTGAGAGAGACAGAGAGAGGTGGAGAGTGAGAGCGTGAGAGAGAGAAAACTTATATAGTATGTTGGTTTTCATCATAAAAATTGAATATCTTTTACCATTTGTTTTTATTATATATATATATTTATATTTGTGTCTAAAAGATTTATTTATCTTGAAACAAAATAATTGGATAAAAGAGGAAAAATTAATAAATTACCCCAAAATAGAACCTATTTGGGCGAAAGACGAGAAATGAAATAGTTTCCTCCAAATACAATCTATTTTTAATATAAATTTATATTAATATTTTTTGTAATAATGTTTACAGATATATTGGTGTCTTAAAGACAAATTTGTGTTGGAACAAATTAGTTGCGTAAAAGAGGAAAAATGAATAAGTTACCCGGAAATAGAGTCGATTTTGTTTTAAAAATCATATTAACATTTTTTGTAATAAGATTTAAAGATATATTGTTGTCTTAAAGATAAATTTGTATTGAAACAAAATAATTGGCCAAAAGAGGAAGATAAATAAGTTACCTTTGGTAACCTTTGGTTAGCTTCCGCCCGAATTGTTCATTCTGACGAAGGTCAAGCTTTTCACTCCACCTTAGACCTACAGTTTAACGTGAAATCCGAACCACGCCCCATCAGAAGCCCAGCGTCGTAACCACTAGGCCACTTACGGTATCCATTTATCTACCAATCACTTTCTTTATTGTGTGGAAGGATGAACAGCTGGGGTTTGCTGCGCGCCGGCTGCCATCGGGTCTTGAACCCGGGGCCGATGGATTCGTAGTCAGCGACGCTAAACACTGCACCACCGAAGTGTTTTAAAAATCATATTAATACTTTTTATGTTATAGTTTAAGAATAAAATTGTGTATTATGATGAAAATTTGTTTTTGCGTTTAACTTAGTTTATCTTATTCGATTTTTTCAATGGAAAAACTATTGGCGTTGCCCTTTTTAGAGACCTTGTCGGTCTACTCTTTGGTCCCTTAAACGTATTTTTATGTTTAATAGCTCTGTCTACTGGGTCGTATTTAGAGACCTTATCAATCTACCAGGAGCTGGTAAGTATAGCGGTGGTGGTGGGCATGGTACTGTGGTGGTGTAATACTGTTTCAACACCAATCGTCTAAGTTTCGAGGCTTGGTTGTTGCCCTCATATCGGTTACGTAGCCCTCATCTCACCATGTGCTGTTGATGGGATGAGCTAAAAGTCTATACTTAGAGGATTTGTGGTCATGTGCTTTTTTTGTGTGTGGTGGTTATACTTGTATATATTTTGCTGTTAGGGATTTGCATGCATCAGTTTTTATATATATATATATATATCTGTGTGTCATAATAGGGGTTATATGGGGTACATTCGGGGAGGCTATGTGCGTTTGTGTGCGCTTTGAATTCGTTCGAAGGTTGTTATTATATACAGGCTCTTTATGCCTTCTAAGAAGCCTTCTAAGCCAACTGGCGGATTGAGCCAACTGGCTGATTAGGACCTTATAAGACAGCGGGCGCTCGGATGAACTCTCAATATGCGCTTGGTAGGATCCAAGCGAACACTCCTCTCGCCTTCTCCTTTCTCTCTTAGGTTATGTATACCCCTTTGGAGGGTGAGGCCATCCCACCTTCTCCTCCAACGAGGTCAGGTGTATTCACCCAGCATGCTGGGGGAGTTCCTCTTCATTGCATTGCAGCTTGGGGGATAACCCCTACCCCATAGTTGCATAGCCCCTCCCCACTTTGCAACATTGACCAACATTTGCAATTGCATTGCACTCTAACCTTTTGCGCCCATCCTACTGCTCCACATTAGTCCAAAACTAGACAGTAGCTTACCTGCATATCTAATTGGAAACATGATAACCAGTGCATTTAAGCACAAAGTTACAACTCTACAAACTGCATTGGGAGTGACAATCAGGGAGAAATACCTCATCAGCACCCTTTACGACTGCCTAGTGACATGTTAGGCACGGACATTTTGATGCCAAGAATTGATTGATTCAGAATGTAAATGATAATTATGATGCCACTATCTCATCATTGAATGGTTTACAATCAACTCATGCATTGGCCAAGTTATTGTGTCACTCTCCTCAGAGTTACATCATCCTTGTGTCAAGGCTGACTATGAAATATTTCGCATCAGTAAAAGAAAAATGAGCCAGCCAATTGATGTATCAGTGACTACACAACATTATCACGGCCCTAAACATCCTGATATGCCTGAACTTCCCCATGTAGATGCAGAGCCAGGAAGGTGACAGAACAGTTTCTCGAGTCGGATGTAAGCAATGATAATGCTTGTGAATGTGGGTGGCCGGTATATTCCCCCACGGTATATTCCACCACGGTAAATTCCACCAGGTAAATTCCACCAAGGGTAAATTCCACCAAAGTAAATTCCACCAGGTAAATTCCACCACTGGTAAATTCCACCAATGGTAAATTCCACCCCAAATTATTTAAAATAAAATATGATTTAAATAAGTAAAATGTAAATATTTTATTCATATGGGTACAAATAGAATAATACAACGAATATTACAATAATTTATGGTGCTCTTCCAATATGTGCTCTACCGCGAAATTTACATTCCAATACGTGATCTACCTTAGATTATTCGGATTAGCAGCAGGTACGTTAGTTAGCCTTATAAGGCTAACTAACGAAAATATCATGACTTAACCTAACCAATCGTCAAGGGCGTATAGTTGACCTAACGATTGGTTAGTTTAAGTAATGATATTTTCGTTAGTGCTAATCCGAATAATCTAAGGTAATATTTACATTTTACTTACATTACTTAAATATGATTTAAATAAGTAAAATGTAAATATTACCTTAGATTATTCGGATTAGCACTAACGAAAATATCATGACTTAATCTAACCAATCGTTAGGTCAACTATACGCCCTTGACGATTGGTTAGGTTAAGTCGTGATATTTTCGTTAGTTAGCCTTATAAGGCTAACTAACGTACCTGCTGCTAATCCGAATATTCTAAGGTAGATCACGTATTGGAATGTAAATTTCGCGGTAGAGCACATATTGGAAGAGCACCATAAATTATTGTAATATTCGTTGTATTATTCTATTTGTACCCATATGAATCAAATATTTACATTTTACTTATTTAAATCATATTTTATTTTAAATAATTTGGGGTGGAATTTACCTGGTGGAATTTACCATTGGTGGAATTTACCTGGTGGAATTTACTTTGGTGGAATTTACCATTGGTGGAATTTACCTGGTGGAATTTACCGTGGTGCAATTTTCCGCGGTGGAATTTACCTAGAACCTTAGTAACCGTGAATGTGATGGTTATTTCACAAAGGTAGCCCGTTATCAAAATCACACTGTCAGACCAGCAACTGACACAAGATATAGACCATTACTTGATCTAAAGCCCTAAGTGAAAACAGAAATTAAAGCAGCAATGGTTGAGGCTCAGCTGTTATGTTCGAATTTGTAGTTATAACAGCAGATCTGCACATTTCCAAAGTCATTGTTGATAATATATGGGCTACACCAGAGGTGTTCAGCAACATTTACTCACGTTTGGGAGGACTACATACCATTATGAACTTTCGTGGTAGTGTTGGCAAGCTCATGATGAACAGTGGTCTCAGTGAAATCCTTAAACATGCCTTTGGAAGTGTAGAGAAAATGTTACCTGTTAAGAATTACCCAAAGAATATGAACGCATTTAGGCTGCTCACTGAAGAATTATTCCGTAAACACATTACTGATGTAGATACTTATGAGGAGCTGGAGGCACTGCTGACAGACGTGTCCAACAGAAGTGACACAGCTAAGTTATGTGTAGATTGCCTTGTGCGTCCCAGTCTCGTAATGATGGCCTTCATTCGTACTGAACGAAAATCTGAATGGCCACTTCATTTATGGGCTGTGAGTCAAATGTTGCCATATTTATTTGTTTTAGCTCATATAAACTATGCAACGTATGGTCTGTACTACCTCAGATCAATAAAATCACTCCCAACAGAATTGCAGTCCTTGTTTCTGCAGAGTCAGCACACAATGAGACATGCTCCTTGTGCATCCAATTCCACCTGGTCTGACATGTTCATAGAAACAACATTTATGCGATATGGCCTGACTGGAATTACTTTGAACGACATTGCCACAGAGCGATGGGCTCTCAGCCTGCATATCTGCAGCCAACTCATCCGTGACATATCATAAATGCGAGATGATATGGCTGAGTATCCGACCCATCACAAGGAGGAATCCAAGGCACGTATCCAGGCTGACCGCTCTGACAGAAAAAAGATACGAGAAAAGCTGGAACAGTTCAGTGATCCATTAGACCCAGCCGGTCATTCCCCGACTTTGCTCACCACTGTGTCTGGGAAAATAGCTGATGCATCTGTGAATATCCAGAATGCTGCACAAATTGGCATGGACTGTATGAAAGCCTATGAGCACAAATTACCCCAGGGTTTCCATGGTAAAATAAGCAGTGTTATGTCAACATGGCTCAAACCAGGAAACACACTACATTTGACACAGAAATCATAATCAACTTAACACTTGGGATTATAGGTTCAGGGAAGTTCGACTTGCATGATTTGTTCTCACACGAGTTAGCACCAATTCCTACGTCTCTGTTCTTAGATGATGGCAACATGCGGCCTGCTTCTTCAAAATCAAAACTAAAGAATTTTTTGAAGTTGAACAGTCATCTCGCACAGTGAGAAAACCTGATATGGTAGTGCTTGATGGTTGTGCAATACTTTGGGCAATCCACTGGCCGATATCAGACATGCTCCTGGTTCTGCTGAATGCAGTAGCAACATATGTACAGTTGCCCAGATATGTAATGTTCTTCGCCTCACAGACGACTCCGTACATGTGGCAACGCCGTAGTGATAGTCAAGGTACCCCAACTAGGGGGACGATGGGGTGGAGGGGGAACAACCGAGTCCAACAACATATAACACAGACATATACTCTATATCTAAAGGACGATTGTATGTGCAGTCATTGACATACAGATAATTATAATGTAATGTGTGTGTTCATAAAGTTAAACAATTAATATGATCGTGAACAGCGTTGAACTCCATATAATTTACTAGTCTTATACAGTAACTAGCGGAGTGACCCGGTATATATATATATATATATATATATATACAGCGTCCGCAAAAAAAAAGGAGCATGACGAAAATTGCTCTCACGCCCGCATTTTTTGCCGGACCCTTAAATGTTATATATCTAGCTAAAGATAAAAGAGCCCGGAGTTGTATAAAACAAATTTCATCAAAATAGGTCATAAAATAAAGATTTTATGGCCACAAACGTGCAATGACTAAAAAAAGTGAATTTCCGCGTAAAAATTTAATGTTTTTCTCATTTTAAATTATTTTTTTCAGATGCCTAAATAATTTTAATCAATAAAAATGATAATATGCCCTTTTCTAAAGAAGATAAAATATTAATAAAACATTATAGACTTGATAAAAATTATGGCGCAATAAAATTATTACAAGAGTTTCCGAATAAACCATGGTCGAAAGGAGGTTTGGACAAGCTGTTAAGAAAAATCGACGAAACTGAAAGTACTGAAAGGAAACAAGGAAGCGGGAGGCCAAGATCAGTTCGAACCGAAGAAAACATCAGAGATGTGGAACTAAGAATTTGTAGACAAGAAGGCAGACCAGGGACTCACGTGACACCGTCCAGAATTGCTAATGAGTTGAGCATATCCGAAAGTAGCGTCAGAAACATTATTAAAAACGACCTTGAACTAAAACCTTATAAACGGATACACGGGCAGAAATTAACTGAAATTAACGAACAGAAAAGAGTTGTTTGTTCTGAACGCATGTTAAGAAATATCACTCCCGAAAAAGTAGACCTCGGCTTTTTTACTGACGAAAAGAAGTTTACGGTAGAACCACCGCGAAATTCCCAAAATGACAGAGTGTATTCAAGAGTTAATCGTAAAAATGAAATACCAGATGATAGACTTTATGCTACCGTAATCATTTTTCTGCCAGCGTAATGGTATGGGTCGGTGTGTCTAAACTAGGCAAGACATCTGTTTTTTTCGTAGAGCCAAACATCAAAGTAGACGCCCGCTATTACACTGAAACTTTGTTGGAACAAATGCTGCCCGAAATGAAACGATTGGCGAATAATGGTTACTTCTTATTCCAACAGGATGGCGCTCGGGCGCATAACGCTAAGTCAACTATTGAATTTTTAGAAAATAATGTTCCTGAATTGCTTTACCCAAAAGATTGGCCCCCTAATAGTCCAGATTTGAATCCCGTAGACTACGGAATATGGGAAATGTTGGCTGAGAAAGTGTACAAGCATAAATTCCGAAATGTCGAACATTTGAAAGAAGTTATCGTACAAAAATGGGAAGAAATTACGCAAGATCAAGTAGATAAAGCTATAGATCAATTTAGGCCCCGATTACGAAGGGTTGTAGAGGTTTCTGGCAAACATATCGAACAATTTTTTTAGTCTTATAATTTCGTTTTCTTTGGAAATTGTAAAATTATATGACATGTTATAGTAAAACTTTTATATTTTCTTTAATTTTTGACGTATTGACATGAAATTTGGTACTAACTTAGTTTATTTGTTGCTTATTTGCCTAAAGTAAATTATTTGTCATTATGTGTAAAAATAAATGTACAGTAAACATTTTCGTCATGCTCCTTTTTTTTTTGCGGACCCGATATATATATATATATATCTGGTTGTAACATAAATTCTGCTCGATTAGAAAACGGACGATAGATAATAGAATAACCAAAATAACGTGAAATAGTTTTAGAATTGTTCCAAAATACACGCGGCGACAGAATGATACAGAATGACTTAGGTTAGTGTAGGCTTAGGCTAGTGTAGGATTAGGCTAGTGAATATTTTCTCTGGTGTTTTTCATACAGTTACAACGCCACCCCTACGATATTACACTAAATGAGAAAACATGGAGCCCACGAAAGAGCATACACGACATGTGATGGTGTATGAGTTCCATAAAGAATCTAACGCTAGTGAATCCGCAAGAAACACTCAAAGAGTTTATGGAAATGATGTTTTAAGAGATGGTTTGCGAAGTACAGAAATGGAGACTTCAGTCTGAAAGAATATCAACGAACAGGACGACCAAATGAGTTAGATGAAGAATTGCTGAAAGCAACAGTGTAGGAAAACCCAACGGTAACTGTAAGAGAACTTGGATTGCAACTCGGCGTTCGTCATATGACCATTCATCGTCACTTGAAGCTGTTAAGAAAAGTAGTGAAGGTTGGAAAGTGGGTTCCGCATGATTTGTCACAAGTGAATCTTCAACATCGAATCGATATTTGCACATCACTGCATTCTCGGCAGCTGCATGCACCGTTTTTGAATCAGATCGTCACTGGGGATGAAAAATAAGTCCTTTATAACAATATTAAGCGTCAACATCAGTAGTTTAGCCGTGAAACAAAGCCTGAACCTCAGCCAAGGAATGAAACCGTCCAAAAAAAATTTTGCTATGCGTTTGGTGGGATATGCAAGGAATTATTCATTTTGAGCTTCTGCCAGATAACCAAACAATCACAATTGAAGTCTATGCCAACAACTCGAACGATTGAAGATGGCATTACAAGAAAAACGTCGTGCATTAATCAATCGCAGAGGTGTTCTATTCCACCAGCATAACGCGCGCCCTCACACTGCTCGAATCACCACTGCCCAATTGGAAGCATTTGGTTCGGAAAAAATGCCTCATCCACCTTATACTCCGGACATCGCACCTTCAGTCTACCATTTATTCAGAAGTCTGCAACACCACCGAGATGGACAAAAGTTGCAATCCACGGAAGCTATCGAAAACGAAGTGATCGCTTTTTTTAACTCGAAACCAAGGGATTTCTTTGAACGTGGCATAAAAAAACTTTTCTACAGGTGGGAGGATGTTATAGAAAAAGAAGGGAATTATATTGATCATTAATTTGGCATTATGTCATTTCATTTTTGTGAATAAACTAAAAATTCGAGCAAATTTGTCCTAATAAGTCATTTAACTTTTGTTCTGAGTAAACTAAAAAATCGAGCAGAATATATGTTACAACCTTATATATATGCCTGGTTAGGTTAAATGAATGCCCGATTAGGTCAACTGAATGCCCGAATAGAGTAATTGAATACCCGGTTAGGTTAATTGAGCTCCCGATTAGGTTAATTGTACGCCCATGACGATTGGTTAGGTTAAGTCGTGATATTTTCGTTAAGACTGTTATACTGTGTGTATATATATATATATATATATATACAGTGGAACCTTGCTTAACGAGCATAATTCGTTCCCGAATTGTGCTCGTTATGCAAAATGCTCGTTAAACAAGGCAATTTTTTCCATAGGAATCAATGTAAAATATGATAATGCGTTCCATGCTTAAAAAATACTTAAAATAATATTTATAATGATATTTAAAGGCGTTTTTTAAATTATTATTGCATGAAATGAAAGATTATTAATAAAAATTAACCCAAAAGAGAAATGTAAATAATTAGTAAACGGTGAAATTTATAAATAACTTACGAAGAGAGAAGGTGCTCCTGACGCACGCAAAGGAAATGAAGAGACAGGGGAGAGGAGAGGGTTATTGAGGGGAAGGAGGAGAATCGTCTTCGTTCAATGCAATACATTCTCGACGAGCTCACAGTCACTAGCTTTAAATTTTTTAGAGGCACTTTCACTTTCTTTGGATCCTTTTTCACGAGGAAACTGTCTAGAGACAGCTAAACAGACTAAGAGCCGCGAGGCAAGAAACGAGGGAAACGCACTGGGCAGTGAGTCACCCACACGTTGAACTTGGGGGTGGACATGCAGGAGGAGACTTGGGGGATAAAGAAAGCGAGTCAACGTAAGTAAGACGCTCGGATGGACTCCGCGACCTTACTGTATTTATTTTGCTTTTGCGTTGAAAAGATGTTATTTTATTTTTAAAATATTTTTCTCGTTAAGCAAAGTGTCGCTCGTTATGCAAGGTAATTTTCCCCCATTCTTTTGGCTCGTTATACGAATTTCTCGTTATACGAGGCACTCGTTAAGCAAGGTTCCTCTGTATTATATATATATATATATATATATGCTAGAGTTGATTTCCGCCCATTTTATGTCACTATCTTTTATGACATGTCTATGATGTCACTATCTTTCAACCAATCCGAAATACAGAGGACTTCAGAGGCCTCAGAATACCTCACACCCCTATCCCCTAAGTCTCATCCAAATATAGCCTGTTGTTTGGTCGGCCATAAGAAACAAAGAAAGAAAGTTCGCAGGCAGTTCGACGGTCACAATTACTAGTATAGATAAGGTTCCATTATGATTACTGGAAGTCTATATGAACAGCTACCACAATACAACTTTTTATATTGTAGTGAATTTGAACCAAAAATAAACATTACACAACCAACGTCCACACTTCCTCATTCCCCTTCCCACCCACCAGTCTTCTTTCTATTGAGCTTGCTCATCATTATCATATACTCATCATCCTTTTTAGATGTTTTTCGCTTCCATCCTCAACCTATTTTGTTCTTCACATCCTCAGTTTGTGAGTGGTGGGAAAATGTTTTGGAAACAATACACAATGATACGCCAGCTTTAGCAGCTATTTGTCTTTGAGTGTTGCAATCTTTATGAAGAAGAGGAATGGGGACAAGACCTGGCCTCAGGCCTCGAGGCCGAGGCCGAGGTCGAGGACATGCATTTTTCAAAGGCCTCGAGGCCGAGTCCTTTTTTATGGGTCACGTCACTAGGCTTTAAGATTGTTAGGCTGAGGATATTTGCACCCAGAGGTGTGATATTCGGATTCAAATAACGAATGCAGTATTTGCACCCAGAGGTGTGATATTCGGATTCAAATAACGAATGCAGTATTTGCACCTCTGGGTAAGCTCCTCCATGTTTTTGGAAAGCTCAACTGTTTCGTTAGCCAGACTCTGTGCTGAACGGACGCATTTCCTGAGCTCTCTGATATTGCTTCTACTTTTGCCTATTGCTAATAACTTTACTTTTGGAAAGTTTTGAATTTTATATACTTGGGTTTATATTCACATTGTTATAGTTAAGTAATTTAATATTAGTGGTTTTTAGCGATTTAGAAGTTTTCATAGCGTGCCTGCTTAATTTAACTTATACTTGTGACGGTTATAAACTAACTTAACTTGCGCGATGCCGTCGCAGAAAGCGTCGTGTGTTAGGTGTGGGGTAAACCGTTGGAATACGGATTTCAAAGATTATAACGGCGGTCCTATGGCGATTACCGAGAGATCAGTTTGTTTCTTTTGCGACTTAAGGGAGGAAATAGTTGACATAAAACGCAGTGTAGGTGAGGTAACGGAAAGACTTGCAACGCTTGATGAGGGCAGGGGTAGGGCTACGGTTGACGAAAGCCGAACCAATACTAACGTTGAAGACGTCAGTAATTTGAAGGGTGAGGTG
Source organism: Bathynomus jamesi (assembly GCA_023014485.1). Classification (NCBI taxonomy): domain Eukaryota; kingdom Metazoa; phylum Arthropoda; class Malacostraca; order Isopoda; family Cirolanidae; genus Bathynomus; species Bathynomus jamesi. The sequence continues at coordinate 2,239,452 of JAJOZX010000023.1, read as the reverse complement.
CGTAACCTAGTTTCTAGTTTAGGTAGCTTATCGGAAAGGTTGGACAGAGTTGCGGAAGGGGTTAAGGTTGGCCCAAGATTAGTAGATGGGGAGGGATTTAGAGAAGTTAAGGGTGGAGCTAGGCCGCGTACGTTAGGTGATAATAATCCCCCCCCTATCGAGGTTTCGAACCCTTTCGACCATTTGAAAAGGAACGTAAATGAGGGGGAAACTATTTTAATTGGGGACACTTTAGTGCGCCATATGGACACAGAGTTCGTTGAACGGCATCCAACCAAGAGAAGGAGGGTCTGTCTCCCAGGGGCCAGGTTTGACAGAGTTAGAGACGAAGTGGATAGGACTGACGTTGCCTCCCGTCTCTCGATGTTGGTGACGATGGTAGGGGGCAACGACTCGTATAGGCCCGATACGAGAGTGCCTGACCTTTTGGAGAGATATAGGGGTTAATTAGGTCCCTGAAGGCGAGGTCAGATAGGTCTTTAGTTCTAGGTATTAACCCTAGGCACGGTTTGGGTCTTAGGATTACAGTACGTCTAAAACGATATTTTTTAATACTAAATTAGAAGGGATTTGTGCTGAGGAAAATGTACCCTTCGTAAAGCTGTGGTCAGAATTCAGTGACCCTAGCCTTTTTATAAAAGATGGGGGTGCATTTTAATGAAATAGTTAATGCTAGGCTAGGTAGGTTAATTGACGAAAACGTACGAAAGCTGTATAGGTCGAAGCCTTCTTTAAACGTTGTGGGTCCGGGGAACGCGGGCCCGGCGTGAAAAATAGTTTAAAAAGCGGGCCCGTGGTAAAAAATAACTTAAAGGTCTTTGTAACGCGCGTAGTATTAGAAATAAATTAAACGAATTTAAGGCGATAATTTATTCCGGTAACTACGATACAGTTGCTATCACTGAAACTTGGTTAAATACCGTGACTCGGGACTTGTTGGAGGAATTTGATATACCGGGTTTTAAACTCTTTACTAATGATAGGTTACATAGGATTGGTGGCGGCGTTTTGCTGTACATTCGTAATTCCCTGGGCTATCGAGGTTAAGATAGATTTTCCGGCAGCAATCAATGCGATATGCGTTGAAGTTAGGGCGCGTAGTATTAGTTTTAATTTTGTTGTTTATTGACCTCCCGTTCAACCCGTCGATACTGATACTAGATTTTATTCACTTCTTGGTAACTTTATTGACAATCGGAAGTGTATAATTGTCGGAGACTTTAACTGCCCTAATGTTAATTACGAGAATTTTATTGGTAATGAGGAGGGTTTGAGATTGATTAAGTTCAAGGAAGATAATTTTTTACGCAGATGGTTACAGAGCCAGCGCGCGGTGACAATATTTTAGATTTAGTGATGACGAACGGCTAAAATATAGTCGAAGGTTTAGAAGTAGGGGAGAGTTTAGGTTGTAGTGATCATCAAATTCTTAGGTTTAAGTTATTGACAGAAAACACTAAGGATAGTAACGTAATAGAAGTCCCTGATTTTCGTAGGGCCAATTTTGATAGTTTTGCGGATAGGATGAGAGTAGTGGACTGGGATAACTTATTTATGGGTAATTACGCAAATCCTCATTGGGAGGCGTTTAAAGAAAGTTTTATGAATATTGAAAGGGAGTTTATTCCTCGTAGGCCCATTCGCGCTAGAAATCATGGTAGGCCCAAGTGGTGGACTAGAGAAATAGGCGAGTTCATAAAAGAGCGTAACAGAGCGTATAGACTTAATAAGCACAATGGCACGGCAGCTAACTTTAATAGATATATCGAGCTTAGACGTCAGGTTAAAAGATCAGTAAGGAATGCTAAGCGTAATTTAGAGATACTTATAGCTGCGGATAGTAATTATAATCCAAAAAAGTTTTTAGAATACGTCAATAATCGTAAGCCGATAAAAGCTAACTTAGGCCCTCTAGTGGATGTTAACGGCGCTTTGGATTCTGACGCTCAGGCAGGTATTTTCAATAACTTTTTTGCGACAGTTTTTACCGTAGAAGACGTAAATAATGTCCCCGACGTTGACGATATCGTTCCATTTAGTAGCGAGACTATTTTGGATGAAATAACTGTTTACGAGGTTGAGATTGCGCATTATATCGATAGGCTAAAAGTTAGCAAGGCTCCAGGCCCTGACGCTTTTTATCCCAGACATTTGCTAGATTTGAAAGACGTTATCGTAGGCCCCTTAACGAAGATTTTTAATCAGCCACTCGAAACGGGGATTATTCCTGAAGACTTCAAATTAGCTAACGTCACGCCTATTTTTAAAAAGGGCGACCGCACAGTAGCTAGCAATTATAGGCACATTAGCTTAACGTCAAGTGTCGATAAACTTTTGGAATCCGTAGTTAGGGATCGTATCATCGATCACTTAGAAAGTAGAGAGTTGATTAATAGTAGTCAGCATGGGTTTCGACGCCATAGATCTTGTTTAACTAATTTGTTAGAATTTTATAGCGAAATATTGCGCGAATACGATAGGCATAGAGCGGCTGACGTTATTTATTTAGATTTTAAAAAGGCGTTCGATACAGTTCCGCACAGAAGATTAATTGCGAAGGTTAAAGCGCACGATATACGCGGTCAGGTATCTAACTGGTTAGAGGAGTGGCTTCGTGCTAGGAGACAGAGGGTCGTTGTTAATGGTAGTGATTCAGGGTGGTTGGATGTAGGTAGCATTGTCCCACAGGGTTCATTATTAGGCCCATTGCTATTCGTAATTTATATTAACGACATAGATGTAGGATTGACCAGTAACGTGTCAAAATTCGCGGACGATACTAAAATAAGCGGTAAGGATTTTAACGAGGACGATAGAAATAGGCTCCAAGACGATGTAAATAGGATTATGGAGTGGACAGATAAGTGGTAGGTGCAATTTAACGTAGACAAATGTAAAGTTTTGCATATATGTTCTCGTAACAATATTTACATGTACACGATGGATATTAGACAGTTAGCGAGCGTTGACGAGGAAGTAGATTTAGGCATACGCGTATCTAAGGATTTAAAGGTTAGGAAACAGTGCCTGGAGTCTTGCGCAAAAGCTAGTATGATTTTAGGCTTCATAGCGCGTAATTTCGAATTTAAATCGAAGGATATTATATTGCCCATTTACAAGTCCCTAGTCAGGCCTCATTTAGAATATGCCGTTCGGTTTTGGTGCCCGTATTTGCGTGAGGATATTGATAGGTTAGAAAGGGTTCAGCTTCATGCCACGAAACTAATTCCGTCATTGCGCAACAAGCCTTACGAATTTAGGATTAAAGAGTTAGACTTGCATTCACTCGAAACTAGGAGATTAAGGGGGGAGCTTATTGAATTTTTAAAAATTGTTAATAACATCGATAACGTAAATTTTGACAAACTTTTCACTTTCGATAATAGTAATACTCGTAATAACGGATTTAAGTTGCGTGGCAGACGTTTCATTACTAATATCGCTAAACTGATAAATGGAATGGAATAAATGGATAAATGATAAATGGAATAGATAAATGGAATAATCTTCCCGCATCAGTCGTTAACTCTACCAGCGTTAATATGTTTAAGAACCGTTTAGATAGGAATTTAAAAATATTAACGTTGTTTAAAATAAAAAATAATTAGTAACAAGAGCTCTAGGGGTGGTGGTCGAGGATGAGTCTGTTGACGATTAATGCCAGCTTGTGACATGCCAGCGTGTGATGCCAGCAATAAAATAAAATTAAAAAAATTAGACTAACACGAACGTAGATGTAGCTCGTAGAGTAAACTAACCTACTTTTTGTTATACTCTACCTTTTTTTTAATCCTCTCCTTACTTGCTTGTCTGTAACTCTCTTTACTTGCACGTCTGTAATTTGCATGGTATGACAGTGAGTTAAGAGTGTGTTTGCATGGTTTGTAAGCGTTCTTGTTTTACTTCTTTTCATCTTTCACCCCTCTCCTATTCTCTTCGACTATTTTTCCGACTTGTCGGCATTGGCCGGCGGATGATGATGGGGAGTCTCTCTTTCTCTTTTTCTGAATGAATGTTAACCCACGAATGATAGGTTTTGCTACTTACTTAACCCCTTATTCTCCTCTTTTAACCCCATCCTCTTTCCTTTCTCTCGGGCTAACCTTAGAGTGTATCTTAGAGTCTTTGTTAGCCTTAGCTTCTATAGATCTGTGGAATCTAACCTAGGCTAGGCCTAAAGCTCTTCCAAAGGTAACCTAAAGGTAGCCTCACACTAGCCTGTATGTCTTCTTTTTTAGAAATCCATAAGGAAAAGAAAGGTTCTACTCAAAATTAATAAATAAAGACATAGCTCACTTCACTTACCTAATAAAAGGGAATTATTAAGCATTAACCACGTTCATCTACCACAAGCGGCCACACCACAACACCGACACGCTGTGTGTTTACACTTGCCGGGTCACATAGTCAGACACAGTTGCCAGAACAAGCTTTCCTGGGCACCATACATTAGCCCAATAACTTTTTATTTCTCATTTCATGCAGTTCTTATTTCTCATTTTAATATACCCGCAATATTTCAAGTATTTATGATAATATGGAAAGTTTTATGTGAAGATGATCTAGCAAAATATTTCAAGATTGAACAATCTCAATGAGTGTTGATCGTATAATTTTCGAATGGCTACTATTATTAGCGACTCTAGCGAGCATTGCAAACAGAGCTACATTTGGATATGCCTTATTTTTTTAAAGTTTTGCATTTTTATGTATCTTCACAATAAGAAATTGTGGTCTTAAAGTCTACCAAAGATCATTAATGTAATTGTAGCATGTACTGTATGTTAAAGATGTTTCTGACGTACGGGTAGGGTGTACCGAAAATTCCACCCATGAAAATTCCCCCCACGAAAATTCCCCTCAGTAAATTCCACCCAAGGAAAATTCCACCCACAGAAAATTGCACCCACGAAAATTCCACCCACCCAAAGAAAATTAGTTTAACCAATCGTCAATGCCGTACAGTATAAAGAATCCTCTTCTCTTAGTATATAAAAATAAATAAATAAAAAAAAATTTGTTTTTTTATTTTTTTAGGTTAATTGTACGCCCTTGACGATTGGTTAGGTTAAGTCGTGATAGTTTGGTTAATTTTTGCTACCCGCGACCCGCACGAAAAACCTATCAGATCATAAATGAAAGACTGAACAGACTAGTGGAGCGCTATAATAATACAGATAGTTTAGAGTTCCTCAAGAGCGTTGCATACAATCTTCATTAAACGTCGAATAATTGTTTTTTAATATATCTTTTACTTATAAATCTTTTACTTTTTACTGTAATAAATTTGAAATAAATCTTTTACTTTTTACTGTAATAAATTTTTAATAAATTTATAAATAATAATACACATTTTAAACTTAAACTAATTTTCTTTGGGTGGGTGCAATTTTCTGTGGGTGCAATTTTCTGTGGGTGCAATTTTCTGTGGGTGGAATTTTCCTTGGGTGGAATTTACTGGGGGGAATTTTCGTGGGGGGAATTTTCATGGGGGGAATATACATGGAACCTACGGTAGGCCTATATGTATAAAGTTTATACTATGCCATTACTATATAATTATATATACGATAATAATATAATAATGATAATATTAAAAATATATTTGCACCTGATATTTCACGGTGTTATGTACTGTATGTAATTTAATTTAAGCGTATATTTACACCTGATATTATCCATTATCAGACATTTATTAAAGTAAATGAAAAAGACCGAAAATTTTTTTGCAAACAATATAACCATTTACATCTCAGTTATAATGCCGATATTAGCAAAATTATTGTTTGCATCCGATATTATATATTCATTTCAAATCATATTATTTAGAAGTTTATACTGTATCTTACAATTTTCGACTGGCGAAAAACAAAATTATCGATGCTAGAAGCTCGTTATCAGTATACCAGGTGGTATTCTTCTCTAGTTTGGCCTATTTTTTTGTTATAAAAATAGATACAGTACAATAGTTTATACACATAAATAACACAAACACATTATATGAGCTCAGTTCAACCGAGGACCAACTGATAGATTGCTTTCCCACACTAGTTTTGCTACATTAAGTCAATTGGGCTACTGCTGACTGACTGAATAATATTTATATACCGCGACATATATAAAATTTATGTATCTAACGTCACAGTGACCTGTCACTAATCCATTGGTCACCAAACTGAATAGTATTTATCAAAGACTGCCGCCTGACTAGTCACATGTCTGAATAATAATCATCAAAATATGCCGCCACATACGGTCACCTGTCAAGTCGTAGTCCTCACCTGAAGCATATCCACCCCGAGCGCACCCACCTGAAGAATCTCCAACCCAACGCTACCGGGAGTTAAAAATTACAGAACAAAACCAATCAGGATTCCCGAAAGCCTCACGAAAGTCACGAGGCCTTTCCACTTTTCAGCTGGCCTAGGGGCCAAAGCCAATTTTGATTTGAGGTCCGAGGCCGAGGCCTGCAAAATATGCCCGAGTCCGAGGCCTACAAAATATACCAGAGTCCGACCTCGAGGCCGAGGCCTACAAAATGTGCCTAAGGCCGAACTCGAGGTCGAGGCCAGGCCTCAGCCCCATGTCTGATGGAGAACAATAATTTTCAACCTATTTCAACCTATTCTATTCAACCGGCCAACCCTGGAACAATCTTCCTCAATCCATCTTTCTCCCTGTCTATGAAACAGGGAAAAACAGTGTCTAGGTATCTTGAAATCCTTGGACCTTCATTTTCCTCTCGTCTTTTATCGGGGGTGCACTTTGCGAGCGTTCGCCCTTGGCTCTTTCCTGCATAAAAAAAATTAATTACAGCAGTAATACATTTGATCGATACGTGATCCGTCTCTAAGCCTGCCCGGTCGTCGTCGTCGCTTCTACAACTCGTTTCCCACGTGGCTTCCAGAATATTCTTTTTGCTTGGTTGAAAATTTGAACGCCGGAGATAATCTTTTCGATAGTTTAAGCGCGTTGTTCTCGAACTAAATTCGTTTCATTGGAAGGCGTTTGTTGGTTAATTTTATGTCAAACACTAAAATCTTTTAGACAACCATTATTTACACTTATCAACCCATCGTTTACGCAGACGAAATTAAAATTTTGCTGTTTTCTTTTGTTCCGCTCTTTTACCTTTTCCCCTTCTTTTCCCCTTTTTCCTCCCCCCCTTTTCCTCTCATCCCCTCTCCCTATTGTGTGTGTAAAATTTAAAAGAATGAAATGACTGTACTAGTTGTATATGCGCCTTGTGATAATAAGTTTGAGGATGAGGAAGAAAGAGCTTCTGAAGAGAGCTTGATAATGTAATCGGAAGGATACCTGAATTTTACAAAATATTTGTGATATGAGACATGAATGGGAAAGTTGGTTTGGGTCCAGAAAATTAGTTGCTGGGGAAGCATGGTTTATCAGGAGTAAATCATAATGGGTGACGGCTGAAAGAGTTATGCAATGAGAAAAAGTTGTGTGTAATGGATACATGTTTGAACATAATGGGAGTGCACAAGAATACTTGGTATAGAACGAATGATATATATGGTGAAAGAAGTTTGATGGACTATTTCTCGTGAAAAGAAATATGCTGAAAGAGGTTGGTGACACACGTGTAGTGCCAGGTATGAAATGGAGGTCTCTTTGACCAAGTGTTAGTTTTGTGTAAAGTGAGAGTGCGTGGAGAATAGAGGAGATTGAACAGAAAAAAATGTGGGTTAAGAAAGAATTGAAGCGGAAAAGATAATGATGAGAGAGGTGTCGGATGAATAGAGTAAGAGAGTAAATGATGAATTGAGTGTAAAAGATGCAGATCAAAAGGATATGAGTGAGATGTGGAATGTGTACCAGGAATGTCTGACTAGGAATGCAAGGAGTGTGAGTGGAGTTGCTGAGACAGATGCAAAAAAGAGCGAAACAGCGTGATAGGACGTCGAGGTTGCACCAGCGGTTAAGGATAAAATGAAGAAATGGATATTGTTTGTGCAGGGAAATTGCAATGAGAAAAAAAGTCGAAGAAAGAGGGTGTATGAAGAATGCAAGAGAAGTCTGAAGAGATAAGCACGGCAGATAAAACGGAGAATAAATGATGGGTTGGGAAGGAGGATGAATGAGAATTACTTAGTAAATAGAAAGTTGTTCTCGAAGGAAGTGCAGAAGGGCAGAAATATAAATAAGAAAGAATGTTTGAGAATAAGAGATGAAAATGGAATAATGCTCACAGTGAATGTGAATTCACGGAATAGATGGAAGGCATATTTCCAGAGTTTGATGGGTGGAAGAGATGGGAGGGGTGAAAATAGAAATATGATGGGATTTGCCTGTGTGAGAAGGACATGTGACAGAATGCATGAGAACATAACCATGGGTGAAGTGAAAACGGCGTTTCACAACCTGAAAAATTGAAAAGCGACATGTGTGAATAGAATATATGAGGACATACCTAAGTATAGGAGACTGAAAGAGTTAGAGTTGTTGTGGTGCATATGTCAGAACGCGTGAACAAATGGGAGTGTGCCTGAAGACTGGAAAAAGCAATAATTGTTCCATTGTACAAAATGCAAGGTGAAAGGAGCGAATGTAACAGCTACAGAGGTATAAGTTTGTTGTGTGCAAAGGGGAAGGTAGGATAGGAAAAAGAGTTCATGGTATTACAGAATTCTTGGTGAGCGATGAACAAGGAGGGTTCCGAGGTGGAAGAGGTTATGTGGATCAAGTGTCCGCTGTGAGACAAGTGATTGAGAAAGCATGTGAAAGTGATTGCAAGGTTTATATGGTTTTTATGATCTTGAGAAAGCGTATGAGAGAATGAATAGAGAAGCATTATGACAAGTCATGAATTCGTAAACCCCTCTTCCCTTAATAATATTGCAGCACATACTTCAGCTGCAACAACTTTATATGGTTTTTGTGATCTTGAGAAAGCGTATGAGAGAATGAATAGAGAAGCATTATGACAAGTCATGAATTCGTAAACCCCTCTTCCCTTAATAATGTTGCAGCACATACTTCAGCTGCAACAACAGCTCCCGAACTATTTCCCACGTGACGTGGAAAGCTTGGTAAAAGGTGAATACTTAATGTTCAATGAAAGAATCTGTCGGTGCAGAAGGTGGAGTCTGCCGAACTTGCAAGAAACCTACATAAAAAATTGAATGAACGTTCTTCTGACAAGACCCTACTACAGTTGTCATTGTGTCAATGTGTACATTTTGGATAGCACGGTAAAGCGAGTGCCAAGATCTGATTTTCTGAAGCATTGAAAGTTTAAATCCACTCGCAACCCCATATTTATAAGAATTGGGCTTTTCAATCAATGGTTGCAATTGAAACAAAGTGATGAAACTGACTGCAATATGTGTTACTTTGTGTTTAGTCTATTCAACGGAATATAAAATTAACAAGTGCAAAGCAGGCATAGGTACTGTATCTCAATGTGAGGCATAAACTAACACTTGTAAAAACGACAACTAACAGAAAATAATTTCAGCTGTAAAACTGTAACATTACACGAGTTTTTTACTTTAAAAAATAGTTTCTGAATTTACATATTTTACATATTTTACATAATTTTCGCTGCACAAATAAACTTTGATTTTCTATGTAGGCTGATTTTTTGCTTAGTACAGAAACCCCGCTGAGCGCTTCTCGCGACCCCTACATTGAGAAACACTGCCCTTGAGGATATCTAATACAATATTTTCAGATCTTCTTTTTAAAAGTTAATAGCAATGACGGATAGGAAAGTTTGCGATATTCAAAATCCAAAGCGTACTGTGATGGATTATATTAAAGTACTTATTGATATGCAAGTAAAAAGTCAGTAGAAAAATTAATTGCACATTGTACTGTACACACACACACTACTGAATGTAACAGTAATTACTGTACTTAGCTCTTTACTACTCGCAAAGTACTAATTTCTTTTAGTAGTATGATGTAATTAAAGCACAGGGCATCCGAGAAACAATGGTTCAAAAATACATACATACATAAATACATACATACAAACATACATACATATTATACATACACTATTAAACTCTACAGGTGTGGAATTTTTCCATGTAGGGGGAGTGCTGCTAGTCCACCAAGACGCCTGTGTGGATGGATGTGTACGCATTAGTTTCTACCTTTTCTTCTCTTCATCACTTTCTGTTTTTTACATCCAGGATATTTCTGCCTTCTCACCCTAACTGTTAGGAAATGAGAGTTTGATTTGTATGCATGTATGCATGTGGATGGTGTGCGCTCAGCGTTCATTGAAAGTGTTCTAAAGGATTTAGGGTTTTTTTAACTTTTCGGTATATTCCCATACCTATGTTATTCGGCGAAATATTGACGGCGAGCACTGGCATAGCAAGCCAGAGCATGTTTCATCCTTGCTACCATCGATGAGGGTTTTCCACATCGTTTGTGAGCGTAGCAACAAATTCGTTGGCGTTGATTCTGGCTACGGTCAAAACGGCCTATGATAGGGGTTTCGATTAAATGGGAAAATATCAAGGCATCCAACTGTTCCCAGCATAATTGCGATGTAACTGAAATAAGTGTAAACTTACGTTCACAAGGTCGATGTAGGTCAAAAGTGAATCGTCGTTCGAAACCATCTAAATATGTATGAATCCCTTTTTATTCCTTTCATTAAATTTTGCTGAGGTTTGACTTCCAGTTTGTATCCATGGTAACGATAGGGTGTGTGCTGTAGTTTGAATGTTTTCGACTGTACAGTATTTTCTAATAAAGCGCGACTAGTTCCCGGATATGTTCAAAAGAACCGTGAATTTTACCTTCAAATGCTTTTAATTGGGTTTTTATCCGAACGAGATTGGTTCTAATTCGAGCAGGTGGTTGCAAATTGGTAAACAGGTCTGCGTGTCCTTTAAAATTTTTTCCTTCTGCAAGCTTTTCTATAACAACTAAGGTAGACATTTTAATGTTAGTGCTACAAGAGTAAAAAACTTGCAAAACTATAAGGGGATAATTTTATTCATTTCAGCGGCTTAGATTATACTGAGCTGGGGGTTGCCGTGTGGATACTTGTGTTTGTGTGCGGAGTGGTCTGCCTCTCGTTCGTGGTAGTGGGGCCGACCGTTAAGCTCGGATTCTAAGCGGGTTCGTTTTTTATGTGAAGGTTCTAGTTCACGTGGTTGATGCATTTGCGGCCGGTACGTCGATCATCAACCGGTGAGGGTGGTGACGGAGGAGATGGTGGAGATGGAGGAGATGGTGGAGATGGAGGCGTTCCACTGAGTTATCCTCTAGAAGGGGTTTCTCCAGGGTCTGGTTCCGAGAGGACTCTCGGTTCTGGAACATCTCCTTCTTCAGAGATTCGCTCGAGTACTGGTGGTATTACGAGGTACAAATCTTCGACACGGGTAGTAGTTTCCGCGGTGACCACTTCTGTTTTGTGGTCCCTGCTGGATTTGTTAATACCTCGATCTTTCGAAGGGTAGGCTGCTCGAACACCTGGCAGATATTTTTTAGGAAGGCGTTGTTCGGCAGCTATCTTTAAGTTATCAGTGTGAATGATCTTTAGTTTGGAATGGTCTCGGAGGTCGAGGATTTCGTAACAGTTTTTTCCGAGGTTTTTCATAATCCTATATGGGTAGGCTGACCATATTTCCTTGAGACAAAAACGGGACATTGGGATGGCAAAAAAGGGACGGGGGTTATGTAATATTCTGTATTCATGAAAAAGTAAGTACATAAACATATTGAGCTTACAATTATTCTTCAGTGACAGAACCCATACAAAAACCCATACAAAACGGTACTGTCCCGTTCAAAACGGTACGTATGGTCAGTAGGGTGTGACAGTTGCCCCAACTTTGTCCTACAATGCTGTTCAAAAGTTTGCATATCGACATAAAACATTCCCACGTGCAATTTGTTGAAGATTCATGCATATTCGAGTGAGCACCAGCAATTTGAAAAATAGCGATTTTGCTTATACGGTATACGCGCCTATATATGATATTACACAACCATCATACGGGATATTAAACACAAATCATTTGCCTGTCTTAATTAAAAGCTGTTATCACTAACACAAAAAAGTTAATCATTCTTATTCTCTCATGGTACATTAAGGGGTTTTATCATATATTCACAAGGTATTATTTCTCTAGAGCAAGAAACCATGATTTCTGTTCGGAAACAGATGATCGTTTGCGCTGATTAGGAACGCGGAGTCTGTCATTTTCAACTACTTGAAGGACTTCTTGAAAGCGCTCCTCATCCCTGGCAACATTAAGAAAGTCATGGCAAAGTTTTACACCACGCTCTGCAGCCTCATTGACGACCTGAAGCTTGTCCACAACCCGTTTCATGTTCAGGTAGTCGTCATGATCCGCCCATTCACTGGCTGGACTGTGGAGAAACTGATAGGGCATGCCTAAAATGGTGAAGAACCGGCTTGAGTGAGGCCCAATTAGGTCCACCAGGGCAGTGCCACTTTCTGGGACAGGGGGAAGATATGGCTTTCCATAGCCCCCATGATTGAGCCCCACTCTCTTAGTAACTTCAGTGCCTTCATGGCAAAGAAGGGCCTTCCTCATCTCCTCTTTCGTCCTTTCTTGTACTTGGGACGAGAACAAAGCCAGTGAAGCCAACTCCTCAGTTAGGTACCAAGTGTGTCTACCGAGTGCCACACGTGCTTTGTCAACTATTATGGCGTCATATGGGGCAAATTCAGCCAAGGTTTCGACCAAATTCAAGTCATTCAGTGGCGCACTTGCTGGAACGGGGCAAACAATCCACCATGGGACATAAACAGCGACTGTGAACACAGCAAACCGTTCTAACTTGCTGATTTGACTTTTAGTCACAACCTCGGCTTTGGGAAACTGCTCTTTGATCTGGCCTGACAAAAGAACAATCTTGAGGGTATAGAGCAGTTTAGCCATCCATCTTGCTTTGTGAAGTGCGCCGGGGTAGACCATTGTGAAGTTCACTGGCTCTGATCCTTTAGTTACAAGCAGCAGACAAAACTCTACCAGCTCCTTGTAGTCGCCACGTGTAAATAGTTGGGCTAGAGATTCACGGAAGAAGTCAGCCATCTCCTGCTGGCGCTCCTCAAACACTCCAGGCATTGCGGGGTAGTAGTATTTCTTTTTTTCATTGTACGCCAGTTGAGAGAAATGGTTCTTGAACCTAGAAATGCAATTATTGGGATTATTGTATTTCGTACTAATCTATAATATTGTTTTAGGGGTATTAAGATTGATATGATCGATCATTTGCTTGGTGTTAGTATATCTTATAAGTCTAATAAAAGAAATTCCACTAAATTTGTTCATTAGATAATAATATTCCTTGTTATTTTGTAAAGCTTATGACTCACCTCTGGAAAACCATTATGTTTGGACTTGAAGAGCCCTCCACTTTCAAGCAATCCCAGCAAACACCTAGGATGACTTCGCCCACATGCCTGCGACAGGCGCACCAGAATACGGCACGCTCTAATTCCTTTTGGAGGGAGACGCAAGCAGCTGTTTTTTGTCCTGAAAAAAAAATGTAATTGTAGTTTAAGGCCACCATTTCAGGCACGTGCTTTTTGCAGATTTCTGTTAAATCATTCACTGTATTTTGGTATTAATGTGATAAATTCACGCTGATGTTTGAAATAGGTTTACCTGTATTGGATGAAGTTGTGTCGAAAACCATACCAACGACATTCTGTTCACACTCCCAATCGACCAGAAGTTGTTTGGTTGCTGTTGATATCAAGTCTCCTTGAACCAGGCCAGCTTTTTGAGTCAAATGCGGAAGAGGTGGGACTCCAAGAAGCTTTGTGCCATTGACACCAGACACAAGAATGGGCAGGCGGTCATCAGTGCCTTTGGAATCCAGCGTGTCCATAAGTTTACCATCCCAGTGCACCAGTACTTTGTCTGATGGTTGCCATTCATCCATGATTTTTAAACTTATTTCTGACACGATGGAAGCTCGGTATCGGTGGGCCGTCCTTGCATTTAGACTCAGCTTTGATGTATCTCCACCACATGCAGATACAAGGGAGTACACAATTGCACTCAGCTGGGTCGGCGAGATGTTTCGAACACTGCATGAAACAAGTTCTGCCGACTTCAGAATATCATGGGGCACAAAAATTGAAACTCCCTCTTTCACTGTTCTCCGATGTTTTCTCTTTGGTTCAGCAGTGCTGGCCTCATCAATGTCATCGTCCTCATCAGAGCTAATAGGTGAATCAATATCAGCCTGTACATTCTCAGCATGATCACATTGCTCTCTCTCTTGTCGCTTCTCTTCTCGCATCTGCCTTTTCTGTCGCTTCTGAACCTTTTCTGTGAGTACTTTGTTTACCCCCAGAGTAGGTAGCTACTCTGTCACTTAGCATGCTTTTCATAAAGAGTATGTCAGTATCGATGGCATCTTGTTCGGCCTGAGTTTTCCCCTTTTTCGCAGCCGCCATGTCTTTCAACACTGTGTTCTTATAAAATTTCATCATCAGGCTCAATTCTGATTTAAACTTCATAATTCCAGGATCATCAGCCCGTCTTCTATCCTCATTCTTTTTCATAAGCATCATGTAGTCTTTGTCATAGTAAGTTTTAATCACTCGGCCAATATTGTTCCTGCCTGTAATGGTCGGGACATTCGCCTTCTGGTAATGCAAAAGCACATTGTCAATGGTGGCAGATAAAGCCTGGTCCCAATGCATATCCCGAAGGTTTGCTAACAGACATAGTAAGACCTGCCTATTAGTTGGCAGTTTGCAGCCCTTTATTTCCTTTTCTTCTTGGGGTACGGTGCCCAATAACATTCTGACATACTCATCATCTTGCCGTGTATCCATGATTAAATTCTCTATTCACAACATCAAATCACTGTCAAGGGAAAAGAAAAGAGCATCATTAAAATTAAATGCAAAAAAATAATACGTGGAAAATTTGTGGTTCAGCGTTCCAGACCCGGAAATGAAAATCTGATAAAATGTGCTATTTTCACACTTATTTATGAAGTTCATAAGCTGAAATAGCAATACTTGCTGGTACGACGGTGCTAGCTCAAACATGCACCGATCTCCAAGAAAATTTACAGGGGTGTTTCCTAGATAAATACACAACACTAAAACTTTGAACAGCATTGTAGGACCATTTTTTGATTTTTGGAGGGCAACGGTCACACCCTATTGGTCAGCCTATATATGGGTCATCCTATTTTGGGTACAATTTGCGATGAGCTAGTGGCGGTTTCACACTCTTTATATAACAGCGCATACCGACGATTATAGTCCGTTGACGGGAATGGCGCCTATATTGCTCTTGCTCCATTTGTTGGTTTCGTTGGTTTAGAGCAGGGGTCACCGACCTTTTTTTTGTTCACCGCCCACTTTTACGATTTTTTGAAAATTAAAAAAGCTTGTCGCCCACCTTAGCTCAAAAAGAATAAATCAACATAATCGATAAAATAAATAATGAAATAAATGTTTAATTACCTTTAATGTGAGCCCACTAGTGGGCGCTACCGCCCAGGTTGGTGACACCCTGGTTTAGGGCAATGGTTCCCAACCGCTGGGCCATGGCCCACTTGTTTGTGTTTTAGCACTATGTTAATAAGTGTTAATAACAAAAATATACTTATTAAACCTTATATAAACATGATACCAGCTTAGCAACATGGAAAGTGGGCCATGAGTTAGTCAAATCAGCTCTCGTGTAAAAAAGGTTGGAAACCACTGGACGCATGTTGGTGATGAAATTCCCAATTAAATTTAGCATTTTTCTGAAACAAATTGGTAATGGGTTTAGCAATGTTCGAAAATTGTGGGATAAAATTTCGATAGAATCCGACAAATCCAATAAATGCACGAGCGTCATCGTCAAGTTTGGCTGGATCAGGTTTAATTCCAGTGGATGATAGTAGAAATGCTCGGTATACCAGGGATTCCTAAAAGAAGTTTCACTTTGTAAGTTTCATTTTAAGGTGTGCTTTTCTCAAACGTGATAGCACATTCTGAAGACGTTGAAAGTATTTTTTTATATCTGAACTATGAACGATAATATCGTCAAGATAGACCAGACCTTCGACGACTAATAGATCGGAAAGGACTATATTCATCAACCTAGAGAAATTAGTAGTCCCATTTCGGACTCCGAAAGGTAAAACCTGAAATTCGCAATAGCCTCGATTAGTGGAAAAAGCAGTCAATGCTCGAGATTCGGGACTGAGCTCAATTTGCTAATAAACGGATGATAAATCGAGCAATGAAAAGTTGGCTCTCCCTACGTTCAGAATTGTGTCCTGCATTTTTGGAATAGGGGAACAGTCAGGAATGGTAATGTGGTTTAGGCGTCTAAAATCTATACAAGGGCAAGATGTTCCATCCTTTATGGAAAAAAGAATCATAGGAGCGGACCAAAGACTGGCTGAAGGCTGAATGACATCCTGTTCCAACATGTCCTTGATGTGTACCTCAGTAGTTACTAATTGGGAATGTGGAACCCTATAGGGAGGAACAAAGATGAGTTTGGATTTGGGTTCCAGCTTGCTTTTGAAAGGGACCAAATTAGTTCGGCCCAGAGGATCTCCTTTTAAGGCAATCACATCTCTCTTTCTTATCAGAAAATCGAGAATTGGTTCCAGTAGTTTGGGATCCTGTAAGGCTGATGACTCCTGAAGGGATGCTCCAGGCATTTCTTATATTCTTCACTTAATGCTAAAGGGTTTAACTCTAAGGAACTGGAAACACGATTTATAGTAGTGGTGGGGAAATCTAAATTTATTTCTACTGTGAAAACAGTTCCTATTCTATGATTTGAAGTTAATTTAATAGGACATTTTCCATTCTTTAAATAAATAACAGAGATAGCTGAATTCTGAATATGACTAAGAACTTGGGCAATAAGAACATCTCTCTTTAAATTATTTTTCTCTGTGATCTGACTCTAATAGTTTTCCTTCACCGTTTACTACTCTTGCTAGGAAACAAATCTTCTCATAAGGTACTATTTTTATATGCTCCCAGGGCATATGAAAAATTGTGAATCTAACTCTGGTTCGGTGATTAAAATTTCCCTTATTGGCTGAAAAATCGTTTGGTTGGATTTCGAATTTCAACCGCTGGGTTAACTGAAATTGACTGATCGGAAACTGATTGACTGGAAACGGACTGTGTTGATCCTGCTGGATTCAACAACTGGAACTGATTACTCTGGGGTCTGATTTCTGGGGGCGGTTGTCCTTCTGGAAGCAACCAACTGACTTGAAATGCTATAAAGTGGCGTGGGTTTCCTACTTCTTTTGGAAATCCGAACTAAACTGATTCTGTTAGCATGAGGCTGAACGTATGACACCTGTCTATTAGCTTCATGGAGAGGGTGTGTCATATTTCTACACTTAACTAATTTTACGGCTGGGTAAATTTCCCATTGATTCCGTTTGAAGAAATCCATACCTAGTAAGATATCGATCTGAAAGGCTGGAACTGCATCCACAATACAACATTTTGCGGGATATACCGCGTTACCACCTTCTTCTTTACCTCATCTTCTTTTTCTCACAGAAACTCAGGTGTCTGGGACGACTGACAGCAACTCCTTTTCTGTGCCCTCTTACTTTCTCTATACTCAATTTCACTCCAAAGGTGGATGTTCCGTATATGTACGCAATGACCAAGCTTGTTCTCGTATTCCCCAACTCGAATCTTTCGAATTCTATACCCTCTGGCTACGGCTTACACGTCAATCTCAATCTAAATAGATCTGTGCAGTTTACCTTTCTCCTAATTCCATTGACTATCCAAAATTCTTTGACTACCTCACTTCGAAAGTGGAATACATTCTTTCCCGCTCTCCCTTTGCTGAAATCTCCGTTTTAGGAGATTTCAATGTTCACCACTATCTTTGGCTTTCCTCCCATTTCACTGACATCCCTGGTGAACTATCTTACAACTTTCCTTCCAAAACGACGTAGAGCAGATTGTACAGCACCCTACTCGTATACCTGATCGCCTTGATGGTAGGCCCAACATTCTGGATTTATTTCTTACCTCTCATCCCTCTTCTTACTCTGTGAAACTTTCTCTCCGTTGGGCTCCTCCGATCACGATCTTATATCTGTTTCCTGTCCTATCGCTCCAATTCGGCCTTTGGATCCTCCCCAGAGGAGGCGCCTTTGGCACTTCGGCGATGATTGGGAGGCCCTTAGGCAGTACTTCTGGGATTTCCCATGGCATAATTACTGCTTCCGTGGCCGGGGCCCTTTTGAGTGTGCAGAGCGCATTACATAGGTGATTCTCTCGGGCATGGAGGCTACTACTAATGCAAAAAAAACTTGGTTTAACCTTACTTATTCAAATGTTATCCGAAACAGAGAGGAGGCTTTCAGAAGGTACCGTCGCCGTCCAACTCCTAACTCTCACTCAGCTTATATTTTTGCCCGCAATTGTGCAAAATTAGTTCTTCGACTAGCCAAAAATTCCTTCATCAGACAAAAATGCGTAAATTTATCCAATTCAAATTTTCGCTTACAATTCAACCGTGGACGATTCCTGCTGCTGTTCCTCCATCTCCTCCCCCTCTGACTTTATTATGTCTGAAATTAGAATCTCTTCTAAAGATGTTTTATCTCCCCTATTTTGGCTCAATTCTAGGAAGGCGTATGGTGTTGATGGTGTTCCTCCTGTTGTTGTTAAGAACTGTACTTCTGTGCCGACACCATGCATAGGCAAACTCATTCATCTTTGTCTTTCATATGCTACTTTTCCTTCCTGCTGGAAGTCCACTTTCATTCAGCCTGCCCCAAAGAAGGGTGACCGCTCTCAGCCCTCCAGCTGTCGTCCAAATGCTTTGATTTCTTGCCTTTCTAAAGTTTTTGAATCTATCCTTAATAGGAAGATTCTTAAACATCTCTCTTCTCACAATCCTCTTTCAGTATGAGTTCCGCAAGGGACACTATACTGGCGATCTTCTTGCATATCTCTCTGGCTCTTGGTCATCCTCCTTTCGGGATTTCGGTGAAACTTTTGCTATTCCTCTAGATATATCGAAACCTTTTGATAGAATCTAGCACAAATCTTTAATTTCGAAACTGCCATCCTTAGGTTTCTATCCTTCTATCTGTGCTTCATCTCTAATTTCCTTTCTGGCCGATCTATAGCTGCAGTTGTAGATGGCCACTGTTCTTCTCTTAAAGCTATTAACAGTGGTGTTACTCAGGCACCCACTTTTCCTTTTATTTATTAATGATCTTTTAATTCGTACTTCCTCTCCTATTCACTCCTATGCCTATAATTCCACTCTTCACTTCTCCTCCCGCTTCCCAAAGCGTCCCTCACAGAAGTCGCTTTATGATTCGTGTAGGTCGGCTACAGGACACCTGACCTCTGATCTTTCTGCTATATTTGATTGGGTCAGAGAAACCCTTGTGGCTTTCAATGCCTCAAAAACTCAGTTCCTCCATCTGTCTACTCGTCACAATGCTCCACACCACTATCCGCTTACCTTCATCAAAACACAACTCAACCCCTCCCCTTCTCTTAACATCCTTGGCGTTTCTTTTTCTCGTGATCTTTCCTGGAAAGGTCACATATACTCTCTTTCTAAAACAGCTTCTAAGAGGTTAGGGGTGCTGTACCGCCTCCGCGGTTTCTTCACCCCAACTCAGTTCCTGTCTCTGCACAGGGATCTTGTTCGCCCCTGTATAGAGTATGCTTCTTATGTGTGAGGTGTTTCAACCTACACAGCCGTACGTGACCGGGTGGAACCAAAGGCTTTTCGTCTCATCAATTCCCCGCCTCTTACTGATTGTCTTCAATCTCTCTCTCTTCGCTGCAATTTTGCCTCACTCTCTTCTTACCATTGCTATCATAACGGACATTGTTCTTCTGAACTCTCTAACTGCATGGCTCCTCCTTTCATCTACTCAACCAATTAACTCTGCAACAATCTCCCCCAATCTGTCTTTCCTCCCGTCTATGATCCCCCATCTTTCAAACGCAGAGTGTCTAGGCATCTCGAAAACCCCGGACCTTGATTTTGGCTCTTTTTTCTTCGATGGGAGGGGCGCTTTTGCGGATATTTGCCCTTCGTCCCTTCTTCCTGCATATATATGTATATGTATATAATTCCATTTCTCCATATGTAGGTATGTGTGTGCCTTTAACTCCTCTGAGTTGGCAGGAAGGTGCCTTAATTTCATATTTATAATCTGTACTCTCTTGTAGCTCATCGGCACATTGCTTCTTAATTAATGTCGCATGTACTCCTTTATTTTGGAGAGCGGTAAAATCTCGGTTATCTCTGCGGCAATTTATTATTAAATCCAGTAGGTTCACACCTATAATCCTGGTGAGTAGTTTATGGGTGTCTGTGGGTTTATTACAACTATTTAGAAGGGAGGAGGCTAAACTGCTGCCTCCAAAGCGGGATCTAAAAAAGAACTTGAACTGACTTCTGTGGGAGGACCTGAGTCATATTCTACTGGATCATCATACACTTGAGAGTCTTCTTGAAAAGTGTACTCTGGGGAAATTGATTCTTCAAACGGTACTTCTACGTACGTACTGGACCATCCGACCTTGCTGTTTATATTGGGGTTTGAACATCGGGTAATAGTGTGTTTGACCTTGTGATCGTGATCTATTTGGTTGGTGGTTCTGTTGAGGCTGGGATTTAACTGTTTTCTGAGAATTGGAGGGCTTTTGAGAGCGTTGGTGATTTGATTTCTGGAAGTGGGGCCTCTACCCTGAAAGGGCTTTGTCAGCATATTTTTGTCGGTCGCCACGGCGATGACCATGTTCATAACAGTCGGAGCAATAAGGGGGTTAATTGCATTGACTCATCATGTGCGCAAAACTATCACAATTAAAACACTGAGGAAGAGGGCGTGCATTTTCGGTTTGTGGAGCTTGTTTCTGAGGTGGTTTTCCCTGCATCGGCCTAGACTTATAGGGTTGTTGTTAATTCTGGTTTGATATTATTTATTAACTGTTAATTATACTGACTTCTCAAATGTTTAGTAATTAATTTGAAAAAGAGATCGGTATTGAACAAGATTCCTACGGCGAAATCCCTGAAGACGTGTCCTGAAGACGTGTCTTGCTGGCTACTTGTTCCTGGACGCGGAATGGGTATGGAGAACTTGGTTTCGTGACACACCGGTCAAATGATGGACGTGAAGAACTGGAAGTCGTGACACGCCGGTCAACTGATGTAGCCATAATTACTTGAATGTTGGTTCTACTGTAGTTCCAGGATCTAGAAGACTCGAAGAATCCTGGTTGAAGAGGTCGCCAGTTGTTAACCCCTCCGTCTATGGCTTTGGGCGGTTCGAGGTTGACGGGGGTTATGGTTAGGTGCCAGCAACGGTTTTGTTACCTTAGAGTAGCTGGTACCGTGTAGGGAATCTCAGTAGTTTCTGTCATACTACTTTCCGATTTCTTTTGGTAGGGGATCGGAGGATTCTGTGAAGCTTAATAAATTCTCTAAGGGTTCCCTTATTCTTCTTGTTCCCTATCGGGAAATTATTTTTCTCTATTTTAAGGCTAAGTTCTCTGAAGAAAGCAAGGCTCGAAGGAGAAGACAAAGATATTCTCTTGCTGTAGTTTAATGCTAAAATGTTACAGGTAATTCTCAGCCTTTAAGTCAGATCAGACAGAATCAGAATGATCACTGGAGAAATTCTATATGTCTATACATATAAATTTTGGTGACATTATTATTTAATGTTGACCTGTTTTTTTTTTTATCCTCAATAGGCTCAATTATTTTGCAAAATATTTGAAGATAAGGTAAATATTTTACCTCTAGCAATGTCAAGACAGATAAGCAAGATATTTGAAGATGAAGCCATATTTTTTAGTTTAAACCGCATATTGACAGATCTAGTGTTATCATGATCTGCCGAATTAACTAAAATGGAAATGGAAGTATGCATTTTATTATGGATTAAAATTAAACATGCATATGAGCCAAAATTAAATGCTTAAAATTTAAAATTAAGTATTAGGCAAGACATGACTTCATCTTTCACAACGAAGAGAGAATGTATAAAGCAAATGAACATTGCAGAATTTAATACGATTACATTATTAAGCTAAATCTTAAAAAATGATTAAGAAATTTAAAAAAGAAATAATTCATCAATTATTCAGCAAAAATAAAATAGAAAGAAAATTAAAAATTTATCCGAACTTGTGCTTTATATAAAATTAAAGTGTTACGCGAGTCTGGCCTTTATATGCAAAAATGAATATACGAAAAAATTAATATAATAATATAAGAATATATGAATATAAGAATTATTTATTGTTCATTTATATAATATATATATATATATATATATATATATGTGTGTGTGTGTGTGTGTGCGTGTTTGTGTGCGTGTTTGTGCATTGGGTGCCAAATTAGTCTGATATATAAACATATATATACTGAACATCAAAGTCATTAATATGAACAGAATTTTATTTCGTTTGAAAAATTTTTGAGTAGTACAAGAGGTCTCATTCAGTTTTCTTTTTAAAATACTTTTAAATCTAATTAGCAAAAAATTCAACTTTGCCAAATTTCTTTTCCAACTCCACTTCTATAATTTTCCACAAGTTTTTCCCATTTATGATTTTATTCACGCCAATAAAACTTTCTGTCCGACTTGTTTACTAAAACTTTTCCTCTCAAAGATAAAAAGTTTTGATGTTTTAAAAATTTTCTTCTTTCAAATTAAGTTTTTACTTTTGTTAAAGGTCTTTTTACATTAACCTTTGCTATAGCATAGTCATTTGCGTGTAAATAATGTAAACGAGGTGAGCATCCAGTGTTTGCTCTAACTTTGTCATAAGTTATGTTGAGTTTCGAGCGAAGTTATTTCTTCTTTCAGAGATCAGGCGCGTAACTAAGAGTAATTTAGTTGGAGAAAGAATTGCTCTCGGCAGGTTTCCTTTTCCCATGGTCAGGCACAGGTGGTTTATCGGGGATAGTTCTCAGCCATGAGTCGACTTTTCACTGAAAAGCGTTCAGTTCAATATTCTTTGATTTGTTTCGTTTGCGATTTAAAGAACCCAAAGTTTAAAATTAAATAAATATAGGGGGGAGGGGAGTGCCAGAGGGGAAAACGGAGATTGACAGTAGAGTAAAATTTTTAATCCTTGATAAGTTCTCTTAAACCCTAATAAGATTTAATCCATTAATGGCATTTGATTAGAAAAAAAATAAGAAAAAAAGTCACTATGAACATTAGCGTTCACCATATCAAAAAAAAAGTAAAAAAACTTAAAGTATATAAGGTTTAGAGGCCACCTGATGTGATGCAACACGCTGACACATGCATATACACACACCTAACCTAACCTAACCTAACCTAGAGAGGGCAACCCCAACAGAAACAATAATCTTAACCGAAAGAGTGCAACCTCACCAAAAATAATAATCCTAACAACCTAACCTAGAGAGCGCAACCACATCAAAAACAATTACCCCTAACCTAACATAATTTAACCTAACCTAACCTAGAGAGCGCAACCTCAATAAAAGCAATAATCTTAACTTAACCTAACCTAGAGAGCGCAACTTCAACCAAAACAATAATCCTAACAACCTAGCCTAGAGCCTAGCCTAACCAAGCCTAACCTAGAGAGCGCAACCT
The DNA here is from genome assembly GCA_023014485.1 of Bathynomus jamesi. NCBI lineage: Eukaryota > Metazoa > Arthropoda > Malacostraca > Isopoda > Cirolanidae > Bathynomus > Bathynomus jamesi. The sequence continues at coordinate 2,215,854 of JAJOZX010000023.1, read as the reverse complement.
CAACAAAACCAATAATTCTAACCTAGCCTAACCTAGAGAGCGCAACCTCAACAAAAACAATAATTGTAACCTAACCTAGCCTAACCTAAAGTGCACAACTTCGACAGCACGCGGACAGATGCATATATAGGCCGGGTCGTTTTTGCTTGAAAAAAATTTTTTGGGAAGTTTAATTTACCCTGTATTACGAAAGTTTGTGTACCTACATAGGAAGTATGAAGACAAAGTTTCAAGCTTTTATATAAATATTTTGAGGTTCCACAAGTCACAAAGTTTTGGTGATTTTTTTTCCGATATTCCGTATAGTAAACTACAGCTCTTTGCTGACTTGCCATGATAGTTTACAAGGCAAATCACCCAGAATTCACCACGAGGAGGTGGCTGTAGGTCGAATTCCACACCATGCCCAGCCCAACCTCCCTTGCATTAGTTTTTACATGTAGTTTATTGATATTTGTATTCGCATTTTGACTCAAATGTAGGCATATTTGATCTTGAAGCAATTCTTGCCTTTATAAAACTATCTCTATTTTCCTGGCCACAGAGAGAAGCTGATGCTTCTGTTACAAGTTTGACATGTCTTTCCACAGCTTGTGAATGACATGGGTACTTTTTCAATAGAGGGTAAGTTTCATCACCCCTTACGATAAGATCTAACTGGGTGTTTGTCAAGCTTTTTGTTAGAGGTGGTTCATGTCTTGGGTAGTCTCCAAATTGAATTAAATCTGTGTAGTCTCTTGCCAAGAAATTAATTTTAGGCCGTCTAAATTCTCTAATGCCCGAGGACACACTTTCTCTGGCTAAGAGAATGCGCCGGAAAGCTAACTCTCTCATCACTTGCCTTTCATCAAATAACATCGAGACCAATAAAGTTTCTGGGTGAGCAAAATATGCCCCTCTTTCAATAACAGGATCAATGACTGCCTTAAGCTCATCAGATAGGTATCTTGAACTAGATATAATAAACCACAGGTGCCTTGGTCCGTGGTAATAGTAAGGATTTCGCTTTATATTAACCCACGTTGGGGCATAAACGCGAACAATGAATTCGGTCAGAGTTTTCAATTTTTCTGACGGCTTTTTGGTCGCAGCGTAAAGTCTAACTATCCTGTTGGCTGTCGTAAGCCATCTGGCATGGTTCAAAGAACCTGGGTTGCGGTTTTCAAGGTTTTGGGAACATTGGCCTTCTCTGACTGCATTACAAATTTCCATGACATACTTTTGATCTTGGCTTAGATCGAGATTCCCCGGAATAGAAGGCATATTACTTGATTTGATTGCTTCAAACTTGACAACTGGCATCTTTTCGCACGCAGTAAGACTTTTGCCAACATTTCCAGCAAGGGCTTTTGGTCCTTTGGTTTTAACATCCAAATAATTAAACAAATGGCGGAGAGGTAGCTCACTGGTATGCAGCAAACACACGAACCAATGAAAAGGAGTATTGTAGTGTACCTCTAGTTGCCTGATAACTCCATTATGTATGTCAGTCTTTACATTGGTTCTATATCACATCCAATGACCTTCAGATTGTCTACCTTAATATTGTTACTGTTAAGAAACGTTATCACTCCCTTAGAAATGTTAGTTGAATTTCCAGTCACAGGAGCGAAGTGCCCAAGATATTTTGATTCTGGTTCAGCTATAAGCGTGATGTGTTCCTCAGTAATTGTTGTACTGTAGTACCTCCCATTCTTACAGAGATTTGCTTTAGTTAAGTCCTTTCTTTCATCAAAATACAATGTTTCTCTACTTTCTTCACTTGATTTACTCAACTCCTCTCTGATCTTCTTTCTCTGCTGTCTCACCTTATTCTTATTCACAACATTGTGATAATCTTCAGAGGTAATGAGACCAAAATCTTCCAGAACAGCAGAGGCAACGGCTGCACCAGCTCTGTCTGATATTCCGAATCGGTCACAAGTTTTTGCTAATGAAGGCAATTTGCGAGTGAGCTTATGTGCTTCACCTGATTTCTTTATACCTTCCTCAATGTGATCATCATCATCACGCTCTCTATCTGTATCTGTTGATGTGTCAGAATCAGGAATTGTATGAAAGTTATCCCAGTCCACTGGCTCTTCCCTGGAAGTGGATGGGTTATTGATATCTCCATCGTCAATGTTTTTAGAAAATCGTGCTCATTCTTGTTCTTTACGCTTCGATCTTATTTGCAGTTTCTTCGTTGTCTGTAAATCAATACTGCCTATTGCCATTTTTCGTGCACTTCTTTGGTCAATTAGGAAAGAACGTTCCATGGCAGGAACTTTTAGCTCTTTTTCACAAGTGCAAGAAAACAGATCATGGCATTTGCAGGCAGCAATATCAAAAAGCCTTTGATTTTTGGATTTGAACGCGGTCAGTTTAGATTCAAAATCTTTCCTTTTTCTACCAGTCTTCCTCATATTTTTAGATTTTTCATGACAATCCTTTACTCTGGCTAATATTTGTTGTTCTGATATTGTTGGAATTGATGCACTTTTCCAGATCTCTTTTACCTTTGATGCAACTATTCTTGCCACATCATTAGCATTTGGCTCTTTTTCCCCCTCACTAGCTATAAGTAAGATATATCTTGTTTGTAAATATTCTTTTAAAACGTCTTCATATAGGGGAAGTTGATTTCCACTGAGCTCAGCTTTCCCAAAAAGGGAAACAGCTGGACTCATGATTTTTCAACAGTTGCTTTCACTTTTACGGCCTCAGCCATTTCGTATAATTTGGGAAAGTCACTCTGTTAGTGTAACAACGCGTATTTAACTATTCAAATAATCAATTCTGAAAAGAAAAATTGTATACAGGGTGTACATAAAGTCAGGATCTATTTTTGTGAAGCACTTGGAAATTATATGGAATTCAATCATAAAATGATAAAGTGCTAACATTTATTAAATAATTAAGAGTAGGATTCGACGTGACGCCCATCAGTATCCCTGCACAGCTCAAATCGTTCCGGAGTATTTCTAAACACATTCTGGAGCATTTGCGGGGTTATGTTATCTGCAGCAGTTCGTATACTGTACGTAAGTTTTCAAGACTCGTAATCTTCGTCTGATAGACGTGCGATTTGATAAAGCCCCATGCAAAAAATCTAAAGGGGTTAAATCTGGTGATCTCGCTGGCCAAGGTCTGTTGCTTCCGCGTCCGATCCAGCGCTTTGGAAAACGTCCATTTAGATAATCCTGAACAATTTTGGCATAGTGACAAGGAGCACCATCATGTTGATAGACGACGGGGATAGGATTGTTAGTACCGTCGTCTATCAACAAGATGGTGCTCCTTGTCACTATGCCAAAATTGTTCAGGATTATCTAAATGGACGTTTTCCAAATCGCTGGATCGGACGCGGAAGCAACAGACCTTGGCCAGCGAGATCACCAGATTTAACCCCTTTAGATTTCTTTGCATGGGGCTTTATCAACTCGCACGTCTATCAGACGAAGATTACGAGTCTTGAAAACTTACGTACACGTATACGAACTGCTGCAGATAGCATAACCCCGCAAATGCTCCAGAATGTGTTTAGAAATGCTGCGGAACGATTTCAGCTGTGCAGGGATACTGATGGGCGTCACGTCGAATCCTACTCTTAATTATTTAATAAATGTTAGCACTTTATCATTTTATGATTGAATTCTATATAATTTCCAAGTGCTTCACAAAAATAGATCCTGACTTTATGTACACCCTGTATATAAATTACGGTATATATATTCTGAACGAAACAGTCACGAAAAAACTTAATAGCAACAGGAATACAAAAAATACAAGAAAATCTTAATAAAAAATCATAATTGCCAAATAATTAATAAAAGTTTACATATTTAAATAAAGTTTTAAAAGTTTTAAAGTTTTTGTAATGTTTTACGTTTTACTTGCAATCTTCAGAGGACTTGCGGAACATCTAAAACTTGATCAATTTAGTTTTCTTAATCATTGTTTAGCATTTGTAGTGCATCTACAAATTTCTTGGACCCAGGCATGTGGAAATTCACAAATTTAATTTTTCGACCCGGCCTAATATACACACACATTCAACAGAACAACGATACACACACACACACACACACACGCACACACACACACACACACACACACCGCACACACACACACACACACACATACCACCGATGTCTGCGAAAGTGTGATGAAGATATGCGATGGTTTTCTTGAAGGCAATTGTGGGCGGAGCCTATTATTTGCTATCCTAGACAAAATATATGAACAATTGAAAAAGTGTACACGATTTAACCTTATTTTTAAGACATGATAGTAGCGTTTGGATTTTATGTCTACTTCTATGCGTAAGTCCTCTCTCGAAATATATATATATATATATATATATATATATATATATATATATATATATATATATATATATATATATTGTACCCTGTGGTGAATGGACGTGTTGTTTTGCTCTCTCTATTTAACACCCAAATTAGAAGGGAATAATCTACTCGGCGGTTTATTCTGTTTGCACCCGAAAGTGTATAAAGTATCAGTGAATCCGTGCATATAAATTATAAAGTGAATTTCATTAAAATAAAGAAAGTGCAATATAGTTTACATAATTTATCACCAATTTTAACGTATATATTCAAAACGAAATACGGTTGGCATTCGAGGAAGTTTGAAACAAAGCAGGAAAAAGGTCATAAAACACAAAGGTCAGAAAACCCTCGAAATACCCTCGACCATCGAAAGGAAAGAAACAGAAATAAAAAATAAAAATAAATAAAGAATTTGTGTGGGTATTTCTTCTTAAGCTAATTAAGGAATATCATGGATATGGGTCCAAATTCTCACTTAATCTGTAATTTGTGCAATTTAGTAACAACGGAAAGCCTAGCGACTAGGTGTGATTTCTGCCAACGATTAAACGACTTTAACTGCATGAATTGGAATGATCGGGAAATAACTCTTGTCTCGAACGCGAAACAAGTCGTGGGGATCAAATTTCTATGTGGCGCATGTACACAGACTGTAAATTCTTTCGCGGTCTTTAAAGAAATGGAGATAGCAGACTCAAAAGTTACAAAAAATAATGAAATAATGGGGACGCATGTGTCCGAAATGGTCCCAACGAAAAACAGGGTGGATGGGAGAGAAGACGAAATAACGATTAACAGCATAATAACGAACAACAATTTAATAACAAATAACGATATAAACAACGTAATACGGAAGGAAGACATAGATGAAAGGAAAGAAATAAGTAAAAGTGGCGAAGTAGACAAACGGTCCAACGAGCGAAATGATAAAAAGATAATAACTAAAAACGTAGAAAATAAACAGCCAAAGAAAAATAATGATAATGCCAAAACTAAGGACTTGGCAAATAATAAGAAAGAAAGCAGAAGCGTAGAAAATATCGTATGCAAATACTACGCGAAAGGAAACTGCAGATATCGGGATGGGCAATGCATATATGCACATCCCACATTATGCAAAATGCATTACACAAGTGGATATTGCAAGTTTGATAAGAAATGCATGTTCCACCATCTTACGGTCTGCAACACTTATGAAAGATATGGGAGTTGCAAATACGAAAAAAAATGCCGATACCACCACCCTCAAAGGAACGCACCGAGGGAACAGAAAAAACGAACATCAAAGAAGAGTGGAAATTTTTTAGACGCAGCCAACACATTTCAGCTGCTAAATACTCTCCAGAAATTACAAAACCAGCTGACAAATATAAATATAGAAATACGGACAGAAGGTACGAACAAAGACACTTCATGCGTTATCGGGACAACAGGTACCGACAAAGATAAAAAGAGGTAAATTCTCGGAGGACTACAAGGCAACGAAACTGGCACCCCCATCGGAAAACAAAGCGGAACCACCTGTATGCGAAAAAGAAAGAGAAAAAATAAAAATAATCCTAGCCAACATACATGGCCTTAAATCAAACCAGTCCACGAACAAAGTTGCATACCTGAAAGGACTCATGCAAGAAGCCGGAGCAGACTTTGCATGCCTCACGGAAACTCATCTAAAGGACTGCCAGGCGAACTGTGAAAATTGTGAGTCCTGTATTGACAAAAAAGAAATACAAATTGACAACTATAACATCCTCCGAGCCAACAGAACAGTGAGACGTAAAGGAGGATGTGCTATTTACACACGCGAAAGGCACATAGCAGAAATGGTTATAAGTACCTCAAACAACTACGTAGAATGTGTAGCAGCAAAAATTGAAAAATTAAATATGGTACTAATTGTAATGTACAGACCCCCAAACACGCCAACCTCAAAATTTTCAGATTCCATTACAGAGGTAAGAAACTTAGTAAAAGATCTACACTCTCCAACCCCAAATATTTTTCTCTGTGGTGATTTTAATTTCCCATTCATGAAATATAAAAGGATAGGAAAAAATATATGTATCCACCAGGACAAGGGGGGCACACGAGAAGACCAGGAGCAGGTAAAAATGCTTCTAGCTTTAGCTGATGAATTTATGTTAACGCAAGAAATAACAGAAAACACAAGAAAAAACAACTGCCTAGATTTGGTATTCACAAACAACAGTAATCTAATTGATAATGTAGAAATCTCCCCAACTATGATATCAGACCACAATATCATTGAAATAACTAATATAAAGGCAACAGGAAAGGAAAGAACACGCACAACAGAACGAAGCAAATTCGAAATTTTTAATTTTCACTCCAAAGCTATAAACTGGGAAGATGTGACAGCCAACATGGAAGTAATAGATTGGAAAACCATTTTCGAGGCCAAGACAACGGAAGAGATGCTAATGACGTTAGAGGAGAAGACGTTAGAAATTGTGGAAAAACATGTCCCAAAGATACAACAAAGAGGAAAGAGAAGCAGGTTCGAAAGACAAAAGAGGGCATTGTTCCGAAAGAGAAAAAGAGTGACTGCAAAATTAAGTAATTGTAAAGATAACATCAGAAAAATGTTAAATGATAAACTACAAAGTATCGATGTCGTCATACAGGAACAAATCGAGAAGCATACAGAAAAAGAAGATGACGCTATAGAAGCGATAAAGGTTAACTCAAAGTACTTCTATAATTTCGCAAAAAGAAAGTCGAAAAACCAAGCGACTGTCGGACCTTTAAAAAATGAGAACAGTGGTTTATCTGATGATTAGGGCGGTCAAAAGTCAATAAAGTCAAATTGTTTCCTATGGGGCACTTTTCGCTGAAACGACTGAAAATGCAATAAAAACACCTGTAGGGGGTATATTACCAAAGTTAATAGGTCAACCAAAAGTCAACTTTTACCTGTTAGGTCAAAAAATAGCAATGAGGTAAATAAAGTCAATTTTTTGGAATAAATAATTAAAATAACTAAAAATTGGCATCTTTTTGGTTAACTGGCAACTTCGCTGCTCGTATTTGTCTTATTCAGTTATGTCCGTTCTGGGTTTGGATGTGGTTGTGTTGTATGTATTGTGGTTACTGGTTACCATTTTTTATTTGTGATTTTTTCTGATTTGTGATTTCACTGATTTCGATTTCTTTTGATTTCAGATATTTAAAATGCCAAAAGTTGCAGTTAGTTCTATTGCTAAAGTGCGCGCTATAATTGCAAAATATCTTAATGAATTCATTTGTTCAGGAAAAAATGAGCTATACTGTCAGATTTGTTGTGTTGTGGTCAAGCATGACAAATCCTTTTTTGTGGATAAACATCGCTCTACCCAAAAGCACCAGCGTGGTATAGACCAAAATGTGGAAATGAAAAGACGCAAACCCTTTTAAAGTACAAGTCTTCAGATTTTTCGGAAAAACTTGTGACTACATTTCTGTCAGCCAACATACCTCTTCATAAGTTGAGCACCCTCAAGTGAAACAATTGTTCTCTGAATTAGGTGTAGCAGTAGGCCTGTTCAAAAATCAACTTTTTCTTATTTTCATAGGTTTCTGTACATTTTCCCATGCTTTTTGACCTGAAAAAGCCGAAAATCACAACTATTTTGACCTAGGATGTTGGGAAGCATTGCCGCATGGAGCTTTAAATTTTCTGCCTTGAAATCGGCCAAAGCGACAATTCCGGGGTCCCTTGAATTATGTTTTGCACTTTAACTTTTGATCTAAACAAGATAGAGCAACAAATTAGGTATCAAATGAAAGAGCATAAAATTAATAAATAATAATAATAATAATAATAATAATAATAATAATAATAATAATAAATAAAAATTAATAATAATAATAATAATAATTATCTATCATTTTTCAGGAAACAACAGAAACTCAATCAGAATCTAGAAAACCACCTACAAGTTACAACTTCACAATGGCATTAAGCAAGGAGCTGAGGGAGCTCCGTGGGCGCACAGTTGATATCTCAGAACCTCCACGTACTGTCCACAGGCAGGTGTCAACTGGGCCATCTACCAGATCTCTCACTGAAACTTTCCTGGTTGGATACCCTTCAGCTTTTATCAGTGGTTTCCAGCTTCCCACCAACAGACAGGCGTTCCAGTATTTCCTTAATCTTCAGAATTTACCGGAAAATGCAGGGAGGCCCATGGTTCAAGACCTTGCATATGAAACAGTTGAATCTATCATCCCATTCTGGCAGATGGCTAGGATCAAGACAATGACCAAGTACAACGCAATGAAGCTCTTCATGAAACTACATGAGAAACATCGTGCTCTGGTGAAAAGCAAAGGAAGAGCAAGTAACCCTGGAGGAAAAAGAGGAGCATTTGTGCTGGAATTAGACAGCCTGTTCGATATAGGAGCTCCAGATGCAATCCAGGAAATACAGAACAACAGACTGTTATCCAGAGAGAAGAAAGATGAGGATATCAGGTTCTACGAAGACCAAAAGACTGAGAGGAAAGGTCATATGTCTGGTCATGACAAGATTTTTGAGACAAGATCCCTGCAGCAAGCAGCGAGGAATGAAAGACTGCAGCATAGACAAGAACAAGGTAAAACTAATTACTTTGAACGTTACAAAAAGTTTTAAGTTTTACTCCATTGCGATATTTAGCATGTACTTAACAATTACTGTCTTAACATGTTGTACTATTTTACAGCTGCAGCAGAACAAGAGGCAGTTGTTCATGTGGATGACATTACCTGGGGTGACTCAACTGAGAACGACGCTAACACAGAGGACATGGATTACCATCAGCCTCGTCCTGGATGTTCTAACCATCAAGACACTGTGACTCGTGTAACTTTGACGTTTCCAAGGAAGGTCATGGAATGTGATGTCATCTGCAATACAGCTGATCGTCTTGGTTTATCAGACAATCAAGTTACTGCCATGGTTTCTGCCACCTTGAAAGCTGGAGGGGCTGATCTGGATAACTTCGTCATCTCAACCTCAACAACACGTCGCAACAGAATGCTGTCCAGGTATAATATCAGCCAGAGTCACATGTCCAAGTTTTGTGAAAACCCCCCACAGTACGCTGCCTTACACTGGGATGGAAAGTTGCTCAAAGATGTCTTGGGCAGTGAACCTGGAAGTACCTCAGAGACTTTAGCTATGCTAGTGTCTGGCCCACCTTCATACACTGAAGGAAAGTTATTGGAGTACCTGTCATCGACAATTCTTCTGGCACAGCTCAGGCTGAGGCTTCAATGGATTTACTGGAGACATGGGAACTTACGGATAATGTTACTGCCCTTGTTTTTGACACTACATCCAGTAACAGTGGAGTTCACAGAGGAGCTGCCAAACTGCTAGAGAAAATGCTGAACAAAAAGGTGTTTTATCTGGCCTGTCGACATCACATCCTGGAAATCCTAGTAGGAGCAGTTTGGGAGAAGCTGTTTGGGAAGGTGAGGGGGCCAGATAATCCCTGGTTTGAGCATCTGAAGGATGTTTGGACGGACTTGTCCAAGGAAAACCCAAAGATGCTGGCTATCAACAGCAAATGGCTGAAGGAAAAGAAGAAGAACAGTGAAGAAATACTCCAAGACATTCTAACAGCAGAAAGGCTTCCAAGAGCCGACTATAGGGAAATGGCTGAACTGACAGTCATTGTTCTTGGAGGAACGCCTCCTTGAGGTATTCACTGGAGTCGACCAGGCGCCATTCATCAGGCCAGATGGATGGCCAGAAACCTGTACTCCATGAAAATGCTGATGTTTGCAGATCAACTTGAGTACGACGAAGACACTGTATCAAAGCTGGAAAGACTCAACACCTTCCTTGCGCTGTTCTACACTCCTGTATGGATGATGTCAATGTCTGCTGCAGATGCTCCCGTGAATGATCTAAGTCTAATTCAGGACATGTTGAAGTACAAGAAAACTGACCCAGAGCTTGCTGATGCAGTACTTAATAAGATGGAAAACCACAAATGGTACCTGACGCAGGAAGTCGTGCCATTTGCCCTGTTCAGCAGTAGATTGAGTGACACATTGAAGCACGACATTGCTGCCCAGTTACATGCCACTGAGAAGCCAGACAGCTTCAGAACAGGAAAGCCTCTATTCCAGAGTCACAGCTAAGACCACCCTGGTTGATCTCATTGGCCCAGAATCACATTTCCTGCTGGACACACTGAACATTGGATCCGAGTGGCTTCTGGAACCTGTCACGTCTTGGCCACAGAATGAGGACTACAGGAAAGCGTTGGACTATGTTAAGAATCTGAAAGCGGTGAATGACATTGCTGAACGTGGGGTCAAGATAATGAGCGACTTTGCAAATGTCATAACAACAGATGCCAAGCAAAGGGACTATCTCCTTCAAGCTGTGGAGTTCAACAGACGCCGCTTTGACAGCTTCAAGAAACAAACTCTCAACAACTGACTGTGTAAATGTCATTATGAAATTAATCATCATGTAATGCTTTCACTTCTTGATCGATTAGACTTGTGACAAAATGTTAATCTCAAATTTGTGTCATGAATAAGGCGCCTTGTCTGCCTTGAGTGTGATAAAACGAATTTTGTGATATTTCTGAAATCTTTGTATGTACCAATGTGCCATTTCTTGTTCCAAGACTATCATAATTGTATAAGTTAGAAAGAGGATTAAAAACACTTTAATTTGGTGCCTATTTTGTTGCTCTATCTTGTTTAGATAAAAAGTTATAGTGCAAAACATGATTCAAGGGACCCCGGAACTGGTGCTTTTGGCCGATTTCAAGGCAGAAAACTTAAAGCTCCATGCGGCAATGCTTCCCAACAACCTAGGTCAAAATGGTTGTGATTTTCGGCCTTTTCAGGTCAAAAAGCATGGGAAAAAGTACAGAAACCTATGAAAATAAGAAAAAGTTGATTTTTGAACAGGGCTAGTGTAGCAGTGCCTTGCGTGTCAACTTGCAGATCAATACCAATGAAACAGGCAGAAAGCGAGTTAAGTAGAATAAAACATTTGCTAGAGGGTAAATTAGTTTTCCTAATTGTTGATGAAAGTGAAGTAAGGGGCTCAAAATATTTGAACATACTTGCTGGATCTATTGATGTTCCCAAGAAAATATATTTAATCAGGTGCGATGTTCTTCTTGGAAATGTTAATGCACGAACTGTCATTCACAAGATTGACGATACTGTAAAAGAATTCGAGATACCAAGAGAAAATTTCTGTTTACTTCTGTCTGATGCAGCTCGTTACATGGTGTCAGCTGGAGCGACACTCAAGCAACTTTTTCCAAGATTTTTCCATGTAACGTGTCTTGCGCATCTGTTACATAATTGTGCGATACAAATAAGAGCATTTTATAGTGATGTTGACACTTTAATTGCATGTGTCAAGGCTTCTACTCTTAAAAACAAAGAAGGAAGGAATTGTTTGCTGAAATAGGAACTCCTCCAGAACCGATTGTAACACGTTGGGCAAGCTGGCTGAACGCTGCTTTTTATTATGCAGACAATTTTCCAAATGTGAAGACAATTGTGGAAAATTTTGAGGATGAAGGAATCATTGTTCAGAAGGCTAAAGAGAGTGTTGCTAATGAAAAACTGCCAAAGCAACTAATGTCAATCAAAATGAATTATAGTTTGATTGCTAGCTTAGTGACTAGGATGGAAGCATATGATTGCACCATTAGAGAGGCATATGAAACCATTTCTTCTATCAACCTTGGCGAAGATATGTGTTCAGTCAAACAATACATTGAAACAAGACTCAAGACAAATGGTATTTGTGAAATAATTAACCTCAGTAGACCTGAAATCTCACCAACAGTTTATGGTCAGCTTTTGCAATGTCAACCAACAACTGCCGCTGTAGAGAGATCTTTCTCCATGCTTAATAAACTATTAAGTAAGGATCGCAATTTTTTGCCAGAAAATGTCGGCAAATACTTCATAATTTACCACAATCGGTCAACTGATGTAGAAGAGCAAGAATAAGTAATTAAAGTATCGTTTTTATTATTGAAAGTAAAGGCAACTTTATGTCATTTTTTTCAATTCGTAAGGTCAACTTTCTTAATTTTTTCGGTCAACTTTTGACTGCCCTAATTGATGATCTAACAGAAGTATCTGAAATATTAAAAGCTCAATATGAATCATCTTTCAGTATCCCAAAAACTGACAAATTGATTTGCGATAGAAACGCGTTCTTTGAAGAAGAACCACAAGGGGAAAGTATAACGGATTTCGACTTTACGACGGATGATATTACACAAGCCATAAGGAAACTAAAAACACACTCAGCGGCAGGACCGGATAAATGGAATGCCACACTGATCAAAAGCTGCAAGAATGCAATCGCTGAGCCCCTATACTGGATATGGAGACGATCATTAGACACGGGAGAAATACCGGGCATCCTGAAGAGCGCGAACATAGTCCCAATATATAAAGGAGATCGATCCGAGGCCAAAACCTATAGGCCAGTGTCACTTACATCTCATCTCACTAAAATATTTGAAAGAATAGTTAGACAGAAAATCTATGACTTTTTGGAAACTCAGAAAAAATTCAATGATAACCAACACGGGTTTCGATCAGGCAGATCATGCCTATCACAACTAATGGAACACTACAACAACATTATTCATTCACTTGAAAGTAATGAAAACTATGATGTACTATACACAGACTTTGCTAAAGCGTTCGACAAGTGTGACCACGGAATCATAATACATAAACTGAAATATATGGGAATAACAGGAAAAGTAGGGAAATGGATATATAATTTCCTTAGTGAGCGGAGGCAAGTCGTTACAGTACAAGGAGTATCTTCATCAGAATCAGAGGTCCTCAGCTCAGTACCACAAGGAACAGTATTAGCTCCACTACTCTTCATAATCATGCTAACTGACATAGATGAGGACGTTACCAGAGACAGCACAGTAACATCCTTTGCGGATGACACAAAGATCAGTAGAAAAATAAGAAACCCAGAAGACATAGGATCTCTACAAACCGACATAAACAAAATCTACAAGTGGACTGAAGACAACAATATGAAGTTTAACACCGAGAAATTTCAGCTATTACGGTACGGAAAAAGAGAAGACCTAAAGTGCATGGAATATTATACCCCAAATGGACAGGAAATTCAGAGAAATTCCAGAGCAAAAGATTTAGGGGTTGTAATGACAGATGATGCGAAATTTGAAACACAAAATAAGATAGCAGTAAACAGAGCAAAGAGAATAACGGGTCAGATATTGAGAACCTTTAAACGAAGGGATAGTAATGATTCCTCTACTGAAAACCCTGATCATACCCAAATTAGAATACTGCTCGGTCCTAACTTCCCCATATAAAAAAGAAGACATTAGACAGCAGGAGGGGATCCAAAGAAGCTTCACAGCCAAGATCAATGGGTGCAAAGAACTAAATTACTGGGAAAGGTTACGAGAACTAGACCTATATTCACTGGAAAGGAGAAGAGAGAGATACACCATTATTTACACTTGGAAAATAATGGAGAAACTAGTCCCTAATCTTACTCTGAATCCCATAACTCCCCAAACAACGATGGAAAGTAGAAGCGGTAGACTGTGTCGTATTCCCAAATTGAAGGCGAGACAGGGAACATCCTTAACCCTGAAAGAAAATAGTTTTGTAGTGAGAGGACCAAAACTGTTTAATCAGTTGCCCAAAGACCTAAGAAACACGAAGGGAGTTGCAGTGGAAATCTTCAAAAGAAGACTAGACGCCTGGCTCAGAACAATCCCCGATGAGCCGGGCGTACCTGGCTATGTGAGGTGGAGAGCGCAAGAATCCAACTCACTACTTCACCAGGCCAACTCGAGAGGAGGGGCGACAAGCTTGACCTTCGCGAAATGAGAAATCATCGCGCGGAACCTTTGTAAGGTTGTAAGGTAAGGTTATATATACTGTATATATATATATATATATTATATATATGTATATATATATATATACTCCGTGTGTGTGTATATATATATGTATATGTGTATATATATATATATATATATATATATACACAGTGTGTGTGTATATATATATACTGTGTGTGTGTGTGATATATATATATATATATAATATATATGTAGTAGCATGGTGGCAAAATCCATGAGTGCAGAGCAATTGCATAATGTTGCAAGAGTGCCAACCCCACCCACTTTTGTTGCAACCCCTCTTTGTTGCTAGGCACCCCACTCCCCTTGGTGGCACCCCCCTTTGTTGCCAACCCCAAAATGGGGTTGCAAGGGGTATGCAACTTGGAGTTATCCCCAAGCTGAACCCCCCAAAGGGGCATACCTAACCTAAGGGAGACACTTTGGGGGAGAAGTTGGGAAAGCCTCACCCCCCAAAGGGGCAGAGAGAGAGAGAGAGAGAGGAAGAGGAGAGGAGGAAGGGAGGAGGTGTTCGTCCGACAGCTGTCAGACGCATATGGAGTCTTCAGCCACCCCGCCGCTCTCTTATAGTGCCCCTAATCAGCCAGTTGGCTTAATCAGCCAGTGCCTCAGGGCATCATCAGCCAGTGCCTCCGGGTGTCATCGCCTCTGGTCATCATCGCCTCAGGGCATCATCAGCCAGTGCCTCAGGGTGTCATCGCCTCTGGCCATCATCGCCTCCGGGCATCAGTTGACGCGACGCGCTCTAAATGGGACTCGACCTCCCCCCCCGTGCGTCCGGTTGCTGGGGCCCTAGACATCACCCCGTCCGGTTGCTGGGCGCCTTAGGCCTCAGCCGGACGTCACAGTGCACGTGCGCTAAAAGGATTCGGGTTCGTGCCCCGGGATGGTCTCGTTACTCAGGGTACCCTAATGCTCTCCCGTAGGTCTAAGGTGACGATAAAACAGCATATATACACACACATATATATATATATATATATTATATATATATATATATATATGCTGTTTTTATTTGTACATTTCTTGTAGGGTTTTTAGAAATATTAAAACTTTTAATAATTATCTGTAATTAAAAATCGTGTCTTGCAGTAAAACATTCATCAATTCAGCATCCTTGCTTAATAAAAATATAAATTTAAATTTAATAAGCAAACTTTAAAATATTTTTAAATATATTGTCTTTACCCTGCTTCTCATATATATACAGCGTGTCCCAAAGAAATGTATACCCACTTTGTTCGATAATACCACCTTTGAAGATAATAAATATATTACTGTTTATATGTTTTTTAATAAAGAATTTTCTTCTGAATCTAAATATGTAATTATTTTTATTAAAAATTGAAGAACAAAAAAGTTACAAATGTTTAAATTAGAATTATTATTTTCGAGACTTCATGTGCGATATTTTCTAATATTTTTTTTTATGGCCTGGCCTGCCTTTTAACCGACTGTTTTGAGATACTTATGTTTAGTGCCTAGCTTAGCCTAGCCATTTCTTTGAGTTCTAATTAGGCAAGACTACAGTTTCGCTCTAACCTTATCTAACATCTTATAACTCTGCGACGTTTGTTCTTTTCTAACGACAATTTGAACATCTTAGATAAAGTGTTATTTAACCATGGAATTTGTAAATTTTTTGAATAATTACAACATTTATGCTTCAATATCAACACTAAACATAAGTATCTCAAAAGAGTCGGTTAAAATATTAGAAAATATCGCACATGAAGTCTCGAAAATAATAATTATAATTTAAACATCTGTAACGTTTTTGTTTTTCAATTTTTAATAAAAATAATTACATATTTAGATTCAGAAGAAAATTCTTTATTAAAAAACATATAAAAAGTAATATATTTATTATCCTCATAGCTGGTATTATCGAACAAAGTGGGTATACATTTCTTTGGGACACGCTGTATATATATATATATATATATATATATATATATATATATATATATATATATATATATAAGCGACCAGATAAATAAGCAGTTTTACCACCAAAACGCACAAGGGTCGATTTGATCGAAAATAAACAGAAAGGATATCTCTTCCAATTCCTCAAGCCGTACATCAAAGCATGACAGTCAACTGTCAGGAAAATTGACAATGTTACCACCTATCCAGAGCTTAAACGGGGTCTTCCTGATAATTCTTTTAAATATTTTGGCTAATTTATTTATATATACGACAATAGAAGTTCATCCAAGTTATCAGCAAGGCAGATGATCGAAGACGATGTTTAAATAGAGGTTTTCCATAGGCTATTGTTCCAAGGACAGCATCGTGATAAGAATTTCTGACATGGGGAGCCAACTGTAAATACACCTGTGTTTTGAAATATATTTTCACTCTCTGAACAAGAGCCGACACACACACACACACACACACACACACATACACAATTACACATATATATATATATATATACATACACATATATACCTATATATACACATATATTATGATATTTAGAATTGCGAATTCTTGCTGATTTAAAAATAATTTTTTTCATAGCCATCTAAAATACGGGAAAAAAATTTCAATTCAAAAAAGTAAAATTTTAGGTCTGTAATTTATTTTATATGTTTCTTAACTGTTCCAGTTTTTTTCCCGAAGGGGTGAATGGAAACACTTCCCTTCAAAAATTGGAGTTTTAGTTCACTCATAAATTTTTATTCACAAAGTATATACAGAACGAGGCACTGATAATCAGAAGTTTACAGGGGGAGAGGTTTTACCTCTTAAAACAACAGCTCAAGCAGGAATTTACAGGGGTAGAGGTTCGACCCCGTTTGACAATAGTTAAGGTAGGAATTGAAAGTGAGGAGGCTTGTCCTCCTCGAGTAAGAGTTACGGCAGGAATTTAAAATGAGGAGGCTTGGCCCCCTTGGTCTAAGCCTCAGGCAGGAATTTAAAGGGGGCGAGGTGCAACCTCTGGTATCAAGAGCTCAGGCAGGAATTTAAGTCGAGGGGGGCTCGGCCTCCTCGGGTAAAGGCTCAGGCAGGAATGATTTAATTTACAATACAAGAAATAAATAAGCCTCAATTTTGGGGGAATGCAGTTGAAGGTTAAGCTCCCACTTTAGCTGGAGAGCTGAAGAATTCTGATGTCAAGCGTAATTTAAGCATACAACGAAATTTAGAAAGATAAAAAGATTAACAAAAAAAATACTAGTTTTTGTAAGGTATACACTTTTGGGTGGCGACATAATGTCTGGGGACCGACATGTACCGAGTACATTAAGCACATTACTAACATATTAATTATTAAGTACATTAATTACCGTTAATTACAATTTTAGCAAATTGTAATTGAAACACCTAATACTGAAGTAATCGGAATAGGTAATACAATTTAAATAATGAAGGGGAGTTCTCCGTTGTTCTATAATTTAAAGGGGATTAACAACAATGTTATATATATTTATAGTTAACAGTGATTACGCCAAATTATGTCAAATATTATTAGAAGAATGGTTGGTTATTAAAGTTTGAAAGTCTAATTAGCCAGCGATGAGGAAAGCGGAGAAAAAATACGGTGTACTTTTCATTTGAACGTACACGGACATTCATGATAACGTAACACATAAGCAACGGAATTTGAATGACAATTAGGTAGAAGTAGTAAGTACAGGTGATGAGAACGTGGATAACTATGTGCCTAAGTAGATAATAACCAGTAGCTTGGCAGGGAACAATATGGTATATTATAATAATATAACATCACATCTTAACGTTATAAATTGGTAGCAGAGGCAAGAGAGAAGAGTTCGAATTCAGAGGCTCGCTTTTGACGACGTAATCGGAATTCAAACCTTCGTCTCAGCAATAATAAACAACTTGCGGGAGGTGAAATAATAAAAAAAAAATAAAACATAGAAAGAATACATGTACGTAATCATGATCGTCAAGGGACGTGTACGACTGCACAAAGTAGTGTACACCGTCGTCACACAATAAGTTGTGTGCGTAATCTAGACACGAGCAAACAGACTGATAAGTTGATAGGGCATAAGTAGACAATAGGTAGATGAATGAATAAGTAATAAAATTAATAAAGGATAGCGGTCAAGAAAGAACATGGATGTATGAATGAGTATGTTTGAATAATGAGTATAGTTGAATAATATTTATATTGCATAACACCAGACAGGACAGAACATATAAATAATGACTTATAGAGAGTGAAGTTTTTATTATTATTAAAGAATTTACCATACATTAAATACGAAAGATATCCACATACTAAACACGTGATTCAGTATTCAAGGAATGCAGTGGTCGGCGAACAGGGGTAAATTACCCCAAATGGGGTACATTTAAGCATTTTGGGGGTAATGCGTGCGGTATGAGAGACACCATATGTAACAATTTTAAGAGCAATTGGCTTGTTTTTGTTTACTTTGAAGTCTGGGGGTAATTTCATTTTACTCAAATAGATTTTTGGGTAATACCCAAAAAAGTTCCCCGACCCATGAAGGTATGGAAGGAAATTAAGTTGCTTTATGACTTCAGAGTGATTTACTCTGTACGTACAGTATAAGTCATTATTTGGGAGAAATCAAAGGAGACGAATTAGAGAGGCACAGCTAAGGGAGGGACATTCGCTGTTTACAGCGAACTTCTAATGGCACAAACATGGATACTGTTCAACCATAGAAATGGTAAATCATGGTTGTGACATATATATATACAGGGTGGGCCGAAAGTCTGGATCCATAGGAAAATATTTATTTTAATACATAAATTACAACAAATGGTAAATACTTAAAATGAATATCAACTTTAACTCGTAAATGCGTATCTGTGATACTGTACAGTGGTTCGTACTCCAGTATAAACATCAAATTATAACAAATGCTCAAATTGGCGGCCTCTGACATCGAGACACTTAGGGATGGAATTTATGATTTTTAATAATTCTTCGAATTGACGTTCTCGAGATGCGTGTTTCATTTGATAATCTTCTTGTTGACTTTACTGGAATATTCGTTAAAGTTTCACATACCATTGCAGAGGTATTTTCATCAGTTGCAGTTTTTGGACGATCAGAACGCCGTCAATCATGTACACTTCCTGTTTCTTTGAAACGTTTAAACAACTTGCCAACAGTCGCATGTGTTACTGGATGCTTATCAGGATGATTTCTATTGAATTCGGTAGCAACTTCTCTGTGTGTAGCGCCCTGTCTTGCGTACATGAGCACAAGTTCTACCCGGTCTTCTGTTGTTAGATTCGAAGCCATTTCTGGGCTGAAATAAAGAAAGTATTTGAGTATTTATACTGGAGTACGAACCACTGTACAGTATCACGGATACGCATTTACGAGTTAAAGTTGATATTCATTTTAAGTATTTACCATTTGTTGTAATTTATGTATTAAAATAAATATTTTCCTATGGATCCAGACTTTCGGCACACCCTGTATATTTCAATTTTGGAAATCTTGGAAATGTACAGGAAAAGGCATGTTTTTATGTCGTATCTTCTGAGTTTAATCTACGGTTAGGAAGGTAATTTTAGAACAGGTGTTTTTCAGCCCTTCACACATATTTCAGATGATGTATTGTATGTTTTAGGTCTATCAGTGATAAGCTAATCAAACTACAAAACAGGATTATTCGGGTTGGGGCCCTTTCTGTTGCCTTTCAGTGCAAATAACACATTTCTCTTCAATAACAAATCTGAAACCATACATACTTCTTTTTCTAATCACCATTTGTCCGTAAAAGCACATAAACAGATTACCCTTGGAACAGCACACACAACACACACTACATAAATGTTTTGTAAACAGCATGTGACCATATAAGCAAATACGCAGCTTACTCGTAAAGGTCAAGAATTCTTCTACAGTAAATTCATTTTTCGCAGAAAACGAATTGTATTGTTCGGAAAATAATCAAAGGGTTCTTATGACAACAAACACATTTCAAACAGGCAGGTGTTTTGGATCTCAAATCTTAAATCAATATTTGCTGAACGATATGGAATATCACAGAAAAATGAAATTTGTCTCACATAATGGGACTGCGATTCGGGGCAGACGGCACGTCCAGACTTCTTGGCTTCAGCCAATCAGACACTGTGTCTGGACCTCGGTTGGGTACCATACAAGCCTACCGCTAAGCCACGCCCAAAATTCATGCCCAGACTTCGCGGAGGTAGCCAATCACGACACTGTGGGGAGGAGCCAGGACATCGGGTTGGTCGAAAATGTAGGCCTAAGTTCTAATCGTCGCCCATATTTCAAAGCTAGCAATAGGGTGCCAAGGTTCGCTCTTGCGGGTTGATGGCATGCCCCCCTTGTAAAGAGCGAATCGAATCACGACGCAGAGTCCCAGTTTCACCAGTTAGTGAATTATACAACACTGAGTCAACTGTACGCCTCACCCGATTTGCTAGAATGCGAGTACGATTACTCTCACGCAGTGGCACATCTCTTCGACGCTGCAGACCGGGGCGACCTCTTATCAACACAAAATGTTATGGAAATTTGTGGCGATATGCAAGAACCATTCAATGAAAGCGTTATCGAAGTGTGAGTAACTTATAATTGACAATCTAATTTCCTTTTGTTCTGAATTTTTCTACAACGTAAATTATGTTTCTCGAGAATTTAAAGATGAATTTTCTCGTTTATAATATAACCTGACATAACCTAGCACAATCGAACCTAACCGGGTCACATTTATATACATCGCTTCATTCAGTGTTAATTAGCTTATAAGTGCCATAACAAACGCGTTTTCAAATTAGTTTGTGCTTTATTCTCGGCCTATATATATATAACGTTTCACTCAGAATTAACTTATAAAAGGCCACAATAATTGCGTTTTGCAAAATATTTTCAATTATTCTTTACCCCGTTCGTCGTTATTTCTGTATATATATAGCGTGTTTATATTTGTACATTTCTTGTACAGGTAGGATTTTAGAAATATTAAAACTTTTAATAATTATCTGCTTTTAAAATACGTTGTATTTTCTCTTAATTTATCTCTATTTTTACTTAACCTTATAGGACCGGGATGGAACTTGATCGTGTTATTGCCACTTTTGATGAAATGGGAATAAATGCTATGGATGCTTCTCCGAACAGCCTACCCAGCGATCCAGAAGTCGCGGTACTGAATCATAGTCGGTCAAGCGAGATTGCAGACGAGCTAATGTAAGTGTTTTTAGGTTATATAGTATGTTTTTGGAATCGTGAACAATAAGATTGGGTAGGCTAGGATATATATAATATATATATATATATATATATATATATGGTGGACGATTTAACCGCATCCAATTTCATGACATTTATTTAAATTACATGGCCGAAACGGTGCTAGAACATATTATAGCCACTTTTGACGAAAGGGTGATAAATGAAGTGATAGCCACCCTGCCCATCCAACTAGCGATCCAGAAGTCGTGGTACTGGCGCACATCCGGTCAAGCGAATGCGAGGTCATCGATGAGATTATGTAAGTATTTTTGAGGGTAAGGACAAAGCACAATATATTTTCATTTATTAAAAAGTAGAAAACATGTACAAAAACGGTAACAGCATCCGCTACATAATTTTTAATGGATACAAATGTATATATAGGTTTACACAATATACCTTTACACATTACAGGGGTACTAACATGTGGGAACCTTTTTTTTATCTGTCTGCATACATACTTATCATTCACATTTGTGTCGTATAAATCGAAAAAAATTTAAAAATTCATAAATCCCTTCCCACGTGACATATGCATGAGAAACAAAATACAATACAATCCACATGTTTCGGGATAATGTCCTTGGAAACGATATGGATTCCAAATAATCTCTGGCACATCTAGTTGCGCTATAAACTTCACACTTGTCGAGTCATTCCACGGTGGAAATCCGAATGAATCGAAATAGTACAGTGCCCGCGAAAAGTATCCGATCACCCTTGAAATTTGTATTTTTTACATAAAAAACAATGTTTAAATGTATACTAACCTTATATTAGTATTTTGTCATCTGTCCTTTGGTTTGGATGACTTGTTCTAGACGTTTTGGCATGGATTTAATCAAGTTTTGACAAACTTCCACTGATATTTCCTTGCACCATACCTTTTTGATGGCCTCTTGTAATTTTTCGACTGAGCCAGTGTCGTGGCATTCAACCTTATTTTTTATTATTAGCCACAGATTTTCTATCGGATTGAGATCTGGACTATTACCAGGCCAATCCAAAATATCAAATTTATTGTCAGTAATCCATTTTGTCACTATTTTGGCCCTGTGACATGGTGCACCATCATGCATGTATGTTTTTTGTCCTTTGGATTGCCATTGCCATTGGAAGTTTATCCTGTAGCATTGCTGAATACCGTGCACCATTCATAGTTGTGTTCTTCGGAAGAAAATATAAGTTTCCACGCCCATAGTAACCGAAACAACCCCAAACCATCACACTTGGAGGGTGTTTCATTGTCTTTAGGGTGTATTTAGGGTCCATCCTATTTGAGCCAATAGGCCGGCGAACCTTTTTTGGACAACTTCTGAATGTCAAAAATGTCGACTCATCGCTAAATAAAACCTTCTTCCAGTCATCAACAGTCCAATGAATGTATTTTTTTACAAAATGCGACACGTTTTTACGCATTTTTTCATTAATGAACGGTTTCTTAGCAGCATGGCGAGATGGTAATCCGAGTTCTTTTTGGAGCCGCTCCTGGATAGTTCGTTCAGAAACACCAGATAACAAATTATTCATATTAAATTTTATTTCTTTCGCAGTTATTGTTGGGTTTTTCAATACTAAACGTTTCATAAGTTTGTCTGTTCGCGAATTTGTTTTTCTCGGTCTGCCAGATCGTTTTTTAGGGACTGGCGTGGTTAGGCCACCATTGTTCTTAGCCCGTGAAACCCATAAATTAACGGTACTTTGGGATATGTTTAATTCCTTAGCTATCTGTCTCTGTGATTTCCCACATGCATGCAAAGCAAAAATAGCACCTCGACAATCACTCTTAAGTTGTTTTTTAGCACACATTATATATAAATTTTATTTACACCACTTTCTGTAAAAAAAAAAAAATATCAAGAAATTTACACAAACAGTGAAATCTGACAAATTTGAGACACAGCCACCCGCAACGAAGGCTACCAGAACACTAATTTGAGAATGCGTTGGATAGCTCTCATATCAGCGAGCAACCTCAAAGTTACCAGATGTCGCTAGAACAAATAGAAAGTGAATTACGTGTCTCTGAATATCAAGGGAAAATATTGTATTTTCTTGAGTGATCGGATACTTTTCGCGGGCACTGTACATTCTTTCCTTAATTTTAAAATAGATTGCAAACCAATGAATCCCCTGTCCCCCCACAATGTTGGTGTTAACGATAACCCCGTACCAGTTTCTCGAACTAGCCAGCTTCAATATTTCATTCTTTGCAAAAACCCCAATAAATTTTGATCGCGCGAAACAGTCACTTTTCATCTCTCTCTGGAGTGTATTCGCGTCCATTTTAAAAATCTGTGGTGACGTTCCGAAATCTATCTACTTCTATTAGGGCTTGCGACTCGAGGTATAATAGTACACTAATAGGCGCGTCTATAGGATTGGCAAACTCCATCCTCACTGAAATGGTGCCGGTCTGTTGGGGGTTTAAATGCATATTTACGCCAGCAGTTAAGTCAGGCGTAATGTCAAATGAGTAAATATTAAACTGTTCCACAAATTCTTGAGTTATGACGAAACCAAGTTCATCACACGCACCTGTATTATGAGCCAAAGTACTATAAGCTCTCGCGCAGGATGGGAATATCCCATCTGTTGAGTAATCCATACCCATTACCCCATCCAGAGCGATGCCATTTACGTATAGAGTAATATTTTTAAGTCCGAAATTCCCGAATTTTAACGCACTCTTTTTATAATTTCCATTCGTCGAGGCATGGTCTTGCATTCCAATTAAAATCCTTTTAGGTAGAACTCCAAGAGCAATGTTTTCTAGCTGTTTCGCTGCGGGAATCGTGTACAGGTTGATCTGTACCCTGTTAATTGGATATTTCACTGTGGCATGTACCAAATCTTTCTCAATTTCTATTTGCTTCGGAGAGCTTAATTTCACTCGGCGTATACGCAAATACGTTTCCATGATGTGTATCACAACATGTTTCGCGGCTTCTTCTTGGTCTGTCCCAAAATTTATGCAGATCTCAGGGTTCGTGCGGGTAAGCTTCAATTTCATATCCACCCCTTTCATAAGCAACTTGTCCTGGAATGTAAAATCTGTATGCAGACGTCCAAAACACTCATATGTCTTCTTTTTATAATTTTTAAATTTAGCCTTTATTGCATTTTCATCTTTAGTGTAGTAATACCCCTCGGCGGTTAAAAAGGTGTCCTTCGCTTCTTTTGAAAAGTTGAAGACATTTTCCAGATAGGCTCGTAAGTGGTAGTACCCCGTGCCTGCCGAGATGTTAGTCTGTTTAAATATACATCACACTGACTGAATATGGAGTGCAGAAAGTTGGTTTCAGGGTAGGCAGCGTAACTATCATCGCAATCCGTTCTGTCAGAATGAGCTATGCGTAGTTTAGCATACATGTGCATGCAACTCGGGTCAAAAAAGTAAGGGCCTGAGGTGGGTATCATGAACCCTATAGGGCCACTGGGTGAACTAATTGTGTTTAACGGGTTAATTGTAATAAAGTCACAATGTTCAATAGAGACCTAAGTAGGTGCTATATCAAAGAGGGACAGTTCCGATTTACAGCACTGTGAACTACACGGATGAATGAAACGTGCCATGACGAGTCAGAAATAGTGCCACCTCCCTCGACGATTCGAGAGAGTAGCGTCCTAAGCTTATATTAGTTAAAAAAATGATCAGCCATAGGTTTCATACGCTTTGAGCACTTCATTTTTGGTTTCCTTTTGCGTTTAACGCCACGTGATGGTAACCCCTTCTTCCTAGCAGATCTCTTCTTCTGTCCACCACGTGTTGGTAACCTCTTCTTCCCAGTAGCTCTCTTCTTTCCGCCACCACGCATTTTTCTCCACGCATCTTTGATGATTTCATCCCTCGTACGTTTTAACCCTTTAAGCCCTGAATTTTTTTAGGGTTAAGTTATGAATGCTTGTACTTGAAACGCTAGCAATTTGTACCTTCAGTCATTAAAGGGATAAATGTTTTTTTAGAGCTTCTTTAGGTTTAGAGCCAGCCAATACGTCCTCTGCCGCGTTAAAAACTGTTTGTAACGCCTTCCTTCCTAAGTACCTTGCCCCCCTCTTCAACAGTGGGACAGCGGTGCGTAGTATGGATGAAAAAATGGAACCAAGTCCACTACCACGCTGGTAGCTCACCCCTCGGTATACTGTGAAAGGCTTTCTGTCCATTATAACTCAGTGCGTCGAAAGTGCAGCTTCACTCTTAAGCTCCCGTCACCGAATTGGAAATTTTTACCCTCAATCGTTCTTATATATATTGAGATATTGGTTATTAGGTTAGTTGCGACATTCACATAATGGGGTATGTCATATGTAATACTCAAACTCCTTCCTCTATGGTTGGGGATGTGTGCTATGCGTAGAAGGCGTGCCTGGGTATCCCCAACAAACTGGTGTTCCACTATATTGCTGTAAATATAGCACATGGCTGGAGGCTGAGAGCTTACATCCAATTTCTCCATCTTCAATTGATACACTAAGGTGGACAAGTCATGCGGTGGCTCGTGAAAGGTGTCTCTTTGGAAGGCTGCTTGATATCGCCCCTCGGTTATAATTTTGAACACTTCCGTCTTTAAGATTTCCGTTAACCTTTCATTTTAGGATTAGAGTATGTGCAGGGTTTCCTTTGTTTACGATTTCGTATAATAAATCATTCGTAAGACTTGAGTTTTTTAAACTCACGTTTAAGTCTCTCACAACATCCTCAGCCGAACCATAACGCCCAGTTCCTAGTGTTACTTCTGTACTGAAAAACTGTGCAACTTTAGTCCGTGCGATACGTATAGTTTCATCCCGAGTTAACCCGGCTCTTGCATACTCATTACAGTCTCTAAGAACCGTAAAAACGGTATCTTTATAATCAATATTTAGAAAGAGGGTGTCCCGCTGAATTTCACATATCACCACCTCATACAATTCACGGCCCAACACAATGGTTCCATGGAGCTCTGTTACAAAGTTGGCTAGTGTGTTGTTAGGGTGTACAGAGAGGGATGAGGAGGACGGGAGTGTGACGTAGAAATGGTTGGGTGTCATGCTGCATACTAATTAAGCTTCATTACTGCATCAGCTTTTATATAGGTATTGAATCTTTCTGGGTGACCTAGCCACTTCACCAGGTACATCTTTCTCCTCCCTGTACCTTTGCTTCCTAAAATTTTCTCAATTTTAAACATTTTTTCCTAAACTAAATACCACTTTCTGCAATTCCTCGCGGTAAAAGCCTCCCGAGATCTCTTCTCCATTCAAATCTTCAGCGTAATACATCATTATCTCACCTTTAGGCTTCATAGCCCTAACTTTTAAAATCTCGCTTGTCCATCCTTGCTCAAAACCCTTCGCGAATTTATTTTCCGAACGTGACAGCCTTACATAGTCATTGATTTTGAAACGCGCAGAGTGTGGTGGTGGTATTCCTTCTCTTCTCGGGCGCTTGCCTCTTTCTAAAACATCGTTAGGCGTTGTACCGATCGTATGATGGTATGATCGGTTATAGGATAAAGCCAATGAACCGAGAACTTCTCTGTATCTGTATGTGTTTTTATGTGTAAAATAGCGGTGCACGCGTTCCTTTATTAAACTCTGACACCATGTTCTGAAAAGCGCGTCCTATAAATTCTTTTCCCATATCTGTACAAAAATAGACAGGAATCCTGTTTTCTTTCAACATCAGCGTTTTGGCTGCTTAGCAACTGTTTCAGTCGATTTATTTTTCAGGGGAATTAGCCACAGGTATCTAGAGAATACATCTATTATGAATAGGATGTAACGGTAGCCATCGTTATACATTGAATATCTTTGCATGTCCGTTAAATCTGCCTGCAAAATAGAGTCAATCGAGACGGCTGTTGTCTTAGCTGTTTTAAACCTTTTTTACACCGGTTTATGAAGTGTATAAGCATCCTGGCCCCGCAAAAATCTCTCAACATCTTTTGTCCTTACACCATAAGCACCTCTGTACAATCAATTAACGCCACCATAGGATAGAAATGTCATAGGTTAGAAATGTCATAAATGTGCTTACTTAATACGTTAGCCATTTGCGTATTTTAGAGGCACGTAGATAAGGTTGGCCGTCTACTCTCTTCTTTCTCCTCTTCAGAGACACTGCAACTGTTGGGGGCGAAGGTGTACACAGTTGTGACACGTGCGGTGCATGTTCCAAGTCTTTTAACCTATTCAAATTACCTATCAATGTTTTGGGGACATTTATTTGTTGTAGTCTTGCTTTAATATGTCTCCATCCTGTTGGTGAGGGCCTATCCCACTTTCTCACCAGATCATGAACAATATCAACGATATTGGAACCTTGTACCCTTGTTCCTTCAACACTGACCTCGCCTGTATCGGTCCACTGTATGATGGGGTCCTCACTCAATAGATTATAAAGACTTAGACCTTTATTCCTCAATGTATAGGGAGGCTGTTTTTTAGCAAATGTTCGATGTGCTGTGTTCCGCTGCTCTTTGGTTCTCAGGTCCTGTGTCGCTATGCTCAGCGCTACTCGAGCTGTGCCTCACGGGGAGCTCTGTAGGATGCTTATAATCTTCGTACTCATGAAGAAATTTCTGCAAAGCCTCTTGGTACAAGATCCTTTTTTCATCAGGTGCCTTTTCACTGTTTAATAGGATTAGCAACTCAGTTTCCATTCTTTTAAGCCTACTTTTACGGGATTCTAGAACCGCGTCTGCACTCCACTGTAATGAAGAGTACACCTCGTGCGGGATCACAACCACCTTCTTCATTATATTAATCTAGTCAGTAAAGGTCCCAAAATTGAAAATAAGATTGTCAGGAACGAACTGCCTCTTTGTACAATAATACGCTTTTTCTTACCCACAGACTGACTTTTATAGGCGAGCGTCCGTATTATGTTCTTGTAACGACGTAAGCGAGTCTTCTGAGAGGATTTCATCGAACATTACATTTTATAACATTAAGGCAGATTTCACAGATGCATTTTAAAAAGTCAGAATCGATATTTTTAACATACATCTGCTGCAATGCCCGAGTCAGTCGTTGATAGATTTTTATGCGGTATTTCTTTAGCCTATTCGTCATTCTCGAATATACACGGTTTCAGGATCGCTTGGAAATATATTCGTTCTTAGAAGCACCCTAAACGTGTTTCGCGGGTGAAGGTCACAAAGCAAATATCTATAACGTTGGCTTGTGACCTCTTTATAAACCTCCAAAAACTCCTTACGCTGATTCGGAAACATTTGACTGGCTAATACCCTAATTTGTGACACATCTCTACGTTGCGCGAATAAGACTAGATATTGCGTATTTAGCGACACATCGCGCATGTATCTATTTTTGAAAAATAGATTCTGATTAATGAAGAACACGCTTATGTTAAGGTGGTGGGAGAATACTGTAAATGTCTCGGCAAACGTTTTATCCATCTCCAACATGAGGTCGTCAATTACGATGACTGTATGTTCATTTCCCTTTAACGAATTAACGTCATAGACCCCCTTGTGGAACAAAACATCATCTTGGTACTCGTTGAACACTGATTGGTATGTCGAATAGCACCATATAACTTTATGCACAAATTTTGAGAACATTTCCCCCTTTTCTTTAATGATATTAAGCATAAACACCGTTTTACCACAACCTGTAGGTCCAGATATAATACATGTGGATGGGCTCGTGAATCTGAATTTTTCTACAGATTCCATTTCTAACACGTCACACCCCTAAGTGTGCATTTACAAATATTACAAATAACGAGTGCTGCTCCTTATATTTTGTTTTCTTCTTCCACAGAACCGTGAATGACGACGATGTACAGCACCCTATCATCGATATCACGGATGAGCCCGTTGTGCATCTACAGCCCCACCCCTCCGATGAGCCTCACCAGCGGCACATGTAGCACGTTCAAAGCGGAGGTGCGATGACGTATCCTCCACGTCAGGTATAAAGCGTTCCAGGTTGTTGAACACCAGTAATAGAACCCCAGCCCTCAACGTCTTACGCAACAACCCCACAGTAGAGCATTCCGCCAATATACCCCCTTGTTCATCCTCCACAGCTGCTCCCCGTTCTGTTGAGTCTGCAGTAATAGGGCCCCAACCCTCAACGTCTTACGCAACCAACCCCACATCAGCTTCTTCCCCAATATACCCTTTTCATCCTCCACAGCTGCTCCCCGTTCTGTTGAGTCTGCAGTAATAGAGCCCCAACCCTCAACGTCTTACGCAACAACCCACACAATACCGCATTCCTCAAATATAGTCCCTTATTCATCCTCCACAGCAGCTCCCCGTTCTGTTGAGGATGGCATAACATTCGAGTTGGTGCGCACCGCAACCCCAACCCCAGCCTTGACTAGAAATCGGTATATAGTCAGGGTTGATCCTAGATCCATGTATAGCAACGGTATTGAACACGGACTACGTCGCGTAGTAGAGCGTATTGTAGAGTTTGCCCTTCAGAACCGCGACGAGCGTGAAGTCAGGACGAGGCTGTCCTTCGGATTCGGGTCAGATGATGGTGATGTAGATGATTTTTGGGTAGTAGTGCCATTCAGGCGTTTGGCTGCTGAAGATGTAGAGTATATATTAGGTCGTATAATGCAGGCCTCCCAAAGTAGTATAGCCTTCAATATGGACAACTTCACGGTAAATATTGACCGTGTATTCCGTGTTGCGGGTCATAGTGCCACACCTTACACTCTTAACTTCATTTCTCAGGCTATTTTTAGACGGCATAGAAACGTCGATCGTGGTTGCGGCTTTATAGCAGTAGACTTAGCTCGTATGTTTGCTGAAATAAATACACAGACCGCAAAAATTTGGCTGCCTACGGTAGTGGAGCGTGCCCGTAAACTAGCTGTAGACTGTGAATTTCAATTTGCCTGCAACATGGGTCCTGAGTTGATAAGGGTAGAACAGGAAATGAATGCTCGTATAGTTGTATTTGGACTGGATGATCGTCGTAGAACTGTGTATGATTTTAAAAGCTGTGTGAGAGATCGTACAAGACCGCTACTTATTTTAGGACTGTCAGGTACAACATATCTCCTCATCCGTAATATAAGGTGCCTTTACGCGAGTTATGACAAAAGTCGAAAATATGGACGACATCATGATTTGTGTAAAGGGTGTCTCGAGTTTGCAGATGATATAATGAAACATTGTAAAGAATGCCACATGGTATGTGAGCAGTGTAAAAGCCCCAAATATGAAAGCCGTGTAGTTGAAGCTGTGAAGAGGGGTTGTAATGTGTGTAGACGTACATTTTTCAATAATAGCTGTTTTGATTCCATAAACCAATTTGTACGTGCAGGAAAATGAGAATCTGTGAATGTGGTATGTTTCACATTGAATGGTGGGGAGTTTCAAGCACAAATGTGACGAAATTCACTGCTCTACATGCCATGAGAAATATAAGGCGGATGGTGTAAAGCATGTATGTTATATGAAAGACGCCAAGCCTAAAAACAACCCTTGTATAACTGTGTACTACGATATAGAAACATACACGAACGCTGAAACCAAAGAGGTCATTCAACATTTACTTCTGAGTTAGACTATCTGTGATGAGTGTATGGAGATCGAGTGTGATGAGTGTCACAAATGTGGTAAACGGACAAACGTTTTTAAAACAAATGTCCACGATAGCCCTGTAAAACTATTTGTGTCCTATTTTGTCAAGTTAGCGGAGAAGTTAAAAAAAATGGCTGTGTATTCTTCCCCATAACGGGAAAATTTGACACACAGTTCCTTTATAAGGAGCTGCTTGAGCACGAGTCCTCTGAGATACTTACAGGTGATCCATTGAAAAGAGGCAACAAATTAATACAGATTCAAATAAGATGTAATGTACAATTTAAAGACACTTTATTATTCACACCTTGTAAATTAGCAAAGCTCCCCAAGGTGATGGGCGTAGCAGCTGAGGTTTCAAAAGGACACTTCCCTTACACATTCCTCACTAGTGAAACTTTAAATTATGTAGGACTACCTCCACCCAAACATTACTTTAACTATGATTGTATGACCGCAGATGAACGTGAAGATTTTGACCGATACTACAACAGCTTTAATGAACGTAATCCTTATAATATAACTGATAATGTGAGTGTTATTGCGTGCATGATGTGCGCGTGCTTAGAGTATGTTTCCAGGCCTTTAGAAGGATGTACATATGTCGTTTCAAATGCGATCCGCTGCAAGTCGCAACCACCATCGCCTCATTATGTTTTACGTACGGTGTTCAAGAATAACTTCATGCCTAAAGGCAACTTAGCCATTATCCACAGAAACAATCCCCGCAGTTATGGGCACAAGGCTATTTACTGGCTCATACACCTACAGCAGCAGACAGGTGTATACATAATGCATGCTCGCAACACGGGTGAAGTTCCCATTAAAGTTAATGTCGTGCTTTTTGGGTTGAAGGTCAAAGTGAAAACCGTGTCACTCGCGAGAAGATTGTGTACTCCTTTAACGGTTGCTGGTAGCATTGATGCCCCCGTCCTGAGTGCGGAATCGCAGGAGATATCCACGGTAGATCTCCTGTCGTCTGTCTTGCGTGGACGTGCACCCGCGATTTGCTTATAGGGTCGTCCCAGTTCACTCACAAAGTCTTGTGGGAGCATGAATATGATGCACGGATGGAGACAGACGGGGCGTACCGTGAAGAAATAAACACGATCAAGCGTTCAATGGTATTGGATCCTCTCAAATGCGGCGATAGCTTGTTCGGTGGGCGTAAAAATCCCTTCAAGCTATACTTTCCGCCTACGGAGGGCGTGAAACTCCATTACTACGATTTCTGTTCTTTATACCCCTACGTGATGAAGAACAATCCATACCCCGTAGGTGCGCCTGAAAAAGTGGTGGGTCCTAACCTACCCTCCATCAACGAGTTCTCAAGAAATTTGAACGGGTACTATTTCGGCCTTTCTTTCGTAGACGTCCTCCCCACTCGCGATTTATGGATGCCGATCTCACCCGTCGTTA
Source organism: Bathynomus jamesi (assembly GCA_023014485.1). Lineage (NCBI taxonomy): Eukaryota > Metazoa > Arthropoda > Malacostraca > Isopoda > Cirolanidae > Bathynomus > Bathynomus jamesi. Next base: position 2,183,405 of record JAJOZX010000023.1, on the reverse strand, counting down.
TAGATCACAAACTCATGTTTCCCCTCTGCGTGAAGTGTGCAGAAGAGAACAATGGTGATTGTGGCCATACACCTCACCAGCTTGAGATCAGAGGTGTATACATAAGCCCTGAGCTGACCCTAGCCGTTCGCCATGGGTACAAAATAATGAAGATACATGAGGTGTGGAGGTTTCAAAAGCTACCCATCCTTTTCACACCATATATAAACGCGTTTTTGAAGGACAAACTTGAGGCGTCAGGATATCCGCGAGGGGTTGAAACCGAAGATGAAAAAACGTCTTACATTCAGCGTTACCGTGACCACGAAGGTATACAACTTGATCGTACCCAGTTTGTAAAGAATCCTGGTAAGCGCTTTAGTACAAAATTGTGCCTAAACAGTCTTTGGGGAAAATTTACACAGAATACCGGTAAAGGGAACGTTCATTTGGCGCAAAGTTATAGTGAAGTATGTGATTACGCCAACGCACCCGATAAAGAGGTAATGGAGATTGAATGCAGGCAATACTTACATAATAAAGTACAACAATACTGAATTGGCCACAGATACCTCACGTGTTACAAACATTCCTGTAGCCAGCTTCACAACAGCCGACGCGCGCATCAAACTTTGGGGCCTATTGAATTCTCTTGGGCGGCGGGTTTTGTATGCCGATACAGATAGCATGATATTCACAGCGAGGAGGGGAGGATACATGCCTGATATTGGGGAGTTCCTCGGTGAGCTAACTGAGGTGATCAAGGATGGGTATGGGGACAACGCATACGCCGACTCGTTTAGAAGATGATGATGATGAGGGTGGTCGGCCGCCCCAACTGACTGTAGGTACCCACAATTTTCGGGCGCAGAAGCTCGGGGGCGTAAAGTAACTCAGGGGTAAAAAGGTGTGCCGTAACACCTACAGGAAATGATACCAGGTGCCTGGTACCTATGACACCGTGCCCTTTGGATACCATAATCTTTGATACGTCTATTGCTAACTTAATTATTACACGTATTTGTAAATATAAATATATACACCTTGAATATTTCGATTATTAAATAAATCATGTTTCAAATAGTGTTTTACTTTGTGTGTGTGTGTGTGTGTGTGTGTGTGTGTGCGTGTCTACAGTAAAAAGCTAAATTCCGCCCACTGTAAGACCGGCAGCGTGAGTCATGCCGCAACCTGGGTTTCACTGCGTGCTCAGTTGACCTCTGTATACCCTTGAGCTCAGACGTGTATTCTCTCGCATAGAAGAAAATAGTAATGGCTACCTTTAATATCGCGTGTTCAACATTTATGAAGTGGTATTCTGCTAAGTGCGTAGAAGTAGTGGATACTGAAAAACTCCCTATTCCCGCATCCTTTGCCTCTTTTAAGGCTGCATTGAATCGTTCGAAGGGTCAGGCTATTCGAATACTCTACCGATATTCTGGCGAGGGGGTTGTAGGATTTCGCAGTCGAGACGATGTACTGAAGTATGTTATAGAACTAAGCTTTATAAAGGCTCACATATACCGCGTGGTTGAAGAAGCAACACACTCAGAAGATAAACAACAGTTATGGGTAGTGTGTCTTGTGGATGAGTGGTGTGATAAGCGGTATTATATCATGTTACACCATACCGATTACTCGTACTCTACGGCTGAAAGTGTAAATCTTGTCATCATGGACAATCTTAAGTATTTTTACCACTACATTAATATATATCATGATGAGGTTTGTAGTGAGGTTGTGGTTAATGGGCTGTGTGAGTTTTTAACAGATTTTAGAGATGAGTATCGTCTGTTAAACAAAAAGGATAAATATGAACATATTTTTCTCTCTAATAGCGCACCGGTTTGTGAAGATGTTTAGGAGAGATAAAACATTTAATAAATGTGCTTAGTTCGTGAAAATTACCCTGAAGGAAAATGTTTGGTGCGTGTTCGGGGAAGTGGTGGTGATAAAACTTTAAAATCGAAATTAATTCTTGCATCGGAAAATTTCTCAAAACATCTGCCCAATATAATGGGATACAACGATTCATGTTGGGTCAGCGCCGTACACATTTCATTAGATTATGGTGTGACTCACTCCTTCTGGAGCATACGAGTTCGAATAAACCCATTCACGTTTCATCAGGATGATTCACCCCGCCCGTCGAGTCGATCCTGCCTGCCTGCCTCCTGTGGCTCATAGTTATCTCAGAGCTTGCACCGAGTGGACATGCCATAGTCATCTCGAACCGTGTGAACGTGCGAATACGATGGAACTCCCTTTGAGAAGCATTCTCGACGCATCGTACGACGTCTCCGTGACGAAGTCATTGCGCGTGTTCAGGCGAGAAACAGGCACCATTAACTGTGTTTTTGAAACCGATCTGGGGGCATGCAAGCAAACGTAACGTTATTTATTTAAGTCTTGAGGAGATGCATAAAATCTTCGTGGTAGTTGGAGAGGTGGGCTGCGGACCGTTATAAAGTACCAGCTGACGTAGGTACAAGGAGAGAGACGATTCGTGACGCCTCCTCATATACAATTGTTTGTACATTGAGTGTAAATAATGAACAACCATGCATTGATATACGACTGATGTGGAAGAACACAGCTGATAATGACGTTCTTGTTCCTACACGAAACCGTTTCATCCTCGACATAATGTTTGCGATCGTCGGATTCCGTAAGCTGAAGCCTATATTAGATGAGCGTGTTACGGATATGATTTATTTTGACACGGTACTTGAATACGCTTACACCGCTCTGCTCGACAGATTTGTTGAATGTAGGAATGAACAGGGGGAGAACGGTCTAGATCTGGATGCATATTTAAAAGGTTTCGATTCTTCGAAATATCCTGAGCTTTGGTACAAAGCACTTGAGAGATACAGAGCTGAGCTCGCCTACACTGTTCACCGTGAAGAGCTGTACCTCTATATAGTGGATAGGTGTCGTTACGATTTAGTAGAATATTTCCAATCCCGTTATGCCGAGTGAAGATTTCACGATTGAAAAGTTCGGGACGTTAAGAAAAAGCCCCCGATTGGAAAGGCATGATTATAAACTTCTATTTATTGTTGTGGTTAACGATGACATTTTTGTGCGTGCTTTTGATTGTGTTCTAGCTGTGCTTAAAGATAACTTGCCCGCCTAGTGTAAAGTGGGTACAAAAAATAGTATTGAATGATATGAAAGCCATTTATGTCGAGTATAGACCGCCGCATCAGTTAAACGGTGAAGTGATACTTGGGCGGTTTTACCACATCGTACAAAGTAATGGCGATGTGGATATAGACTCTATCATATGCGAATTTAGCGTTTTGCACCGAAGAACGTAAAGACAATATATAATTTTCCTGAATATGATTATACGTTTTGTATATTTTTTCCTGTACTAATATTTGATAATATAACTATATTTTTCCGGTACTAATATTTGATAATATAACCTTTGATATAACTATATATTTTCCTGTACTAATGTTTTGTTAATACTATGTTTTGTATGATTATATATAATTAATATAACTATATATTTTCCTGTACTAATATTTTTTTAATATTATGCTTTGTATGATTATATATTTTCCGTTCTATTATTTTACCATATATATGTCCATTGTATGTCCATTAATTCAGCTAAAATAAACAGAACGTTGTATTGGTGTTTTATTTATTCCTTGAACACGATTATATCACTTGTTTGGTTTCTAAAGCGGTTTTCTGAATATTTAATTAATTGTTATTTGTCAAATCGGTCTTCTAAACCAATTGGAATATATGGAATAATTTAATAAATAAGTTGCGAAGTTGTCAGCTCATTTTCTAAGCCAGATGACAGAAGAATATATGAATAATTAAATACATGGCGAAAACTGACAACTCAACCTTCTAAGCCAACATTAATATATGGAATAATTTAATAAATAACGAATCTGGCAACTCAACCTTCTAAGCCAACTGGCTGATTAATATATGGAATATTTAAATAATTAATGCTATCTGGCAACTCAGCCTTCTAAGCCATCTGGCAACTCAGCCTTCTAAGCCATCTGGCTGATTAATATATGGAATAAATGAAATGCATAGCGCAATCCTCAGCCTTCTAAGCCAACTGGCTGAATAATATATGGAATAAATTAAATGCATAGCGCAATCCTCAGCCTTCTAAGCCAACATTAATATATGAAATAATTTAATATATAACGAATCTGGCACCTCAGCCTTCTAAGCCAACTGGCTGAATAATATATTGAATAATTAAATACATGGCGAAAACTGGCAACTCAGCCAACTGGCTGATTAGGGGCAATTAAAGACCCCACTTTTCACTTCTACTACTTTTCTTTCACCACCTTTCTCTACAAAAAAAAAAAAAAAAAATGGTGTCAATAATCCAGCAGGGTTGAAAGCACAAACATATGCGTCTGACAGCTGTCAGGCGAAGAACCCCCTCCTCTGGGTCCTCTCCTCTTCCTCTCTCTCTCTCTCTCTCTCTCTCTGCCCCTTTGGGGGGTGTGGCCGTCCCCACTTCTCCCCAAAGAGGCCCCCTTAGGATAGGTATGCCCCTTTGGGGGGTTCAGCTTGGGGGATAACTCCAAGTTGCATACCCCTTGCAACCCCATTTTGGGGTTGGCAACAAAAGGGGTGCCTTGCAACAAAGGGGGGTGCCACCAAGGGGCGTGGGGGTTGGCACTCTTGCAACATTATGCAATTGCTATGCACTCATGGATGTTGCCACCACACTACTTATGTATATATATATATATATATATATATATATATATATAATATTTCGAGAGAGGACTTACGCATAGAAGTAGACATAAAATCCACACGCTACTATTATGTCTTAGAAATAAGGTTAAAGTTTTTACACTTTTTCAATTGTTCATATATTTAGTCTAGGATAGCAAATAATATATACAGTACATATATATATATATATATATATATATATATATATATATATATATATATATATACAGGGCGTCCCCAAAAAATGTATACACACTTTAAATAATTATAAAGGCAGTGTTTATTAAAATACATTTCATTTTCAAAATGTAATAGAATCTACAGACACTATTTAATTGTTTTGTCAACGCCTGTTTTCAAACTGACGTCCGTTCTGGTCCAGGCACTGCTGATAACGCGAAGCAATGGAATCGCAAACATCACGAAACATTTCGTTTGGTATTTGTGTGCATTCTCGTTCAATGGCTGCTCTCAATTCAGCGACTGTTGCAGGTTTTATAGCGTAGACATTGTCTTTTAAGTATCCCCATAAAAAAAAGTCTAGTGGTGTGAGGTCTGGTGAACGCGGAGGGTATTCTACGAAACCCCTTCGTCCAATCCACATCCACATCGTGCCAAGTACCACTCGCAATACTCCACTCTTCGGTCCGGATCATCTTCATTAATAGCATGGACTAATCTTGGAATGTAACTTTTCCATTGACAGCGCTTCAAAATGCGTTGGACAGACGATTCTGAAATTCCTACCTCACGACTCGCTTGCCGCACAGATTTTCTTGGACTTTGGTGATACGTTCCCAGTACTCTTTCTTGCTTTGTGGGGCTTGTCGATGTCCGTGGTCTTCCGGAACGCTTCTTGTGGACATTCTGAACAGTTCCATCGGCTTCAAACTTATCTCTAATTCGAGTGATGGTAAGTCGCGTTGGTGGATCTGTTTGAAACTCCCTCCTAAACTGTCTTTGCACTTCAACTGCGTTTTCACACTTCCAGTAGCATTTTAGAATGAATTTCCTTTGTTCAAAGCTTAGTCTGACTGCCATTATTAATTCTAATGGGTTTAACTTGGAAAGAAAGAAACATCAATTGAGCTATCAGCTGTTAAAGTGTGTATACATTTTTTTGGGACGCCCTGTACATATATATATATATATATATATATATATACAGGGCGTCCCCAAAAAATGTATACACACTTTAAATAATTATAAAGGCAGTGTTTATTAAAATACATTTCATTTTCAAAATGTAATAGAATCTGCAGACACTATTTAATTGTTTTGTCAACGCCTGTTTTCAAACTGACGTCCGTTCTGGTCCAGGCACTGCTGATAACGCGAAGCAATGGAATCGCAAACATCACGAAACATTTCGTTTGGTATTTGTGTGCATTCTCGTTCAATCGCTGCTCTCAATTCAGCGACTGTTGCAGGTTTTATAGCGTAGACTTTGTCTTTTAAGTATCCCCATAAAAAAAGTCTAGTGGTGTGAGGTCTGGTGAACGCGGAGGGTATTCTACGAAACCCCTTCGTCCAATCCACATCCACATCGTGCCAAGTACCACTCGCAATACTCCACTCTTCGGTCCGGATCATCTTCATTAATAGCATGGACTAATCTTGGAATGTAACTTTTCCATTGACAGCGCTTCAAAATGCGTTGGACAGACGATTCTGAAATTCCTACCTCACGACTCGCTTGCCGCACAGATTTTCTTGGACTTTGGTGATACGTTTCCAGTACTCTTTCTTGCTTTGTGGGGCTTGTCGATGTCCGTGGTCTTCCGGAACGCTTCTTGTGGACATTCTGAACAGTTCCATCGGCTTCAAACTTCGTGACCGGAAAATTCGCCGTAAACATTTTCGCCGTAGGAAAATTCGCCGTAAACATTTTCGCCGTAAACATTTTCGCCGTAAGACAAATTCGCCGTTAAGGACATTTCGCCGTAAATAAAATAAAATTAAAATTAAAAAAAAAGTTTAACTGAACCCTTATAATAGCCGGTGCTGGTTAAGTGTGCGGTCTACCTAGCTTCGAGCAGTCTACCACAATTAAAATTCTTTATACTGTACGGCATTGACGATTGGTTAGGTTAAGTCGTGATAGTTTGGTTAAATAAATTTCTTAAATAAATTCCTTATCTTACTTTGAAACTCACTGTACGGCATTGACGATTGGTTAGGTTAAGTCGTGATAGTTTGGTTAAATAAATTTCTTAAATAATAATCCATTGATTATTTTTAAAAAATTTTACGGCGAAATGTCCTTACGGCGAATTTGTCTTACGGCGAAAATGTTTACGGCGAAAATGTTTACGGCGAATTTTCCTACGGCGAAAATGTTTGCGGCGAAACTTCCTAGAACCTTCAAACTTATCTCTAATTCGAGTGATGGTAAGTCGCGTTGGTGGATCTGTTTGAAACTCCCTCCTAAACTGTCTTTGCACTTCAACTGCGTTTTCACACTTCCAGTAGCATTTTAGAATGAATTTCCTTTGTTCAAAGCTTAGTCTGACTGCCATTATTAATTCTAATGGGTTTAACTTGGAAAGAAAGAAACATCAATTGAGCTATCAGCTGTTAAAGTGTGTATACATTTTTTGGGACGCCCTGTATATACACTGTATATATGTATATATATATATATATATATATATATATATATATATATATATATATATATATATATATGCAGAATAGGGTGTCCCAAAATAATAGGGGGCCAAATTATTTTTCGGGATACAAATCCGCTCGTGTTGCGCTCTTTTGATGTTTCCCATTACAAGTCTTCCTGTAAAATTTCAGAGAGATCGAAGGAAATTTAAAGGTCCCGAACTTTGAACACTTTATTTCTCCTCTTAACTGAAAGGCAAATTAACTGAAATATTTCTCTCAAAAGTTCCATCACAAAGATGATTATACAAAATAAACATGTATTTTAATCTTAACACACAAACAACAATTTCAAAGCATCACATTTATGCATTTTAACTAAACACTGTTTCATGAGATCCGTTTTTGTTCCCTTCCGGCTCACATTCCGTCGGTGTGAGTGGACAGTTCGAAGGAGGAACTGGAGGTCTTTTTCATCAGGCACAGAGGTTTGCTTGTGTATTTCTCAATGAGGGCGATGCCTCGCTCTGCTGCATCATTGACCACCATCAGTTCTGCAGCTCGGCTCTTTGCCAGACGGTAGTTTTCGTCAGTTGGCCATGTTTCAGGGTCTTTGGTGAGGAACGTGGGCTCAACTTGGAGAAACTGGAAGAGTGTGGTGGATCGACTCGTCACCCACGGACTTAAACGGCCATCCACTTGCAGTCCCTTGCCTTGGACCCGTTTGAGTCCTTTCCCAGGGCGCTTTTTCAGGTTAGCCGTCATGTTACGCTTTTCATTGTCGTCAACTCTGTCATCAAACAGTGCAAGACAGATTAACTCCTCCGAGATATACCACAGATGACGGAGCACAGCCCGGTAAGCTGTGTTTCCAACGTCCTTGTCAGGGTAACCTACAAGAAGATTACACAGCCTAACGTCATTTTTGGGAGATTTGATGGCAATGGGAGCCTCGTGCCAGTGACGCACGTATACAAGGCTCACGAAGAGCATGACTCCAGATTTGAAAAAATTTACTGGAGCACAGCTCTGAATTTACTTTTTTTCCCCTTACACCACTAGATAGGTTAATGATAGTAAACTCTTGAATTGACGACATACCAATTACAAATTGTTTTAGCTAAACATAATAATACAATAATGTACAGTTTATAACTCACCTTAAGTTTATTTATTCATTGCAGCAGCAACAGTGGACGATGTTAGACCTTGCATGTAGGCATTTGTTGTGAATTTACCGCCATGTATGCTTGGCCACTGATCAATGGCTTTCTGTGTGATCATTACAGCAGATCTAGTGCCTGGAGCTGGACCCTCCTTCACAATTCTGCACAGCTTAGTCAAATGAGATGGCTTAATGGATCCTTTGTGTTCAACAATGTAACCAAGAATGGAGAATGTCCCTTCAGCTGGTGCTTCACTCCAGGCAGTTGATCCATCTTTATCAAAATGCTTTAATCTCTCTGTGATTCCTTTCCACAGCTGTTCTATATATTCTGTCAGCCAATTTATCACTGAGTCTTTTGTAAAACTACTTTCAGATCTGGTTCTGGATGGTCTAGCAACTTCAGCAACCTGGTAGTAATCAGAACGTTTCTTGATGTATTTGTAAACTTCATTTAGGATGTAATCCTCAGCTGTTAGTTCCTTTTGCTGCCCTGTGGTATCGTGCATAAATTCAGAAACTACATCATTTGCATTTCCTCCATTAGCTAATTTGGAAATTGTTTCCATCACTCTTAACATAACAGTTTTCCCTCCTTCTTTATAAAATATATTTTCTACAAATTCTGCACTAACTGTGGTTTTTTGAGCTACTTGCAACATAATCTTTGTTACATAGGAAATCAATACATAGAACTTGGCACTAATTTCTTTCTCTTGTGGATAATCAAAAACACAATTTTCCACAAATCTGTCAAATTGATCAAATTCGTAATTAACCATGCGAGTATCAGATTTGAGTTTTGGTCTCTTAAAACCAATGATATTGTCAAGAACCATATTGGTATAGTCAAGGCCTGATCTCAGATTTGAAGAGTGATTCTGAATAAAGTCTAAAAGCTTACTTAGTTTACAAATTTTCTTCAATGCATCAACGTGGGCTCTGTTCACAAGATGCATTAAGTCCCATCGAAATTTGAAATTTTCTCCAAACAACTTTTCATTTCGTTTTTAAATGGCTCGTTGTCCTTACAAAAAGCCCCATCTCCAACCATTCCAGATACCTTGGATTTAATTGCTTCTTCAGATAGTTTCAAGTGATTAGGAGACTTCAACACATCAAAAATTTCATTGGCCAAATAAACTCCTGATTTGCTGCGTACTAAATTTATCCCAGCAAGTTTTACAGTCTTATCTTCTTCACTCATAACTAATACAACTAGCATGCTTAATCCCAAAATTGTTCCAATGTCAGCTGTTATTGTTACTGAAGTTTGTTCTAAGAACCACTTTACAGTTTGTTCTTTAAGTTGATTATCTAATAGCTCACAAATTGTCTCGCACGCATGTGTGCTATGATTCAAATTTCCAACCTCACAACCTGACCTATGTAATACAGCTAGAAGTACTGGATATAGAGCCCATGCAGTGTTTGTTTTCATTATGTAGTATAAGATGTTGCCACATAAGTCTTCTATGCGTTTAGTAGTGTTCCGAGAAGATGTTTTCATCACTTCATAAACAGCAGCTCTTTGATGATGCTGAAGTTTAATTAAATGTCTCTTCAGGTGGGTTTTCAGATTTCTAAACCATCTCTCTTGATTTTCTCCTTGTTTGCATACATAGGTTAAATCTTTAACATTGAAGTAACCTTTTATGTTAGAATGTTTGTCTGAAGCACATGCTTTGGGGTCTGTGCAATAGGTCGGGCTGAAACTATAATTTTTGATTGATTTTAATTTATCAGTGACTAACAGTTGGCTTTTGATATAAAAATAAGATTCCTGAAAAAAATAATTGGTGGCCACCAACGTGTGTCCGGCCATCCCTGTTTTTGTAAAAACATCTAATGCCGCACTAGCAAAATCAGGAAAATGGCAATATCTCTTCTTCTGAACAAGCTAGAGAGATGGTTTGCATACTAAAAGATGCAGAATCTGATTTAGAACAAATTAGTAAGAGTGGTATTGTTTCATAAAGCCTTTAGTTTTTGAGTTAGTTTAGAAAAACTAATTTTGGGGCCCATAGACCCCCTTTCAACTGAATGTCAACACAATAAAACATTCTCAAGCTGCAAATTGACATGAATTAGTGGTTTTCAATCAGCAATCAAAATCAATCAAAATCAGCCATTTTAAATTCATTGAAAATGCTTTTTGACATTCCAAAACGCCAAACATTAAATTATACAATTAACAAATTGTCATTTTGTCATATTTTAGCATGATAAATAATAATCTAGAACTTAAAATATTTTTTAGACACAAAATCTTTCATTAATTTACGTGATCTAATTTTGTTTCTAATAAGACCATCTCTACGCTCATGACCTACAACAGCCAAGGATGCTTCAGTGACAAGCTTGATGTGCCTTTCAACATTCTGACTGTAGCACTCGTGATCCAGTTTCAATGCGGTATTAATGATATCACGCAGTTCATCATTACTGAATTCTTTTAATACAGGTGGAACAGTTTCCCATTGGGACATAGCAGACAGCTTGTGGTATGCAGAAGCTTTGAAATTGATGATTGGCTTTCTAAAGACCCTAACATTCTCATCTATAGCAGGATATTCATCAGTACCACCTTCATGATCCTCTTCATTCTCATCATCACTTTCAATTATTCCACCTGCAAAATCATTGCTACTACCAGATTCATCATCAAAATCCTCTATAACTCCCCTCAGACACAGAACTTTATTGACAGCACACCTCCTCACCTCTTCATCTTCATCAGCCAGCATTCCAAGTAAAATATTTTCACCATGAGCAAAATAGCTGTTATTGTTTAATACGTCATAACAAATTTCTCTAATTTTCCTGTCAGGGAATTTATTTACTCTTTGGATCATAGTGAATAGGTTTCTTGACCCATCACTTAGCCTCTTATTAGCCTTGATATTGAACCAACTGTGAAAGTATACTTTGATGATGAATTCTACTATGATTTTGAGGTTCTTACTGGGTCTTTTTTGTGAAACATAAAAGCGAAGAATTCTACAGGCTAAGGTGAGCCATCAAGAGTGATTTAGCAGGCCAACTTCTAAGAGTGCAAGGTCTTCATCCACTTCACCAGTAATAATTGCCCAGCAGATGCAGTATCCATATCATGTTGATATATGTCAAATAAACCGTTTACAGTTTTCAGAAACTCATCCAGATCTTGAAGATATTTAGGTCCCCTTTTCTTTTTGTCATACTTCAGAAGGCGGTTGAATTCCTTTATTTGGGTTTTCAGTCGGCTCTGTATGGCATTTACTGATATTGGATAAACATTATATGTGACCCACAATTTATGCAATGCCTCAGAAGTAGCTCTCAGTACAGCATCTGTTTTATAGTCTCCGAAACACAAACACCTTTCAATAACTTGCTTCAACGTAGGCAATTTCCCTAAAGGAAACTGTTCTGCTGGCATAAAACATACATCACCAAGTACTTTAGCAACTGTTTTCCTTGTAGAAGTCATACTTTATATTGAAAATGTTGAATTCAATGACAAATTGCAGTTGGAAACTTATAACAAAGGCACCTGAAAAAAAAACAAGTTTTCAATTTATTACGTTTAAAAAAAGTTCATGAAGCAGCCCTCCCTTTATTCTTTAATCAAGCATAATGGATGCAAGATAACAAGGAAAAGTCATATCATGTGATCACTATGTCCATGTCAACATCCTTTTAGGGCAATGTTAGTAATCAAAAAGCCAAATCATGCTTATTTTAGAATTTCTTTTGTCACTAAGGTCCGTCGAAAGGGGGTCTATGGGCCCCAAAAATTAGGTTTTCTAAAATAACTCAAAAACTAAAGGTTTTATGAAAACATACCACTCTTAATACTTTGTTTGAAATCAAATTCTGCATCTTTTGGTATGCAAACCATCTCTCTAGCATGTTCTGAGGAAGAGATATTGCCATTTTCCTGATTTTGCTAGTGAGGCATTAGATGTTTTTACAAAAACGGGGGTGGCCGGACACACGTTGGTGGCCACCAATTATTTTTTTCAGGAATCTTATTTTTATATCAAAAGCCAACTGTTAATGACTCTGATTAATTCTATCTTGAGTTTCAGCCCGGCCTACTGTGCAAGCTATGCAATATAATGTAAACATTTTATCATCAGAAGCATCATCAATATCTTCTTGATTATCATCATCTTCATCCTCAACAGCTATATCTACATCAGGCATATTAGTGTCACTATTTGCAATGTTTTCCATTATATCACTTGGTACTGAAAATGAATCATCAGCATGCCCTAGATCCTTCTTTTCCACCAATTTGAATGTAGATTTGATCAAATCATTGTTCAGGATTTCTTGTATTGATTTACACTTGCTTAAATGGGCTATGGAAATGTCAAATTTGTTGCTTTTTGCTTTATTAGATTTGGATGCAACACTTGAACTTGAAAGCATATTTTGACTCTTCTCTTTATTAACCACAACAGCTTCGTGAGTTTCTTTTGTTAGGCGCAAAATTGCATTCAATGTCTTCTGGATTTGGGAATTTTCAAATTCCTCTAAAGCAGTTTTGTTAGTCTGATGCGCAGATTCCTCACTTACCTTTTGTTTCTTAGGTGGAGGAGAAGCACTTTCTTCAGTCTGTGAAACATCTAGTGAAAAAGTTTCATTTTCTAGATTAGCAGTTGATGAAGTTGGTTCATTTTTCTGAGGTCTAGCACTAGCACATTTTGTGAACAAACTAAATGACTGCTTTGCCGTATCTCTTTGCTGCACTTCATCCTGGTATTTCTTTACTGCAATATCTAAGCTGTGGGCCCAAACTCTGGGACCTCTTGTATTGTAACAAATATTTTTTTTTGGAATTAAAATGTTCCTCCCAGTTTTGCTTCTTTGAATATTTGTTCTTGCATTGACCACAAAAGTAACCCCTTTTAACACCCTCACTTTTCTTTCCAACTTCATCAATATTAGGATCCATTATTGATTATTGACTACCTGAAAAAATACAAAATAAGTAAAAGTTAGTAAATATAGTATGGTAAAAGTGAGTAAAAGTAAGTAAATATAGTACAATGAAAGTAAGTAAAAGTAAGTGCTTTAAACTTAGTAAAAGTAAGGAAGAGTAAGTAAAAGTAGGTAAGTTAAAGTAAGTAAAAGTAAGTTTAAACTTAACTAAACTTTTCAATTCTAGAGTCATGGTGGATTACTTAAAACCGCACAAGTAATTATCTGGCCAATTTATCAAACCTGGCCGAGATCAATGGAACATAGTCCAATCCTGATAATTTTATATTAAAAAAATATACGTTTTAATAAAATTTTAATTATCAAAACATTGAAGCTTAACAAAAAAATAAAAATAATTGTTAAATATGGAATTACCAACTAAACTTAAAATAACTAAATTTGTAATTTAAAAAAATTGGTTTGTACAAGAACGTATACGCAAAAAAATTGCATAACGTCTAGCGGATGAACAAAACCCAAACCCAAATTTACTTTTTCTCATGGTCAAATTTACTGGAGCAATGCTCCCAAGATCCCAGGAATCTGGAGTCATGACGAAGAGAGCCATACGGCGAACCCCTTGCAGTTCTTGGAGACGAAGTTCTGAGAACTGGGACTGCAGTAATGCTATTTTCAGGCAGTAAATACCTTTGGCCATCCATCTGGCCTGATGGTAAGCCCCTGGAGGCCGAAGCTTGTAACGTCCTACGTCGTCTCCGAGGTACAAGAGGCTCAGTCGAAGAAGTTCTTCATAATCCTCTCGAGGATGATTACCACTTCTTAGGGCATCGCGGAGATAGTCTATTACCTCAAGTCGCATTTGTGAAAGGCAAGCATTGTCATTTATGAAGGCTTTAGCCACCTCGTCCTTGTCAAATGTATCCAACTGACAGTGGTTCAGTGATGGCCAGGCCTCCTTGAATCTCCTGAAAAGTGGGATTTGAGGACTTGGTGGTGTTCCTAGGAACACGACGAAGACATCCTTGAGAATCACTTCGTGAACGTGATGACGGCAAGCAAACCATAAAAGAGATCTTCCCAATGCCGCTTCCAAACGCGCACACGCACCTTGCACTATCCCTGTGTTTGATGCCGTCGTGTCAAACACCATGCCTATGATCTTGTCCTCAATTCCGACTAGGGTGAGCGCTTGATGGACTGCGCTTGCCATTTGCTCTCCTGTGCCGTCTATTATTTTCGGTGCTCCTAATAGCTCTTCCACACCATCCCCAGTCACCACAACAGCAATCCGATCGACTGACTTACCCTCCTGTTCGATGTCAGTGAGTATCTTTGTGTCCCAGTGGATCTGCAGTCGAGGTGGAAGCTGCTCGAGGTGGCCAATAACATTGGTCCCTATCATTGTACGGGCCTTTTGTCGGAAGCGGTGAACCGTGCTCTTTGATGGAACACTGTCAGGACCGAGAGCTAGGGATTTTTCAGTCGCAGCAAACGGTGATGTTGCCTGTCGAACAGACAGGCCCTCGCGATCCCAAGTTGCTGCCAGGTCAAGATCACTCAGACTTTCTTTTAGTCTGTCATGTTTGGGAGCTTTCGAAGGTTTAAGTCCACAAGTGACGGCTTCGTTTCCACTGTCAGCTGACGATGTGCTAGAACTGCTGTCGGTAGCCTCTTCTGTGACTCCTACAGCTAGAGCCTCCTCCGTTTGACGCCGGTGTGCCCGCTCAAGAGCTCTTTCCCTTTCCTGTCTTTTCATTGTGGCTGCATTATATTTTCTATCTTCACCTCCCATGTAACTCGTATGTCGATCTGCCCTTTGGGAAATGAGGAATTCCTTGTCTTCAAGAGGGATATCTCCCCGATCCAGAACGTCTGAGCGGGCGACATCAAAAATATCCTCCATATCAGCCAAGAATACATCCCGCTGCATATTGTAAGTCATTCCAGTCTTGTTCTTGTTTTTATGCAAATTTCGATACCTCTGAATCAAAGCTTTCAGTTTAGTCGAGGCATGAACGGAGGTTGTTGCCAGATTCGAGTTGGATCTAGCCCAGGATTTCTAATACAGCCGATATTACAGCCTTGACACTGTTGGAATCTGTCTTCTTTTGGTCGCGGTGATGGTAGAAGAAAAGGAGCAACACGTCCATATTACTTGGTAATCGAGATTTAGCCAGCTCTGCTATCGGAGACCTCTCAAGAAGCCACAACTTGATGTTTGATCTTGTCAACACCATAATGATCAATTCTGAAAACCAAAAAAAATCATCAAACGTCGGGACCTCTAAATATCATCTGATCGAGTTGAAAATCACAACCACTGCTTTAGCCCAAACCACATCCGGGCATGACACGAGTGGTCAGGTCTTGTTAAGAAAAAAAATTGGGACACCCTAATGCAGAAGCATAATGGAAATTTCTTTTCCTCGGCACTCTCACATGGTTTGGAGAAGTAAACAAGGCTATAAAACCCAAACACGTGGGAAGAACAGGCCCACAAAGGAAACAGATTTCTTTGTTCCCGAAATGCCCGCCAGAAGACGTCACCAAGCCTATAAAAACTCGAGTCCTCTCTCATATTGCACTCATTCGCTCATTCGCTCATTCGCCCATTGCACAGGCGTCACTGAGCATTCACTCTTCATCTCCAATCTTCGTCATGTAACTCCACTCGCTCTCCGATGAAGCATACACGAAGGTCTCATACACGAAGCAGGATCATGTCCGTTGAGGCCTCCCATATTCCATCCCTCCGGAAGCAACATCACTTCTACAAGATTCAAACCGCGTCATCCGTCCAAGTTTCACTTCATTAAATATCCATCCATTCGTGCTGCGAATCTTCATTTCCTTTATATCAAGTATTTCATCACTCACACCACCTCGTAGATTCTCCCGTCTCACATAGGCTACCAACTCATTTTGCGTAGCGTACAAAGTTTGTATTCTACGCTTAAGTAGGTTTTTCTTTAAGCACTTTGTAGTCGTGGGCCCTATTCAAAAAAGGGCATATACAGGGTGTACATAAAGTCAGGATCTATTTTTGTGAAGCACATGGAAATTATATGGAATTCAATCATAAAATGATAAAGTGCTAACATTTATTAAATAATTAAGAGTAGGATTCGACGTGACGCCCATCAGTATCCCTGCACAGCTCAAATCGTTCCGCAGCATTTCTAAACACATTCTGGAGCATTTGCGGGGTTATGTTATCTGCAGCAGTTCGTATACGTGTACGTAAGTTTTCAAGACTCGTAATCTTCGTCTGATAGACGTGCGACTCGATAAAGCCCCATGCAAAGAAATCTAAAGGGGTTAAATCTGGTCATCTCGCTGGCCAAGGTCTGTTGCTTCCGCGTCCGATCCAGCG
This sequence comes from Bathynomus jamesi, assembly GCA_023014485.1. NCBI lineage: Eukaryota > Metazoa > Arthropoda > Malacostraca > Isopoda > Cirolanidae > Bathynomus > Bathynomus jamesi. Next base: position 2,166,600 of record JAJOZX010000023.1, on the reverse strand, counting down.
ATTTGGAAAACGTCCATTTAGATAATCCTGAACAATTTTGGCATAGTGACAAGGAGCACCATCATGTTGATAGACGACGGGGATAGGATTGTTAGTACCGTCGTCTATCAACATGATGGTGCTCCTTGTCACTATGCCAAAATTGTTCAGGATTATCTAAATGGACGTTTTCCAAATCGCTGGATTGGACGCGGAAGCAACAGACCTTGGCCAGCGAGATCACCAGATTTAACCCCTTTAGATTTCTTTGCATGGGGCTTTATCAAATCGCACGTCTATCAGACGAAGATTACGAGTCTTGAAAACTTACGTACACGTATACGAACTGCTGCAGATAACATAACCCAGCAAATGCTCCAGAATGTGTTTAGAAATGCTGCGGAACGATTTCAGCTGTGCAGGGATACTGATGGGCGTCACGTCGAATCCTACTCTTAATTATTTAATAAATGTTAGCACGTTATCATTTTATGATTGAATTCCATATAATTTCCAAGTGCTTCACAAAAATAGATCCTGACTTTATGTACACCCTGTATTATATACTTACTTAATGTGAGTTCGAACGACGGTTTAGGATCGACATGCGGTCGACCCCTCTGCAGCGTCCCGCCTCATTTGCTGTATATATATAATATATATATATATATATATATATATATATATACACGGTCAATTACGACAAAAATCTGAAAACTACCATAAAGACATGAAGAAATGAAAGAAACATTTTACTGAAAATGTTAAAATCACGAGTATATTTACAGTATAATATTAGAAGCAGCATGATTTTTCTTCGATGACTGACCGCTTCATGAATTTTCTCGAATAATGAATAAGTCAAAGTCAGTCGTTACCGCGTAAATCTAAAAGGATAAGCCTTTCCCTAAAGACTTTTACAATGTCAGCAGTCTTGTTTTCGCAAAGTACAGCTCTCTCTTCTTCCCTAGACACTTCTCCTGTTGTTCGTGACTAGTAGGCCAATAGAATACCACAAGTGAGCCAAATGGCCCACCACTATATATGTTATAAAAAGGCCTACTACAAACTCATACTCTCAGCCTAACCAAGTAGACGCTCTTCAAAAGTGTTCTCAATATCACTCAAGCTAACTCACGCATTTATGACCGCAATTAGGCCTATTCCGTTACTGTAATAATGCCATATTGCTATTACCTCAGTTATTACTTACTAATTTCATAGCTCTACCAATACCTATTTTCATTAAATCTGTTAATGCTTTTAACGCCATTGTATCATTTAACTCTTATCCTGTATAAGAATCATTTATAATTTTTAATAATCAATCAGTGTAATATTACACAATTATCGTAGAAATAATTGTTAATCACTGTGAAAAAATAATTCGTTTATTTTTCTGACTAAACAAAAACAACAAAGCAATTTCTATCTATTTATTAAATATTATTTGTTTGGCTGAAAGGTCAGAGTGGTAACCCGATAGCATTTTTTTCCATTTTTAATCCATATATTATAATGAGTCTACTGTTGGGCCACTATATATATATATACACACACACACACACACATTGATTTGGTGTACAAAATTAAGTCATTATCAGATAACCCCAAATAATCTCACTGTATAATAATGGGGGACTTTAACCACGTGTGAACTCGGAATTCTTTGTAGAATTGGGTAACATGTGCGAGTCGGCCAATTTAAGTATAAGTGATGTAGATGTATTAGGGGTAGCCAGTGGTAATTTTACATACGTTAGCGATATGAGTGGTACAACCAGGTGGAGTGATCATTGTCTCACTAGTAATAATCTAAACGATCGAATTGTTAGAGTTCATATTTCGCATGATTTTCTTCTTTCTGATCATAGACCATTAGAAATATTAATTAACGTTACCAATTTATGCGCAACACGACTTAACAAGAACTCAATAGGTAAGAATAATCGCGTCGATTGATCCAATGTTAATATGCAGCAGAGAATAGAATACAAAGACAGAACATGTCACCTCTTTAATAATTTAGAAATTTTGCACCTTGCCTGTAACAATCCTTGCTCAAATGATTCTCACTGTAAACTCATAGATAAGTATTATAGTAAGATAATATCCCTGTTAAGAGAAGCAGGAAGCCCCCTGATTAAATCTTACAATTATCATACTAAGATTATTCCTGAATGGAATGATTTTATTGCCCCCCTGAAGAGGGAATCGAAAGACGCCTATGATTTGTGGTGCTTTCATGGTAGACCCAGATTAGGACCAGTATACATGAATATGTGTAGAAGTCGGGGTCAGTATAAGGCGGCCATAAGGCGATGTAAAGAGGAAGAAGCGTCTATTCGAGCATCAAAAGCCTGTGAAGCTCGCATAAATAACGATAATAACAAATTTTGGAAATTTGTTAAGAATCAAACGGGTGTCAAAAATGTCCTCCCTCCGACAATCGATGGGGTGTCGGGGGAGGATGAAATTGCAAAGCTGTGGAAAAACCACTACTCTAACATTCTTAACAGTGTGAGTAGGGATAATCTTAAGATAGATTACAGCGAAACGATCGTGGGAGGAACAAGGGAAAATATTTTGATATCATTTTCTGATGTAAAGAGATTAATTAAATAATTAAAGACTGGTTCTGCGTCAGGGTTAGATGACTTATCGAATGAGCACTTAAAATATGCAAATGACGTAGTATGTCTGCATTATCATTGCTCCTATCAGCCATGCTTGCTCATAGCTATATCCCTGCAGAGTTCATGAGGGTATATATCTTGCCCCTGGTCAAAAATAAGTACGGAGACATTCTGTCCAGCAATAATTACAGGCCTATTGTTGTCGCTTCCTGCTTCTCGAAACTACTAGAAAAACTGTTGTTACTCCGATTAAATGATTTCCTATGGACATCTAATCAGTTTGGCTTTAAAAGGTCCCACTCAACTGACCTGTGTATCTATGTACTTAAAGAAACAATATCTAAATACATTGACAATAATTCAACCATTTATAGCTGTTTCCTTGATATAAGTAAGGCATATGATAGGGTGAACCACAATATTTTATTTGCAAAACTAGAAGACAGGAAGGTTCCCATGTACATATTAAATTTATTGAAATTTTGGTACTCCCACCAATCTTTCACTGTTAGGTGAGGCAATGTACTATCCGAGTGTTTTGGCTCCTCTTGCGGGGTGAGACAAAGCTCCTTGCCCTCTCCTGTGCTGTTTAATGTGTATATTGACGGATTAATTGCTTCACTTAATGAGGCAACAGTGGGATGTTGTATAGATAACACAAGGATAAATTACTTAGTTTATGCCGATGATATGGTGTTAATAAGTCCCTCTGTTAAAGGTCTGGATCGGCTACTAAATGTCTGCGAAGTGTATTCGCAGAAACATGATATTCTTTTTAATGTTACAAAAACTAAGGTTATGGAATTTCATCCTAAAAGCTGTAATCAGCCAGCTGATATAAGGTTTAAAATGAAAGGTGAAGTAACTGAGGAAGTACAGGAGTTTAAATATTTGGGTGAAACTATTACCAGCTCCTTGAGTGATGACTCGGATATAAGAAAACAATCTCGAAGCCTGTGTGCTAAAGCGAATATGACCATAAGGAACTTTCGTTTCTGTACAAGTGAAGCTAAAGACACACTCTTTCGTACTTTCTGCAGTAATATATACGGTCAGCAACTGTGAGTGAATTATCAAAAAGGTTCTGGCAGAACCCTAAATTTGCTGCACAACAGGTCTTTTAGACTCTTACATAAATTACCACCGAGATGCTCAGCTTCGCAAATGTTTGCTACCCACAATGTCCCGAGCTTCCCGGAGGTAACAAGACGTGCTCAACACAGTCTAATGCAAAGAATTAAAAAATCAACGAACCCGATCATCCACGCTATCCATGAGTCCTGCCATTTATCCTCTAAGCTATGGACTTCTTGGTACGAAAACGTCTGTCTGTAGCTCCACTTAACTTCGACATTACAGTATTATTTCTAATCAATTGTATATATCTCTATCCTTAGTATATGAACTGTCATTGTATTAATAATATTTGTCATATGGACCAGTGCTGTCCAACTTCTATAAAGCGCGGCCAAGATGTTGCCTATAATCATACACTGTTGGTTAATACGACTTAGGAACCCGCTGAATGTTGTTCTCCCTACTAGAAATGACAAAATAGGGAAGAAAATTCAGAAATGAAATTTGGCAAACGTCCATTCCGCGGACCGCATGCGGCCCTCGAGCCGCAAGTTGGACAGCGCTGATATGGACTATAGTCTGCCAATAAACCTTTACATTTCATTTTCATTTCATTTCATTTTCATTTTCATTTCATTTCATAAATATATATATATATATGTAATTAATAAAAAGATGAAGGGAAAACATTTTATTAATTTATATATACTGTAGTAGAACTCAATAATTTTCGGTCAGGAAAAGACATTCGTGTATTAAGTCTGAAAAAGACAAATCGAAATTTTATAAATTAGCCATTCATATGGAATATACTATATATATATATATATATATATATATATATACACACACACATGTTAACCCCCCCCCCCCCGTCTATGACCTTGAGCGGTTCGAGATTGACGGAGGTTCTGGTTAGGTGGTAGCAACGGATTTGTCACTCTGGAGTAGCTGGTACCGTGTAGGGAATCGCAGTTGTTTCTCTTATACTACTCTCCGATTTCTTCCTGTAGTGAATCGGAAGAATCTGTGAACCTTAATAAATTATATAATGGCTCCCCGATTCTTCTTGTACCATATCGGGAAATTATTTTTTTTCTGTTTTAAGACTAAGTTCTCTGAGGAAAGCAGGACTCAAAGGAGAAGACAAAAATATTCTCTTACTGTAATTTACTGCTTCTAAAATGTTACAGGTAATGCTTCGCTCTAGGTCAGATTAGAATAATCGGAACAATCAGATTGAAAATTTTAAAAATTATGAGTTTATATACACAAATTTTGATGATATTATTATTATTTAACGTTGACCTCTTTTTTTTTATTCTCAATAGGCTGAATTTTTTGCAAAATATTTGAAGATAAAGGTAAATTTTCCGGCGATAGCATCGTCTAAACAGATAAGCAAGATATTTAAAGATGAAATCATATTTTTCTTTTAAACAGTATATTGACAGATCTGATGCGATCATGATTTGCCGAGTTAACTAAAAATGTAAATTGAAATATGCATTTTATTTTGGATTAAAATTAAACATGCATATGAACCAAAATTAAATGGTTAAAATTTTAAATTAGTGTTAAGCAAGACATGGCTTCATCTTTTACAGCTAAGAGAAAATGTATAAAGAAAATTAATATTGCAGAATTTAACACGATTACATGATTAAACTAAAGCTAGAAAATGATTAAGTAATTTAAAAAAGAAATAATTCATCAATTATTTAGCAGAAATAAAATAGAAAGAAAATTTAAAAATTTTCCAAACCTTGCATTTTATATACAGTTAGAGTGTAATGCGAGTTTGGAATTTTTATGCAAAAATGGTTATAAGAATTATTCATTATTCATTTTTACAGAGCTCTCCCTTCTAGAATGATATCAATACAGTAATATAACATCCTAACTAATCCTAACTAGATGATAACTAATGATTTTTAAAATACAGATTTGTATACACAGCATGAGTTGGGGTGGTTAAGTCTAGTTCAGGTGGTACGAGGACGCACTTATGGCCGGGCATAAATAGTTTGACAATAAAATGTCTTTTAATTTTTGTTATTGCTAGAATAGTCTTTTCACTGCAAATATATCGAGGATAATAGCACACACACAATGATAATACTGACGGCAGATGTTGAAAAAAATTGTTACTGGTTGCAATATTTGTAAAAGGTTATTCTGGTTATCATCCGAAATTTTAAAACAACTCAATTGATCATTCCATTTAGGAGCATGAAGTTTGGGTAGGATGGTCACCGGCTTCATGGGGAGATTTAAGATTTATATAGTAGGTTTGAATTTAGTTTGAGACGGGAAGGGGTATGAGTTGTTAATAGTAATTTCAAAATTATAAGGGGGACAATTTTATTCGTATCTACGTCTTAAATTATACGGCGCTCTTGGTGGTCGTGTGATTTTGTTGTGTGCGGAGTGGTCGGCCTCTCTTAGGTGGTGTGGGGATCGAACGTTAAGCGCGGATTCTGAGTGTGTTCGTTTTTACGTAAATCAAAGGGTAGCCGTTTGTCGTGGTGATATAAGACTAAATAAGGGGTGTCCCCGATGGACACGTATAGCTGTTGTTGATGGCCTAGGATTTTCCACTAAGCCGTTTACCTGCGGATGCCATGCCACAATATGTGTTTTTAATTTTACACATTTTACAGAGTGATTCGAACAGCTTGAAAGTGAAACTAAGGACGTAATCCGAAATTATGATGGAAGGAGTAGTATGGTTTTGGATGACGCGTTCCACTAGTGCTCTTGCCACAGTTTCCGAGATCTGGTTTGGGATGGCAACTACTTCGCTGTAACGCGAGAAGTGGTCCATAAACACAATAATGTATTGGTTTCCCTTTGATGTTTAGAGAAATGGTCCCACTATGTGAATTTCAGTTCTCTGCCAGCGCTTTTGGCATACTGAATATTTAGGCATGGGAGCTGTGGATGGTACGTTGCTTCTTGTTTTAAAGAAGACGGGCATTCAGCGATGTATTCATATACCTTTTTGTTTATTTCGGGAAGGTGGTATCGCTCCAAAAGACTGTTCATGGTGCGACCCGGCCACATGTGGCCATACAAAGGTGAGTCGTAACAAAGTCCGATGGCTATATCTACGCGATCCTTTGGTATTTCCACGAGGTCGTTCCCATCTTCACTCCTAAAATGTACGAGCCTCTCTCTTATTTTGTACTGTTCTTTTATCTTTGGGCCCTTTTCTTCCAGGCGAGCCCGAAGTTTCTGGGTGTGTTGGTCCTGTTGTTGGGAGTATTGCAAACATGCGTGGCCGAAAACAGGAAGCGTTTCTATCTTATTCACTTTGGTGTCGTGCTTGAGTCTCGACAATCCGTCTGGAATGATTTGAAGTTTTCCTGGTTTGTATACGATTTTTGCGGCAAAGTACCGGATCAACAGAGCCCATCTACTCAACCGTCCTTCAAGTAGCTTCTCCTTGAAGAGATATGTGGGTGGCTTATGGTCAGTTTTGATGGTTATATCGTTGCCGTAGACGATATTTTGGAATTATTTCAAAACCCAATATACCGCTGGGGCCTCTCATTCCGTAGTCGAATAATTCCGTTGATGTCTAGAGAGAAGCTGACTGGCATAAGCAATGGGTAATTCTAAACCATCTACGTCGTGTAATTGGACTGTTCCTAGTCCATAGAAGGAAGTATATGTGGCTATGACAAAGGTTTTGGTGTAATCGGGATATTGGAGGATGAGATGACAAGTTAGTTTATCGATCAAAGTTTCAAAAGCATGTTGGTGATGAGATTCCGTTAAATTTAGCATTTTTCTGAAACAAATTGGTAATGGGTTCGTTTAGCAATGTTCAAAAATTGTGGGATAAAATTTCGATAGAATCCGACAAATCTAATAAATGCACGAGCGTCATCGATGGTTTTAGGTACAGGGTACCTTTCCAGTGCTTCAAGTTTGGCTGGATTAGGTTTAATTCCATTTGATAATAATAGAAATTCTAAGTATACCAGGGATTCCTGTAAGAAGTTGTATTTTGCAGTTTTCATTTTAAGGTGTGCTTTTCTCGAGCGTTATAGCACATTTGAAGACGTTGGAAGTGTATTTTTATATCTGAACTATAAACGATAATCTCGTCAAGATAGACAGGACTTTCGACTCTTAATAGGTCGGAAAGGACAATATTCATCAACCTAGAGAAATTAGCAGGCCCATTTTGATCTGACTCTGATAGTTTTCCCTCACCGTTTACTACTCTTGCTCGGAAACAAATCTTCTCATAAGGCACAATTATTATATGCTCCCCAGTGCATATGAAAAATTGTGAATCTGAAACTGGTTTGGTGATTAAAATTTGTTTTATTGGTTGAAAAATCGTTTCGGTTGGATTTCGAATCTCAACCGCTGGATTAACTGAAACTGGCTGACTGGAAACTGACTGAGTGGAAACTGACTGAGTGGAAACTGACTGTGTTGATCCTGCCGGATTCAATAACTGGAACTGATTACTCTGGGGGCTGATTTCTGCGGCGGTTGTCCCTCTGGATGAAACCAACTGACTTGAAATGCTATAAACTGGCAGGGGTTTCCTATTTCTTTCGAAAATCTGAACTAAACTGATTCTATTAGCATGGGACTGAACGGATGGCACCTGTCTATTATTTTCATGGGGAGGGTGTGTCATATTTCTACACTTAACTAATTTTCCGGCTGGGTAAGATATCGGTCTGAAAGGTAGCTACTGCGTCCACAACACAACATTTTGTAGGATATACCGCGTTACTAACTTCTAAATATAATTCGATTTCTTCATATGTAGGTATGGGTGTGCCTGTAACTCCTCTGAGTTTGCAGGAAGGTGCCTTAATTTCATATTTATAATCTGTACTCTCTTGTAGCATATCTACACATTGTTTCTTAATTAATGTTGCATGTGCTCCTGTATCTAGGAGAGCGGGTAGATCCTGGTTATCTGTGCTGTAATTTATTTTTAAATGTAGTAGTTTCGCAACTATAATCCTGATGGGTAGTTCAAGGCTGTGTGTCAATTTATTTTTACTATTTAGGAGGGAGGAGACTGAAGTGCTGCCTCCAAAGCGAGATCTAAAAAAAAACTTGAACTGTCTTCCGTGAGAGGACTTGAGTCATATGCTACGGGATCACCATACCCTGGAGGGTCTTCTTGAAAAGTGTACTCTGGGGAAACTGAGTCTTTAACGGGCACTTCTACGTACCGGACTATCCGACCTTGCTGATTATATTCGGGTTTGGACATCGGGTAATAGTGTGTTTGATCTTGTGATCGTGATCTATTTGGTTGGTGGTTCTGTTGAAGCTGGGAATTAACTGGTTTCTGAGAATTGGAGGGCTTTTGGGAGTGCTGGTGACTTGACTTCTGTAAGTGGGGCCTGTACCCTGAAGGGGCTTTGTCAGCATATTTTTGTCGGTCGTCACGGCGATGACCATGTTCATGACAGTGGGAGCAATAAGGGGGATAATTGCATTGGCTCATCATGTGCCCAAAACTATCACAATTAAAACACTGAGGAGGAGGGCGTTCATTCTGGGTTTGTGGAGCTTGTTTCTGAGGTGGTGTTCCCTGCATCGGCCTAGATTTATGAGGTTGTTGTTGTTGTTGGATGCAGTGTATGTGGGTCTCTCTACCCTTCCGGTAGTTCTGGATTGCTAAGTCTGGGTATCGTTCCCTTGTTTTATTTATGGCTTCGCTTACTGATTTGTCAATATCTAGACATTCTTGAAATTTCTTTTTAGGTGCTAAGGATAAATTTTCATAAATGGACGCTGCTACTCTTAGGCTTCTTTGCTGTAAAGTGAATGTAATGTTGCATGCGTTTTCCTGCAGCTCAGAAGGCTTCTCTTACGAGTTTCTTATAAGTGTTTTTTTTTTAAATTGTCCCAAATCATAACTTCGCTAATAGATGGGACATAATAGCCGTATCATGGTGATTGCCCCCTTCAGGGTTACTAAACCTTTTAGCTTCCCTAATTTTTGTATCATCATCTTTGATGTTTTCGCGAAGAAATGCTGTTCTAGAGACTCAATCCAAGGTCTTAACGCGCGGTTCAACGAAGTTATTGTCTGTGGTTCCTTTAAAAATTAGGACGGTATGGAGAAGGTTTACAAGTGTACCTAAATTAATGTACAGCATGCTGAGAGAGCTGTTTGAGACATGTTGGCATGTGCTTAATCTGAAGAAGTTTGCGTGTTTGGAAGTATGTTTGAACGGTGCGGGATAGGTGGATAAATGGGTGTAGAAGAATTTTCAATGTCAGAAAGCGCACCGTCTGAATCCCTCATATGTGAAGGTACTGTTGATTTAGTATTCTAATTTGGTCTACTTAACCGATCTTAAGCTATGGAATGATCACTTGAGTCGCTTTCCTAACTACTCTATCTAAGAAATACAAATAAATGCTCAACAAATTGCCTAACTAGGAAAGAATTTGGAAAAATTGTAAACAAATGTAAAAAAAAAATGTAAACAAAAATTCACTCGAATGTACATGAATGTCTGGTAATATTATAATTGGCACATTAAATAAAATTATTCTACGTTGAATATAATAATAGATATAAATCTAACTACAAATCGGTTTCAATAAAAAGAAGTGTATCACTGGTGTATGGAGTGTTCACTGTTTTGTGTTAATTCTGGCTTGATACTAATTACACTGGTCAACAAAGTTTTTGTCACAGAGATATTTTTACTTGAACTATATATAAATTTTTACGTTGATTACGGAAATGAAAACAGATTTTTTCTATCACCGCAGTTTTAGAGTGTTCACTGTTTTGTGTTAATTCTGGCTTGATACTAATTACACTGGTCAACAAAGTTTTTGTCACAGAGATATTTTTACTTGAACTATATATAAATTTTTACGTTGATTACGGAAATGAAAACAGATTTTTTCTATCACCGCAGTTTTAGAGTGACACACGAATTTACATTCCTTAGGATTTGAGTCAGAATATGAAGGGGGCGTGGTCTGCATCTTCCTCCTCCTCTGCTGATAAGTTGCTGCACATCACTGTTGCCTTTCATTTGTCAGTTACTCACTTGATTTTGCTCAGTGAACATCGTGCATTTTATTCGTGGTTTGCCTTAATAATTTTTTGTGTCAGTGCGTTCGTATTGTTTCATGACAGAATGTCACGTAAGTGTGTCAACCATCCAAACTCTTTCTGTTATGTGTGCGGAGAGTTAACTTTTAAATCTCAAATGCGAAATTTCACCTCTCTCGTCAAAAAAGCATACGAAATTTATTTTGCTTGCAAAGTAGAGGATCAGGACAAGACGAGGGCACTTCATATATGCTGTATTACGTGTTTAAGACTTCTGACAGGCTGTCTAAATATGTCTTCAAATGCCGTTTGCTGTTCTGATGATATGGAGAGAACCGAAAGACCATTTAACGGATTGTTATCCCTGCTTAACAAATATACTAGGCATTACTGCAAAATCTAAACACAGTACAATACCCAAATTTACCATCAGCCATAAGGCCTGTTTTACATAATAAACATTTGCCAGTACCAAGGCCACCGGAAACGTGGAGTTTAGATGATGAAAATGAAATTGATGTCCAATGTAATGACGAAGCTCAACATGGTTTACTGACGGACGATGTTGATCCAATATTTGAACCATTTTGTTCATCGACAGAACCTCACTTAATATCTCAAGCAGACCTGAGCGATCATGTCTGTGATCTGAAATTGAAAAAAAGGTCAATCTGAACTTTTGGCTTCTAGATTGAAAGGTTAGAATCTTCTAGAAAAAGGCAGTAAGATAACCTTTTACAGCAAGCGTCAAGGAGACTTTCTACCCTTTCTTTCTCAGGAAAGCAATTTAGTATACTGTATAGTAGGGTGGCACACTTTTCAATTTTTTTTTAAAAGTATAGGTTATCGTAGTTTTTCCCATTATTTGGCACTATACTAGCACATTGGTACCATTTTTACAAAAATTGATCAATATTTAGGGGTCTCGCATCGATCTTGAAATTACGAGTTTTTTTTAAAAATGCATACTTTTTAACTTTTTACTGAATCAAGATAAATCATTAAGTAGGGATGTTTTCTGAATTCTCTTGATGAGAGAAGTCGTTTGGTGTGCCTTCCAATGCCATACGACTAACGGTTTAAAAGTTGTGCCTGTATACAGGTAATACCAATGTGCTAGTATAGTGCCAAATAATGGGAAAAACCACGATCACCTATACTTTTCAAAAAAATCAGCAAATAGCAGACAAATAAGGAAGAAAGAAACAATAACTTAAACAATCACTTTTGCATTGTATTGACCACTATCACACGTCACTGGCTGCAACGTTGTCCCTCTGTGCTATGTCATCGTGGCGAGTGATGACTTCTTGAAGTCGCCGAGCTCTTTCCGGTTCTTTTCCACCACTTGCAGAAGATCCTGCAGCTGTGCCTCGTCCTTTGTGACCGTGTTCGCATAGTCTTGTATCAGTTGGACTCCTCTTTCAGCGACGTCATTGGTGACCTGGAGATTAGAGATCACATCCTTCAGACGACAAAAGTCCTCGTTCTCGTCCCACTTATCAGTTGGCAGGGTGAGCCACGAAGACCCATACATCTTCAGACCTGCAAATAAGAACCAGGAGGACTCGTCGATCAGGTCGGGGAGTAGCGTCATCTCGTCGACTGAGACGTTCTCGTATGTGAAGTCTTTGGGTACAGGGAGGTGGGACAGCTTCTCTGCCATCTGTTGCTTCACAGTGCCATCCACCTTGTTGCTGCATAGAGCGAAGATGACGGTCTGAGGCCTCAGATACCAGAAGTGCCGCCTCATCACTGCCAGTGACGCTTCTGCCAACTCGCGGTCCACTGCCCTATACCTCAGAAAACGCTGGTATAGTACCAGGTCATTCAACGGCGTATCAGCTGCTACAGGGGCCGCCAACCAAGCTGGTACGTACAGAAGAGCGATGAACACCACGATCCTGTGCAGTTTGTCGACCAGCTCGGCGTCGAGCTCCAGCTGCCTACTGAACATCAGCAGTTTTGTGTAGTAGATGACCTGAAACAGAATAGGCACCATTGTAAGTAAGACAGGTTTATTGTTACCAATTACTTTGTTTGCGTTATAATGAAATGTTTATCTTTGAATAACATTTAAACTTATCTCTAGATTATTTTTGTTTGAAAATACTAACTTTAGCCATCCATCTTGCGTGGTGGTAGGCTCCTGGGCGCATGAGGTGAATGCCACGGCGTGGTTGTGTCCCGAGTACCAGGAGCGTGATCTCTGCCACTTCCCGGTAATCGTCACTGACAAAACCAGAAGCTGTGCTCAGGAAGCTGACCGCCGCGTCCCGGAGTTCTATTAGCCACGTACTCTCCGCCAGATTCTCGACCTGCAGCTTGCAGTAGGTCGAGAGATCGAGCTCGTCCCATCTTCAAAAATAATTAACAAGAAAATTGTGTGACAAAACTCTGAAGTTCCGGTTTGGCTTGCTGTTTTATAAACTAGTGGAATATTATGTGTGTCCTAACTTTACCTTGCACAAAAAATGAACTAACCTTCTCTTCAACTGCTGAAACAAAGGATCAGTTGGTGCCGTGGTCCTTCCGAGCAGGGTGACGGCTACTGCCCCCACGATAAGCTCTAGGACGTGATGACGGCATCCCAGCTGGAGTAGCGGTCGCCCGAGCATGTTTTCCAGCCGGACAACTGCACCCTGCACCCTCCCCGTGTTGGTGGAAGTGGTGTCGAAGCAGAGTCCGATGACGCTCTCCTCACATCCCCACTCTTCGAGAGCATGTATGGTTGCCCGCGCCAGCGACAGTCCGGTGCCGTCAGCAACAGCTGGGACTGACAGCAACTTTCCTTCTGTGGAATGAGGAGCCCCGGAGATGAGAATTGCTTGGCGGTGCTCCGCCGTTCCAAGGAAGTTCTGAAACACATGCCATATATTTCAATTTCATGGTTGTAAATTAACCTATTTTTGTTCACATTCAGTTCTCTTTTTAATTGATATTATGCTTCATAAATCTCATTACTAAATTGATAGCTATGAAAACTTAATCAACTGACCTTGACCATTTTGCCATCCCAGTGGACAACAATGTGCCTCGGTGGCGTGAAGGAGTCCTTCACAGCCGTCGCCACTTCACGGCGATGTGACACTCTTCCCCGGCGAGCCGTTTCTTTCGAGATGCTGAACTGATTGAGGTCTGCTGGTGGATCCGCCGAACGTGTGAAAGCAGCCACAATGCTTACTACCTATGTAGAGAATGGAAAGTGGAAAGGAAACTGTCAAGAATACATGTGGGTTACGGGACACTTAAAACTGACGCTATCGATGAATACTATACACAATACGCACCTGATTATTGGACATGCGGAAACGATCAGCCACTTCCATGACAGCAGGTGCATTAAGGATGCGGCGAGGAAGATTGACAGACACACATGGCTCTTTCGGCAGGGGGAACGCTAGTTCTGTCTCCGACTCTCCTGACATGCCAGTATCATCATTCCCCATGGCCTCATCTCCGGTTTCGTATGCACACTTTGAGGTTTGCGGCTCCTGGCGAGGACGTTTTCTTCCTTCCTGTAGCTTTCTTTTTACAGCGAAAACTTTATCGTTCCCGCTCATCGTTGCCACCCGAGGACCACGTTGATCGAGGAAGAAGTCAATGTCTTCTTTCTTGTCCTTGTCGGACAGCAGTCGATTCTTCTTTATATCTTCGACAGCGTCAGATGCTCCGATATCCCACAGCTTGTCCACACTCCGAAAACTTCTGCCGTTTTCCTCCGGCGTCAGTTTCTCGTTTTCTGCTCTTTTGGAGTAATTGCCACTCTTTCCACAATGCCTCTAGCTTCCGTTCGCAGTTGAGCTTTGTGATTGTTTTAATGCGGGCCATGTTCCAAAACTTTAAGACGTTGTTTACGGTTTCTTTGAATGTGTCTTTCCTGTTAGCAGTGTACTGGATAACACTGAAGAAGTATTGCAAAACCTGCCGTGTTGTTGGCAATTTGCTACCACTGATGGAGGACGACGGTTGGCCAACTAAAAAAAATTCCGAGGCCGATCTTAGAGAAGGTAGCGATGTTATTTTCGCCTTTCCTTTTGATGACTCTCTATTTGTAGCTTCAAGAGTTCTTCCAGTTATGGTTGCCATCGATTTGTCCATGACAAAGGATGAGGAACTCAGACAGAATTTCAAAATGTTATGATCTGCAAAAAAAGAAATAGGTTAGATACCTGGCACAGGCATAATGCATTTTCTAATAACCTATATACATTATACATTCCGCCCGGGTATGGTGACTCATTTTTTTGAAAAGTATAGGTGATCGTGGTTTTTCCCATTATTTGGCACTATACTAGCACATTGGTATTACCTGTATACAGGCACAACCTTTAAACCGTTAGTCGTATGACATTGGCAGGCACACCAAACGACTTCTCTCATTAAGAGGATTCAGAAAACATCCCTACTTAATGATTTATCTTGATTCAGTAAAAAGTTAAAAAGTACGCATTTAAAAAAAAAAAACTAGTAATTTCAAGGTCGATGCGAGACCCCTAAATATTGATCAATTTTTGTAAAAATGGTACCAATGTGCTAGTATAGTGCCAAATGATGGGAAAAACCACGATCACCTATACTTTAAAAAAAAAATGAAAAGTGGGCCACCCTACTGTATAGACTGTATAGGGTGAATTTTCAAATTTATTATTTTTGATATGGGACCCTTGGATATTGTGAAGAATGGGTAATGAATTATAAATACCAATTTGTATGCAAATCGGATAATATTTAGAGGTGCCGGACGGAGGTCAAACATTTCATTTTATTCTCCAATCGGATTATTTATATTAATATTTTTTATATCAATTATAACATTCATTTCAGCGTTTCCACACCAACCCTGAGGTAGCTGTTATCGGTGCGTTTTTTTAATGTGGTATCCTCTATAGGCCTAATCCACAGTCCTCTAATTTTGTTTCTATTCCATTTATTTCCTTTATCTAAGTCCCTCTTTTATTGTAGATTTTTTTACGTTTGTAAAACGCTTACGGTGCTGCTCTACAATTTGTAGAAGATATTGGAGTTGTTCTTCACTTTTCGTAAGATGGCCACTGAAGTTCTTAATTAAAGCAACACCTCTCTCAGCGTTGTCATTTACAACATTCATATTTTTTACATAATTGCTAGCAGCTTTGTAGTCATCATTAGCGTTCCAATCAGCAGGATCTCTGCCCAAAAAGTCCATTGGCAATGCTAATTTTGTGAAGAAGTTGCGAGTTGTTAAACTGACGAAGCTAGCTTGTGTTTTGTCTTGTAGGTTAGGATCATTCACATTCAAATTTATCCGTTTAGGAGGATTTTGAGAGCCATTCACATCCAGCGCCTTCGCCATTTCTCGCTTGACTTCCAGTGACGTTTCTTCATCAAGAAAAGAAAGTCCGATGAGCTCTTCAGTCTTCATTCAAATACCAGAGATGGCGAGAGAGCGCTTTAGATGCAGCCACAGATATTTCTTTATCATCGTAGGATTGAAGTTTCTTGAGAAGAGATAGGTCATTAGCTGGTGCAGAGGAAGCAGTGGGTGCTAAAAATCATTCATTTACGAAGCATCGATCAGCATATAATGCAAAACGTTGCATCCCCTCTAGTTCACGTCTAGTGACTTCCATTTGTTTGTGGAAAAGACAAATTTTTATTGCATATATCACGCGCGCCATCCATCGCGCACGGTGCAACGCTCCGGGTTGATGGAATTTAATGCCATCAAGAGGAACATCTCCAAGGTATATGATTGTCAAATCTAAGAGTTCTCGATAATCTGCTCGAGGTTGTAATTTAGTCATGTTGCTTTGCAATTTTCCGGTACATCGATTTGAACAATTTCAAACTTGTTTGTGTCCAAAGTCTTCCATTTATTTTAAAGACGCTTAAATAACAACATATCCGGAACACCAGTGGCAGCGCCGTGACATTTGTCAAAGACAGATGCTATTACTATTTCGAGAATGTGATGTCGACAAGCTAGTCCGAGGAGCGGCCGTTCAAGTATGCTTTCAATAAGAGTACATGCTCCTTTTTTATCGCCAGTGTTGCTTGCAGTTGTGCCAAAGCACATTGTCTGCACACAATCTCGTAGCCCCCAGTCATCCAAAGCTTCGACCACAGCACCTGCAATATTTTCTCCTGTGCTAGATTTAAGTTTAGGTACTGAGAGAAGCTTAGGTTTTCCTCCGCCTGATACAATAATTGGAAGTCTATCCACACTATCATCACCAGTAAGATCTTGGATAAGCTTTCCGTCCCAATGAACTGTTAGAGGAATATCAGTTTCAAATGATTGTTTGATGTCATCCGCAATTTGCTGACGAACTGATATTCGTTTTCTCCGTATTGAACTTCTACTCAGAACAATATCATCAACTTCATATCCAAGAGAAGATGCAGTAACTGCTACTACTGATACTGCTTGGCGATCACTTAATTTGTTTCTGTCCAGTGTCATTGCTAATTCTGTTGATACAACCTTTGCTGGTTTATGACTACCAAGTTTCTTCTTCTTTATGGTGACTGGTGTACTTGATGTACTTGGCTCTTCCTCGGAGGAACTACTATTTGACGAAAATTGAGTCACTGTTGTGTTCATTTTCTTTCTCATAGTTTGTTTCTTAACTTGGCGTTGAAATGCTTCATCTCTAGATCTTCTCTTAGAATGTTTGAGAGCATATATTTTGTCCACACTTCCTATGTAGCCTCTCCTCCCCTTCTCTCGTTGAGCTTGTAGAAAAGCTCTGTCTTCTTCTACTGTCATTTTTTGCAGAGCATTGGCATGGTCGATATCGAATAAATCGTCCAAACGTTCTTGAAAAGAAGTTTCTTTATCTATTTGTGTCTGTGAACGTCTAGATTTAGATTTTTGAAGTCCTCTATAATTAAAATACTCCTTTTCTATTTTTTTCGTAACATCGCGATAGTCAGCAGTTGGTAGATTTGCCATCTCCCAAAATTTCAATACTTCAGCGCAAACAGCTTTAGAGGCATCTTTCAACGTCTTTTTCGCATGTAGATGATGAAAAATAAGCCGCAGAACGTCACCATAGGATGGTACTGTAGCTTTCTTCCACATATTGCCTCAATTGTTTGTCCAATAAGCCACATTTCTGTTGATTTTCTAGTCGCTACTGAACTTGCCATATTTAATTAATGAAAATGTCACTGTAAAGTGAAAAACTGTTTAGAAACGCCACTGGTATAGTTCAAATTACCTTGGTATTCAAGTGACACGTAACACAGACGCACAACCTCTCTGAACGGTGTTGAATACAATACTGACTCACTGAGTCTAAATGAGTGATGAACCGGGCAATTTACAGTTAGTTTCTTTACATCTGATTTGTGCATGATGCCATTTGACACTCTCCTACACTGCTATGATGCTATCACCTCAACAACACAAGTAACATACATACAGAAGATAACTACTCCACAATCCATATAATATTACTAATTTTTTTTTATTTCTGATATTTTTGACAGTGGTGTGGCACCCCTAAATATACTTCAAATGAGCTGATATTTTTGTCAGAAGTTATTTTTATAAAGGTTCACAATAATTTGTGGTCCGATGTTATGATTTCAAAAATTTTTTTTTTTGGACCAGTCTAATACTGTAATAATGTGGACTCTCTCATTGAAACCCTTGGCGAACAACATGATCGAAACGAATGGCGTCTATTTATTGATTCCTCGAAGCTGAGTTTAAAAGATGTGTTACTCCATAATGGAAGTAAATACCCTTCAGTTCCAATAGCACATGCCGTTCATCTGAAGGAATCATACGGCAATATGCACCTGCTTGTGAAACATATACAATATGATAAATACTCTTCGCATATCTATGGAGACTTAAAAGTGATTGCACTTCTCCTTGGTTTACAACTGGGTTATACGAAATTCTGTTGTTTCCTCTGTAAATGGGACAGCCGAGCACGGGAAAGCTATTACTCAAAGAAACAATGGCCACCCGACAAGCGTTGACTTCAGGGCATAAAAATGTCACCAGTCTTCCTCTGGTTAATCTCAAAAAGTTTTTTACCACCACTACATATTAAACTTTGTTTAATGGAAATTTTTTTTAAGGCTATGGATCAAAATGGCAGTGGGTTTCTCTACTTGAAACAGAAATTTCCGAGGATGAACGACGTCAAAATCAAAGAAGGGATATTTGTGGGCTCATGAGAGACAGCGCGTTTGGTGAAACTTTAAGTGAAAAAGTTGAAGGAGCAGCTTGGAGAACATTTAAAGCAGTGACCACAAATTTCGTCGGAAACTTCAAGGCCAAAAATTACGAGTCACTTGTTGAAGAATTTCTCAAGGCCGACAAAGTCATGGGGTGCAACATGTTGAAAATTCATTTTCTTGACTCACATCTCGACTTCTTCCCAACAAACTTGGGGGATGTTAGTGATGAGCATGGGGAACGCTTTCATCAACAAATATCCACGATGAGAAGCGATACCAAGGCAAGTGGAGTCCCAACATGTTGGCTGACTACTCTTGGACATTGTCAAGGGATGGCCCAGAGGCGAAATATAAGCGTAAATCATTAGTAGCTACATTTTAGGTGAGTTCTATATGCATTTTCTAGTTTGATATTGCTATTACGTCTATAAATTAGACCAAATTTCATTTTCGATTCACTCAATATTGGTGGGTGATAGGCAAATTTTGAGGTAATTTTTTAACTCAGAAGTAAAAGCCTGTAAGGTCCACTCATTTTTGTTCATGTAACCAAAAAAAAAGTTCTTTTTTGTCATCCACTGTTATTAACTGTTAATTATGCTGACTTATCAACTGTCTAGTAATTAATTTGAAAAAGAGATCTTATTTAACAAGATTTCTATGACGAAATCCTTGAAAACGTGTCTTGTTGGCCACTTGTTCCTGGACGAAGAATGGGCGTGGAGAACTTGGACTTCGTGACACGCCAGTCAAACGATGAAAGGGAAGAACTGGAAGTCGTGAAACGTCGGTCAACTGATGTATCCACGATTGGTCGCCAGTTGGTAACTCCTCCGTCTATGGCCTTGGGCGGTTCGAGATTGACGGGGGTTCTAGTTAAATGGCAGCAACGGATTTGTCACTCTGAAGTAGCTGGTACCGTGTAGGGAATCGCAATAGTTTCTCTTATACTACTCTCCGACTTCTTCTTGTGGTGGATTGGAAGATTCTGTGAAACTTACTAAATTATCTAATAGCTCCCCGATACTTTTTGTACCATATCGGGAAATTATTTTTTTTTCTGTTTTAAAATTAAGTTCTCTGAAGAAAGCAGGGCTCAAAGGAGAAGACAAAGATATTATCTTACTGTAGTTTACTGCTTCTAAAATGTTACAGGTAATGCTTCAGCTCTGGCTAGATTAGAATAATCGGAACAATCAGAATGACAATTTGAAAAATTATGAGTTTATATACAGTACACAAATTTTAGTGACATCATTAGTATTTAACGTTGACCTGTTTTCGTTTTTTTATTCTCAATAGGATGATTTTTTTCAAAATATTTGAAGATAAAGGTAAATTTTCGGCGATAACAGCGTCTAGACAGTTAAGCAAGAGATTTGAAGATGAAATCACATTTTTCTTTAAAACAGCATATTGACATATCTAATGCTATCATGATTTGCGAGTTAACTAAAAATAGAAAGTGAAATATGCATTTTATTATGGATTAAAATTAACATGCATATGAGCCAAATTAAATGTTGGCAGCATTTTCCACCGCCTAAATGGAGTCGCTTTCCTAATCCGCCTTCGCCACTCATTTCTGTCCAACGCCACATCCGCCGCCAGATTTCGCTCCCTCATATCACCCTCCACACACTTTCTCCATCTCATCCTCGGCCTTCCCCTTCTCCTTCTTCCAGGTAGCTCCATCTCCATAACTCGTCGCCCGACATATTCCTCCTCTCTCCGTATGACATGTCCAAACCGTCTGAGCCTTCTCGCTTGAACTTTCTTTGACACCTCTATTACTTTTGTCGCTCCACGAATAAATTGATTTCTAATTTTATCTCTTCTCGTAACCCAACACATCCATCTCAACATCCTCATTTCTGCTACATCCATCCTTTTCCCCAGATTCTTCCTCATAGGCCACGTTTCCGCACCATACAACATTACAGGCTTCACTACTGCCTTGAATACCTTCCCTTTCAATTTCATTGATATTCTTTTATCACACAGTACCCCAGACACCTTCCTCCAATTATTTCATCTTGATTGTACTCTATTATTCACTTCCCTTACCAGCTCTCCACCATCCTCTACCCACGATCCCAAATATTTAAAACTTTCCACCTTCTTCACCACCTCATCTTGGAGTCGCACCTCATCTCTCTACCCCTGTTCCGCATTGTACTTCATGTACTCTATCTTCGCCCTACTAATCTTCAAACCTCGGTTTTCCAGTGCTGCCCTTCACCTTTCCAGCTTCCTCTTCACCTCCTCTTTGCTCTCTGCACACAAAACACATGGTCGGCAAAGAGCATACACCATGGCGCCTGCTCCATCACCTCCTCCGTCATTACATCCATAACACTGTCGAAGATGTATGTGCTCTTATGGACACCAACTTTCACTTCAAAACCTTCCGTCAATCCTGCGCTACATCGTATTTGAGTACGTGACCCCTTGTACATTAGGGTGGATCGATTTTACATTTTTCGATTTCCATATTCTAATAGAGAGAAAAACTTGCGTATGCATGAGAAAATAGCCTCTGCAAAATCTTAGCTTAATAGGTAATCATCTTCTGCCCCCGGCAGAGCGATGAAAATCATATTTTAGTAGTCAAACACGTATTTTTAAACCCTAGCCTAGAGTCATAAAATTTTGCGTGTGTGTTATTTCATGCCTAAGCAACGATATAAATGCTATGGGAAATATATAAATGCATTATTTAAGACAAAGAGCCGATCTGAAAATATGTATAATATACATATTTTCAGATCGGCTCTTTGTCTTAAATAATGCATTTATATATTTCCCATAGCATTTATATCGTTGCTTAGGCATGAAATAACACACACGCAAAATTTTATGACTCTAGGCTAGGGTTTAAAAATACGTTTTTGCCTACTACAATATGATTTTCATCGCTCTGCCGGGGGCAGAAGATGATTACCTATTAAGCTAAGATTTTGCAGAGGCTATTTTCTCATGCATGCGCAAGGTTTTGTCTCTATTAGAATATGGAAATCGAAAAAAATGTAAAATCGATCCACCCTATAATGTACATATCCTGCACCAACCTCACATACTTCTCCGGCACTAATTTTTCCCTTAAACACCTCCACACCTCTTGCCTCGGTACTCTGTCATACGCCTTCTCTAGATCTATGAACACTATGTGTAACTCCCTCTGCCCCTCTCTATATCTTTCCATCAACTGTCTAAGTGCAAAAATGGTATCCGTTGTCCCTCTTCCAGGCATGAAGCCGATTACATGATTAAGCTAAATCTAAAAAATGATAAAGTAATTTAAAAAAGAAATAATTCATCAATTATTTAGCAAAAATAAAATAAAAAGAAAACCAACAAATTTTTCAAAGCGTGAGTATTTTTATACAGTGAGAGTGTCACGCGAGTTTGGACTTTATATGCAAAAATGAATATAAGAATTATTCATTATTCATTTTCACATATACAGTCGTCCAAATTAACTAGAACAGGGGAGTAAAAATACAGATTAGTGATTGATGTGTTTATTCCAAATCCACTCACTGCAAGTATAGTATAATACTTTATATGACCCCAATTTGGCTTCTCGGAGTAGTTTTACTCTCTCAGGCATTGAATCAAACAGGTTTGGACCTATTTCTTGATTTTGTCGTCATGATACCATGTTTGAAATATTGTCTGTGTGAGCTTGGTTTTGATGGTGCAATCATATTCCTTCCGTCGGTTATTGACAATGGCCCACGGGATTTCTATTAGATTCAAGTCAGGTGAGTTTTCAGGCCATATTAGTGTCTGAATCCGGTTTGCATTCAGAGCTTTAATGGATTTCTTAGATGTATGGCAAGGAGTAAGGTCACCTTCTGGAAAGACTTGGCGAAGATCATTCTTCACTTGGTTATTGATTATCTCGACGTACTTCTTTGTATTCATCATGCCATTAATTGGAATCAGTCTCATTGCCCTAGAAAACCAAAATGAACTCCAGAACATCTTTTTTTCGGGGTGGATTATATACAGCAGTGTTCCACGTGCCATTCGCGTATTGGATCCCCCAGATAATCTTCTCACATACTGAGACCTCAGTAGTGTAACCGCAAAAGGGGAGACAGAAATGGATCAATTTGAAAATTTCCCCCCCTCACCGTCCTTCATGAGGATCTTTCATCGACCTTCATGACGGTCCCTCCTTTATGAGGTGTCTTTCATGGTCCTTCAAAAAAGAAAAAGAAAAGAAAAAAGAAAAAAAAAAGGATTCGTCTTCACCTTCCTTCAAAAAAAAATTTAAGAAAGGATTCATCATCGCTTTCCTCCTTGAAAAAAGTTCTTTCATGAGACAAACAAGAACAAACATGCAAAAGCATGCAAAAACATATACACATTCGAGTACTCTCTGTTCAGGCAAGTTCCGAGAGACAGTAGAAATGAAAACTTAAAATGAATATCTGAAAGGTTTTAATAGGACTAACGAGAGTATGCATCGACATCAACACATCCAACTTTCATATGTCAAGAAATTGTGAACAATACATAAATCAAAATCAGATTGAACATATTATAAATCGAAAACAAGTTCTTTGTCTAAAATCTGTATTATCAAAAATAAAATGAACATTTATTATTTTAATTTAAATAAATTAATTTCTCTCTTTTTTAAGGGAAACTGGCTTATTTTCAAACAAGATGACCTTCAAATACAAGAACTTTTATATATACTCATAACACAGGCATATTTGTTTATTTACTTTTAAATATGTAGTTTTCTGTTAATTACATCGACATATACCATCACATTGACATTCACATGCCATCTTCTGGTATGTGAATAATAATTTTACTGTTCATCAAATTTCGTTATAAAATTGCGTATGTTAAAAGAACATCAAGTAGCTTAATGCGGCTTTAAAACTAAAGAATCAAATCTGTTTTCCTCCTCTAAACATCCACTTAAATATTATTACTAATATTGATTTATTGTTATTATTACATATATATGTACAAGTGTTAAGAGTATTTAAATTAAATATATTGATTTCAATTCCCTTCGTAATAAAAGCATCTGGCAACTCTACTCCAATGTTGCTATATTTTTCTCAATAACTGTTTTCAGAGTAGTAGTTAAGTTTAACTTTCTTTTAACGACTATTAGTTGCTACTAATCTTGTTATTATTATTATTATCATATATATATATATATATATATATAAAACACAACATCCAAATAAGAAGGTTCGGGTAAAAAAAAAAAAAAAACTTTCTTAATAGATGCAGTTAAAGAAAATGGGATGTTGAGTTTGTGGGAGTTGGCATTTATAAATAGATTCAGTGGGAAATAGGTACTGAAAGTTGAGAGATTTTTCATCAAGAACCTTTCTAGTTGCACTCATTGTTATCGCCTATTCACATTACTTTAATTATCATTTCTCTAATTTATCGACTGTTCACAATTCCTCATAATTATCATAATAAACGTATTTGTTTTCACTTTTCTTTCACACCATTCAGTCACAGTATTTACATCAATCACACAAAATGTACATGCTTATTGTTTTTGTCACTAGCTGTACCAAACATGTCTTTACAAACTAAAGCGTACCGTTATACAACGTTTAAAATATTATAATTTAATACTTTATGATATCAGATCTCGTACAAAAAACATCATTTTCTGTACAAATGGCCACAAAAATACTTTCAATCCTAATATATGTACGTATAGAACGCAGCATACGCTTTTTCACCTGTATTAAAAACGTAAAACTGAAAGTTGTATCAATACGCGATCTTAGATTCTGCGAACACGTAAGTGAACCCTAACATTTAATTTAAAATTATTTAAGAGATTATTCGAGGGAACTGTACATCGATCTCATTATAACTTCTGACTCATAATAACCCGCCATGCATATTTACACGAGTCGAATTTAAATATATATAAGGAGTTTGTATGTGGCATTCCAACAGAAGACAGGAAGTGTCTGAACCCTGTTTCTCCCATCACTGTCCTCCACACCTGGCCTTTTTACATGTCTCATCTACCTGTGAGCAGTCTAGCATACTCTCAAACACGCGCTTCTCATTATATTCCTTACTACACTTGCATGCGTCTTACACACTACACAGTCTTTTCAAAAAAGTTGTAATTTCAGTTGCCTCGGAGATTCGCGATTGGGCCCCTCCTGCCTGCCTGACCCGTATATATTACCAAGCAAGTCTCTCTACAGTTTACAGGTTTCCTCATTGTCTAAAATTTATAAAGTTCTCTCTTAATGCTTTCCTTATTGTAACGGACAACACAGCCGATTTTAATTGATATTTAAGTACTATGTTGAGCAACATAGCCAGATAGCACCGCCAGAGCCTAGTTTCTTAGCATAATCATGAAACATGAAACAAGATTATATTAATAAATATAAATATATATATATATATATATATATATATATATACTAAAAGTAGTTTGAAGATTTATTCCATCTCACGACTGACTATAATTATGGGGCTCCAATAAACCTTAGCCCACCCCGCCCATGGCCTAAACCATTAGAGGTACATTAAAACTAAACATACCTTACAAAAGAAAATTTAATCCTGCATTCACTGAGAAAATTAAAACTTGGTGTTCCCGCCATTGGCTTGTAAGACAGCCTGAATTCGCTTTGTGTAGCTTGCCAAAAGTGACGTGAATAGATTTTGATCGTTACGCAAATTTGCTAAAACAGTTTCAATGTGTTGCGTCATTGTATCCTTCGAAAATCGATTTGCTGCAGGTTCTTGAAACAAGAGACATTCACCTTGTCCTTTATAACTGATCCAATGTGTTCACAGACGTTCAGGTCAGGAGAATTTCCTGGCCATTCTTCATTTCCAAAGAAATCGATCTCATGGTTCCGCAACAACTGTTGAGTGGCTAACACCTTAAAGCAGGGGGGGGGGCCTTATCGTGCAGAAGTGTGACCTGATCGACATCCATAGTATTGTTTGGGTTTCTTAGAAAAGGAATGACATGCTGGGATAGAATAATATCATGAAAATACTGTCCATCCCAACTCTGACCATTTGGCTTCAGCACCCACATGAGCTTCTTTGCAGTGAACAAAACAAACACACCAACACCGTCTAGACTTTTTAATAATTCGCGATAATGTTCATTGTCATCGATTTCATCTGGTGTTGTGGCCCACACTCGATCATTTTGGTAGTTAGGCCGACGTGTTATGTAAACAAAAAATTCATCGGAGACAGCTAAATGCATGAAATCATCCACATCCCAATCTTCAAGATAATGGGCAAACCACATTCTGTCATCGATGTTAAGTTGAGTTTTTCTTGGCTTTGGAAGTTCATGCCAAGGCTTTAAACCTTGCCTATGACGGTACAGTCGAATGATCTCACCACTAACGATATTTCGTCTCAACACTTCAATCTCTCTAGAAAGTTTAGCACAGCTGTTTTTCCGCTTACGGGTACCGCTTTCAATGATGTCCTTTGTTTCCTGAGAGAGCGGCAAATTTTGGCGCCCAGATTTGGTTGTATCCATTTCACATTCATCCAAAGTTTTATTCCAATTTCTTTTGACGAAGTCCTCACTTCTTCGCAACTTTATGGCAATCCATGAACGTGTTATAAAGGTGGCTCCAGCATCACGAGCTTCCCGAAATGTTATTGCTCGTATGCGATCTATCACACGTTGCCTCTCCGAATCACCAATTAATTGAGAAGCCATTATATTATCACTTTATCAGCTAAAGTAATTTTAATACCTGCAATAAATAAAGAATTTTATATATTTTTATAATCACTAAAAACTATTTTGAAATAAGTAAACATGTAAGCTGCAAATGGGGGAGGGGCTAAGTTTTTTTGGGACCCCTTATACACTTTAGAGGTGTTTGCAAATTCCATATATTTAGACAAAAAGTATTAGGTCTTACGTTGATTTCTTGTCAATATCAGCATGCTTCACAGCCCTTTCAGTCATTGTGACCTTAGATCGTACCAGAACTATGGTCATGACAAAGCACAATGTGTTAAATTTAAATATTGATTTATTGTTATTATTACATATATATGTACACGTGTTAAGAGTATTTTAAATAAATATATTGATTTCAATTCCCTTCGTAATAAAAACATCTGGCAACTCTACCCCAATCTTGCTATATATTTCTCTCAGTAATTGTTTTGAGGCTAGTTGTTAAGTTTAACTTTCGGTACTTTTGCATTATCCTCCCAACACTAATTTTTTTCTATAATGGAAGGAAAATAAAGTACGTTAGCAAAACACTTTTAAATTTAATCGTGAAAGTGCATGAAAGCAGTAATATCTCGCAACATCGCAAGAAAGGTAACCTAACCTAATCTAACCTAACCTAACTTGAAGCCGGCTAACTACGGCTAACGCCTGCGGCGGGCTGTTTTTAACCTAACCTAACCTAACGAAACCTAACCTAACCTAACCTAATCCCAACACTAATTTTTTTTATAATGGAAGGAAAATAAAGTACCATAACCAAAACCAAACCAACATTATATAAAAAAATTGGTGTTGGGAGGATAATGCAAAAAAACTTAACTTCTTTTAACGACTATTATTGCTACTAATCTTGTTAATATTATTATTATTATCATATATATATATACAGTATATATATATATATATATATATATATACAAATAAGTAGGTTGCGTTAAAAAACTTTCTTCATAGAAGCAATTAAAGAAAATGGGATGTTGAGTTTGTGGGAGTTGGCATTTTTAAATAGATTCAGTGGGAAATAGGTACTAAAAGTTGAGAGATTTTAAATCCAGAACCTTTCTATTTGCAGTCATTGTTATCGCCTATTCACATTACTTTAATTACATTTCTCTAATTTATCGACTGTTCACAATTCCTTATAATTCTCATAATAAACGTATTTGTTTTCACTTTTCTTTCACACCAGTCAGTCACAGTATTTACATCAATCACACAGAATGTACATTAGGGCGGCTCGTTTTTACACTTTTTTCGATATTTGATTGGGGTAGTGCGGAAAAGTTGCGATTTGGAGAGAAAATAAAGTGTGTAAATTTTTTTTGATCTACGTCAATACCTTCCGGTGGCGGCGAGTCCTTAAAAATCGAAAAATAGGCCTAACGGGGTAGATTGGAAAATGGTTTTAAAGACTTACAAAATAAACAATGAAAATTTCAGCACAATCTGTTAATAACTTCCGGTGGCGTCTTAGCCGTTAAAATATCCAAAATATTGATTTAAAGCAAGTTTTAACAAGATGTTATACAAATGTTAATTCCGGTATATTTCTGTGCAAACAACCCTGAGAACACTATTATAGGCTTGAATAAATTAATAGCAGTCATTGAACAATGAACATTATATAAAAATTATATAAAATTATATAAAATGTTTATGTTTTTAGGCCTATTTTTCTATTTTTAAGGACTAGCCGCCACCGGAAAGTATTGACGTAGATCAAAAAAATTTGACACTTTATTTTCTCTCTAAATCGCAACTTTTCCGCACTACCCCCAATCAAATATCGAAAATAGTGTAAAAACGAGCCGCCCTAATGTACATGCTTATTGTTTTTGTCACTAGCTGTACCAAACGTGTCGTTACAAACTGAAGCGTACCGTTATACAACGTTTAAAATGTCATAATTTAATACTTTATGATATCAGATCTCGCATAAAAAACATCATTTTCTGTACAAATGGCCACAAAAATACTTTCAATCCTAATATATGTACGCTAGAACGCAGCATACGCTTTTTCACCTGTATTAAAAACGTAAAACTGAAAGTTGTATCAACATGCGATCTTAGATTCTGCGAAGACGTAAGTGAGCCCTAACATTTAATTTAAAATTATTTAACATATCATTCGAGGGAACTGTACATCGATCTCATTATAACTTATGACTCATAATAACACGCCATGCATATTTACACGGTCGAATTTAAATATATATATATATATATATATATATATATATATATATATAATATATATATATATATATATATATATATATATATAATATATATATATATATATATATATATATATATATATACATATATATATATATATATATAAGGAGTTTGTATGTGGCATTCCAACAGAAGACAGGAATTGTCTGAACCCTGTTTCTCCCATCACTGTCCTCCTCTCCTGGCCTTTTTACATGTCTCGTCTACCTGTGAGCAGTCTAGCATACTCTCAAACACGCGCTTCTCACTATATTCCTTACTACACATGCATGCATCTTACACACTATACAGTCTTTTCAAAAAGTTTTAATTTCAGTAGCCTCGGAGATTCGCGATTGGCCCCTCCTTCCTGCCTGCATCGTATATATTACCAAGGAAGTCTCTCTACAGTTTACAGGTTTCCTCATTGTCTAAAATTTATAAAGTTCTCTCTTATTGCTTTCCTTATTGCACCCTCACAGCCTTATTGTCCCCTCACAGCCTCGATTTAGAAGAGTTCCAGCTAGGCCAGAAGAGGATTGTGTTCCACCGGAAGGTAGCTACGAACCTGAAGATCTTTACAGAAAGACACATTATGAAGCTCTGGACCTCATTATAATACCCATAACTGAGAGTTTTGACGAAGTAGAGTACAAAATGTATGTCCAGTGTAAAGATTTGTTTCCCGAGGATGCAAAGAACAGACGTCCACAGCATAATTAGAGAGTGTAACTTCATTCTAGGACTCAGACTTTCTTCCTGCAAGACTACATACACATCTAACAACCTTCAGAATGAACTTCGTGTTCACGATTCCCTTGAGCAGTTAATCCTACGTAATGTAGTTACACACGTGCAATCAATGAGACCTGACCAGTAATTTCTTATCTCCTCTGTGATTACGTAAGCAAAGTTAGTTATAGTGATGCCTGCCACCATTACGTGTAGTGAACGCTCGTTTAGTAATATCGTGCGTATTAAAACTTATCTGAGTTCAAACACGACTCTGAGAAAGCTTAATCAATTGATGCTATTGCATGTACATAAAGAAATGTACGAGCAAATAGGTTTAGTTGATGTTGACTATGGAAACGTCCCGAGTCCTGAACATAGGTTATCCTTGTTTGGTAAATTTTAAACATTTAACACATTGTGCTTTGTCAAGACCATAGTTCTGGTACGATCTAAGGTCACAGTGACTGAAAGGGCAGTGAAGCATGCTGATATTGACATGAAATTAGCGTAAGACCTAATACTTTTTGTCTAAATGTATGCAATTTGGAAACTCATCTAAAGTGTATAATTATAGTCAGTCGTGAGATGAAATAAATCTTCAAACTACTTTTGCCGTGTGTGTGTATATATATAAATATATAATATATATATATATATATATATATATATTATATATATATATATAATCTTGTTTCATGTTTCATGATTATGCTAAGAAACTAGGCTGTGGCTGGGGTTATCTAGCTATGTTGCTCAACATAATACTTAAATATCAATTAAAAATCGGCTGTGATGTCCGGTGCAATAAGGAAAGCAATAAGAGAGAACTTTATAAATTTTAGACAACGAGGAAACCTGTAAACTGTAAAGAGACTTGCTTGGTAATATGTACGATGCAGGCAGGAAGGAGGGGCCAATCGCGAATCTCCAAGGCTACTGAAATTACACCTTTTTTGAAAAGACGTGTAGTGTGTAAGAAGCATGCATGTGCAGTAAGGAATATAGTGAGAAGCGCGTGTTTGAGAGTATGCTAGACTGCTCACAGGTAGATGAGACATGTAAAAAGGCCAGGTGAGGAGGACAGTGATGGGAGAAACAGGGTTCAGACACTTCCTGTCTTCTGTTGGAATGCCACATACAAACTCCTTATATATATATATATTTAAATTCGACTCGTGTAAATATGCATGGCGGGTTATTATGAGTCAGAAGTTATAGTGAGATCGATGTACAGTTCCCTCGAATGATCTGTTAAATAATTTTAAATTAAATGTTAGGGCTCACTTACGTCTTCGCAGAATCTAAGATCGCATGTTGATACAACTTTCAGTTTTACGTTTTTAATACAGGTGAGAAAGCGTATGCTGCGTTCTATACGTACATATATTAGGATTGAAAGTATTTTTGTGGCCATTTGTACAGAAAATGATGTTTTTTATACGAGATCTGATATCATAAAGTATTAAATTATAACATTTTAAACGTTGTATAACGGTACGCTTTAGTTTGTAAAGATATGTTTGGTACAGCTAGTGACAAAAACAATAAGCATGTACATTTTGTGTGATTGATGTAAATACTGTGACTGACTGGTGTGAAAGAAAAGTGAAAACAAATACGTTTATTATGAGAATTATGAGGAATTGTGAACAGTCGATAAATTACAGAAATGATAATTAAAGTAATGTGAATAGGCGATAACAATGACTGCAACTAGAAAGGTTTTGGATTTAAAATCTCTCAACTTTCAGTACCTATTTCCCACTGAATCTATTTAAAAATGCCAACCCCCACAAACTCAACATCCCGTTTTCTTTAATTGCTTCTATTAAGAAAGTTTTTTAACGGAACCTACTTATTTGGATGGATATATATATATATATATATATGTGATAATAATAATAATAATAACAAGGTTAGTAGCAACTAATAGTCGTTAAAAGAAAGTTAAACTTAACATCTAGCCTGAAAACAATTACTGAGAGAAATAATAGCAAGATTAGGGTAGAGTTGCCAGATGTTTTTATTACGAAGGGAATTGAAATCAATATATTTATTTAAAATACTCTTAACACGTGTACATATACTGTATATGTAATAATAACAATAAATCAATATTTAAATTTAACACATTGTGCTTTGTCAAGACCATAGTTCTGGTATGATCTAAGGTCACAATGACTGAAAGGGCTGTGAAGCATGCTGATATTGACATGAAATCAACGTAAGACCTAATACTTTTTGTCTAAATATATGCAATTTGCAAACTCCTCTAAAGTATATAAGGGGTTCAAAAAAAACTTAGCCCCCCCCCATTTGCAGCTTACATGTTTACTTATATCGAAATAGTTTTTAGTGATTATAGAAATATATAAAATTCTTTATTTATTGCAGGTATTAAAATTACTTTAGCTGATAAAGTGATAATATAATGGCTTCTCAATTAATTGATGATTCGGAGAGGCAACGTGTGATAGATCGCATACGAGCAATAACATTTCGTGAAGATCGTGATGCTGGAGCCACCTTTATAACACGTTCATGGGTTGCCATAAAGTTGCGAAGTGAGGACTTCGTCAAAAGAAATTGGAATAAAACTTTGGATGAATGTGAAATGGATACAACCAAATCTGGGCTCCCAAATTTGGCCGCTCTCTCAGGAAACAAAGGACATCATTGAAAGCGGTAAGCGTAAGCGGTAAAACAGCTGTGCTAAACTTTCTAGAGAGATCGAAGTGTTGAGAGGAAGTATCGTTAGTGGTGAGATCATTCGACTGTACCGTCATAGGCAAGGTTTAAAGCCTTGGCGTGAACTTCCAAAGCCAAGAAAAACTCAACTTAACATCGATGACAGAATGTGGTTTGCCCATTATCTTTAAGATTGGGATGTGGATGATTTCATGCATTTAGCTGTCTCCGATGAATTTTTTGTTTACATAACACGTCGGCCTAACTACCAAAATGATCGAGTGTGGGCCACAACACCAGATGAAATCGATGACAATGAACATTATCGCGAATTATTAAAAAGTCTAGACGGTGTTGGTGTGTTTGTTTTGTTCACTGCAAAGAAGCTCATGTGGGTGCTGAAGCCAAAAGGTCAGAGTTGGGATGGACAGTATTTTCATGATATTATTCTATCCCAGCATGTCATTCCTTTTCTAAGAAACCCAAACAATACTGTGGATGTCGATCAGGTCACACTTCTGCATGATAAGGCCCCCTGCTTTAAGGCGTTAGCCACTCAACAGTTGTTGCGGAACCATGAGATCGATTTCTTTGGAAATGAAGAATGATGGCCAGGAAATTCTCCTGACCTGAACGTCTGTGAACACATTGGATCAGTTATAAAGGACAAGGTTGAATGTCTCTTGTTTCAAGAACCTGCAGCAAATCGATTTTCGAAGGATACAATGACGCAACACATTGAAACTGTTTTAGCAAATTTGTGTAACGGTCAAAATCTATTCACGTCACTTTTGGCAAGCTACCCAAAGCGAGTTCAGGCTGTCTTGGAAGCCAATGGCGGGAACACCCAAGTTTGAATTATTTCTCATTAAATGCAGGATTAAATTCTCGTTTGTAAGGTATGTTTAGTTTTACTGTACCTCTAATGGTTTAGGCCATGTGCGGGGGTAGGCTAAGGTTTATTGGAGCTCCGTAATTATAGTTAGTCGTGAGATGGAATAAATCTTCAAACTACTTTTGCTGGTTATATATATATATAGGGTGAACCAAATGTAGGTGGACAGTAAATGATAACGTTTATTTTGAGAATACATATTTAATTTTTTTGTATACTATAATACAAAATAAAATTTAAATAAATTTAGTTATAATATTTAATATAATATAACACAAACACCATAGTTATAATGAACACCATAGTTATAATATAATATAACACAAACCGTATTCAACCTACTGTCCACCTACTTTTGGTTCACCGTGTATATATATATATATATATATATATATATTTATTAATATAATTTTGTTTCATGTTTCGTGATTATGCTAAGAAACTAAGCTGTGGCGGTGCTATCTGGATATGTTGCCCAACATAGTATTTAAATATCAATCAAAATCGGCTGTGATGTCCGGTACAATAAGGAAAGCAATAAGAGAGAACTTTATAAATTTTAGACAATGAGGAAACCTGTAAATTGTAGAGAGACTTGCTTGGTAATATATACGGGGCAGGCAGGCAGGAGGGGCCCAATCGCAAATCTCCGAGGCTACTGAAATTACACCTTTTTTGAAAAGACTGTGTAGTGTGTAAGATGCATGCATGTGTAGTAATGAATATAATGAGAAGCGCGTGTTTGAGAGTATGCTAGACTGCTCACAGGTAGATGAGACATTTAAAAAGGCCAGGTGAGGAGGACAGTGATGGGAGAAACAGGGTTCAGACACTTCCTGTCTTCTGTTGGAATGCCACATACAAACTCCTTATATATATATATATATATTATATATATATATATATCTACACATATATTTAAATTCGACTCGTGTAAATATGCATGGCGGGTTATTATGAGTCAGAAGTTATAATGAGATCGATGTACAGTTCCGTCGAATGATCTGTTAAATAATTTTAAATTAAATGTTAGGGTTCACTTACGTCTTCGCAGAATCTAAGATCGCGTGTTGATACAACTTTCAGTTTTACGATTTTAATACAGATGAAAAAGCGTATGCTGCGTTCTATACGTACATATATTAGGATTGAAAGTATTTTTGTGGCCATTTGTACAGAAAATGATGTTTTTTATACGAGATCTGATATCATAAAGTATTAAATTATAACATTTAAACGTTGTATAACGGTACGCTTTAGTTTGTAAAGACATGTTTGGTACAGCTAGTGACAAAAACAATAAGCATGTACATTCTGTGTGATTGACGTAAATACTGTGACTGACTGGTCTGAAAGAAAAGTGAAAACAAATATGTTTATTATGAGAATTATGAGGAATTGTGAACAGTCGATAAATTAGAGAAATGATAATTAAAGTAATGTGAATAGGCGATAACAATGACTGCAACTAGAAAGGTTCTTGATGAAAAATCTCTCAACTTTCAGTACCTATTTCCCACTGAATCTATTTAAAAATGCCAACTCCCACAAACTCAACATCCCATTTTCTTTAACTTCATGTATTAAGAAAGTTTTTTTTTTTTTTTACCCGAACCTTCTTATTTGGATGTTGTGTTTTATATTTATAAGCACACCGGACAAAAAATTAGTCACCCCTCTCAGAATGTACCTAATAACGTGTGACGGCGCCTCTGGCCTTGATAACCGCACGAATCCGGCGAGGCAGAGACTCTACGAGGTTGTGCATGTACTGAACATCGATTTGCTGCCACTCGTTCATCAGCCGGTCCCGAAGTTCCGCCAGAGTCCGTGGGTGTCTATTCCTGCGTTTCACTTTCTGTTTCCAGCCTGAACAACATCTTCGACGCATTCAGGATTAAAGGCTTCATTGGACCTGCGATGTACTCGTCGCCTCCCATCATTGGAGAACAAACAAAAACGGGACTCATCAGACCAAATTACACGTTTCCAATCTGCCGCAGTCCAGTTTTTGTGCCTCTGAGCCCATTTATAACGTGCCAATTTGTGACTTGCTGTTAACAGCGGCCTCTTCCGTGGTACCTGCTCCAGATGTCCATCGCATGCAGTTCTCGTCGCAATGTCCGTTCGGAAATTGGTCGCTGGAGAACCTCTTTGGTTTCTTGGAACAATTGTTCTCTGGTTTGAAAACGATTTGCAGTTACTAGACGAGAAACATGGCGGCGGCCCCTATTGTCGAGAATTGTTTTCCGGCCACAGTTACGCCGTCGATTGTCAGTTGATTGCGAACTACACCACTCTTTGTAAACTCGCTGGACAGTACGCGTTGACACACCAACAAATTGGGCTACTTCAGACATTTTGTGTCCGTGGGCTCTGCCAAACACGATGGCTCCTTTTTGCCACTGAGTAACGTCTGCCTCACGACCCATTTTGCAGACTGTATCCAACACACACTTTGTTCTTCACCACCTCACGAAACAGATCTGATCCTGTGTGCTACGTCACCGCTACTTGTCACTTACCAATGCTACATCAGCGCCCTCTGTGTGACCTTGAACTTCCTACTATCGGTGCTATTAGGGGTGACTAATTTTTTGTCCGGTGTGCTTATATATATATATATATATATATATATATATATATATATGATTAATAATAATAACAAGATTAGTAGCAACTAATAGTCGTTAAAAGAAAGTTAAACTTAACTACTACTCTGAAAACAGTTTGTGAGAAAAATATAGCAAGATTGGGGTAGAGTTGCCAGATGCTTTTATTACGAAGTGAATTGAAATCAATATATTTAATTTAAATACTCTTAACACGTGTACATGTATATGTAATAATAACAATAAATCAATATTAGTAATAATATTTAAGTGGATGTTTAGAGGAGGAAAACGGATTTGATGCTTTAGTTTTAAAGCCGCATTACGCAACTTGATGTTCTTTTAACATATGCAATTTTATAACGAAATTTGATGAAGAGTAAAATTATTAATTCACATACCAGAAGATGGCATGTGAAAGTCAATGTGATGGTATATATCGATGTAAATAACAGAAAACTTCATATTTAAAAGTAAATAAACAAATATGCCTGTGTTATGAGTATATATAAAAGTTCTTGTATTTGAAGGTCATCTCTTTTGAAAATAAGCCAGTTTCCCTTAAAAAAGAGAGAAATTAATTTATTTAAATTAAAATAATAAATGTTCATTATATTTTTCATACTTATTTTAGACAAAGAACTTATTTTCGATTTAAAATATGTTCAATCTGATTTTGATTTATGTATTGTTCGCAATTTGTTAACATACGAAAGTTGGATGTGTTGATATCGATGCATACTCTCGTTAGTCCTATTAAAACCTTTCAGATATTCATTTTAAGTTTTCATTTCTACTGTCTGGCGGAACTTGCCTGAACAGAGAGTACTCGAATGTATGTATGTTTTTGCATGCTTTTGCATGTTTGTTCTTCTTTGTCTCATGAAAGAACTTTTTTCAAGGAGGAAGGCGATGATGAATCCTTTCTTAAATTTTTTTTTGAAGGAAGGTGAAGACGAATCCTTTTTTTTTTCTTTTTCTTTTTTTTCTTTTCTTTTTCTCTTTTTGAAGGACCATGAAAGACACCTCATAAAGGAGGGACCGTCATGAAGGTCGATGAAGGATCCTCATGAAGGACGGTGAGGGGGGAAATTTTCAAATTGATCCATTTCTGTCTCCCCTTTTGCGGTTATACTGCTGACCTCTATCCCTGCACTTCATAGATGTATTCATGACTTTATGCCAGTGTTCCTTTGTCCGGTCTTTGTAGGTTTTAGCCCAAGCAATGAAAGAACACAGGTCGTTTGTGGTTTTATCCTTCATTTAAAAAATCGAGCCCAATCTCCGTATCTAAAGTAAATATACGTCGAATGGTAATTTGTGGATAGAACCTATTTGTCAGTTTAGTAATTTTATTCTTAATTACAAAACTATCAGGGCCATAATTTGGCAATTTAAAATAGATTATTCTCTTCGCAACACCGCTGCCAACCACTCCCACCTTATTAACATATTTTTAAGACAGGAACTTGTTAATAGCATATTTAAGGCGTTTCGTACGAAAATCATTTTTAAGCAAAAAAATGTCTGAGGAATTTATGTTCATTTTGAAGGTTTTGTTGTTCGAAATATTTTATCACTTATATAGTAATTTTTGCACGATGATTCCGCAAATAATATTCATTTTTCGCCATCACCTACAGATTTTTCACAAAATGTCATATTTCATACCACCTATGTAAATAATTTTCATCAAAGTTGACTCAATTAAAATTTGATTAAAAACTACTGCCAAAAATGCTTTCAGATCATAAGTGACATCATAGCGTCATCTAGAACATTCGAGAAACGCACCGCTAATATATAAGTGATTGACAAGCCACGAGATGAGTCAATCTGTCTTGTGCGTGCGAGGTTATAGTTCTTTATTATTCAAAGGTGCGCGGTGACTATATTTCTCTTTTGAAATTTGTTTATTTGTCGCTATGGCAACCAGAGGGTGTGTAAATAGCCCAAACATTTTCTGTTATATTTATGGAAATTTACTGTGAAAAAACGAAGGCGAGATATTACAGACTTCGTCAAGAAAGCATACTATGCGTATTTCGGAATGAAACTTGGGAATCAAGACAAATCATGGGCTCCACATAAAGTTTGCAGTGTTTGTGTTGAACAACTTAGACTGTGGAGTAAAGGTTAAAAGGGTTCTTTACCTTTTGGGATTCCAATGGTCTGGCGTGAGCCTAGAAATCACAGCAATGACTGCTATTTTTGTTCATGTAACGTGCAAGGCTATAATACTAAAAATAAAAAGGAAATTTCTTATCCAAACTTTCAGTCTGCTATAAGACCTGTTGCTCATGGACCTGGTATACCTGTACCTACCAAACTAAATACTCTTGATATAACGTCATCTGATTCGGTGTCTGATGACGATGGAATTGACGATATTGACTTTTTTCAAACCGAAACATCTGGTGAACCCCAATTGTTTACATAAAGTGAACTTAATGATTTGGTAAGAGATTTGTGTCTCCCGAAGGATTCTTCAGAGATTTTGGGATCCAGACTTCGTGAAAAGAATTTGCTTTCTCCCGGGACGTCATTTTACTGGTGCAGAAATCGAGAAAAAGTAATTTCTCAAGAAAATTCACTGGTAGCTACAGTATATCGCAACAATGTTTCGGAACTAATACTTAAGATTGGCGCTGCAGTCTATGACCCAAATGATTGGAGACTTTTCATTGATTCTTCCAAAAAAAGTCTAAAAGGCGTCCTCCTTCACAACGGTAAATTGTATGCATCCGTTCCTGTTGTTCATTCGGTTCACTTGAAGGAAACGTACGAAAATCTTGAGCTTCCTCGAGCTAAGGTTAAATACAAAGAACACGGTTGGCTAATTTGTGGAGACTTAAAAGTGATTTGTATGTTGTCGATCAACAACCAGGTTATACGAAGTTTCCATGTTTTTTGTGTGAATGAGAGAGCCGAGCAAGAACTCAGCACTGGATAAAAAAGGAATGACCACGCAGAGTCAACCTGACACCTGGTTTTAAAAACATTCAACGGGAAAGTTTAGTTGAAACGAAGAAAGTCCTTTGACCTCCATTTCACATGAAATTGGGGTTGTTGAGGCAATTTGTTAATAGTCCAGGCAATTTGTAGTTAGACCTGGGCAAAATTGCTTCAGAACCTTTCTAAACTGTTTCCAGCTCAGGAACCATTGCCGAATAACATATCCAAAATCCGACAAAATTGGACCCAGGGAACACCCCCAAAAATGAAATTCAAAATGGCGGACTGGATGTTTCCTACGAAAAAAAAAAATATATAATTTACGCTTTTATTTATAGAGATACATTTGATGCTTTTTCTTTCAGTTGTAATGTTTTAAATAATTCAACAATATACAACACAACCAGTTATTACGCAAATATAATGTTATATAGCTTTTTACAGAATTTTATAATCAATAATACAACAATTATTTTTTTCCCAGTTTCAAGTTATGTTCATTACAGAAGAAGTGATACCTGGTCACAAACATACAGAAATTAATCCTCTTCATCACTATCATCGGATAGATTACCGGTACTTGGGTTGTTATCGCAACCACTGATTTGGCACTCGCCACAAGCGGCTGAACAGGGCATTCCATTACGCTTGCATCCACATCTTGAAGTAGCACATTTCGTCTTGCAGGAGCAGCGGATCATGTTGAGTAGATAATTTGGAGCTGGTGGCTTGTCGCAGGCTGTAGGGTAGTAGGAATTATTCTTTACATACCAACCCCACTGTTCTGCATCGATCTTCTCTTCTGTAGACTTCCAGATTAGTATTTGAAAGTATGTGCGAAAGCTGTGGTACTTTGTGGACGCATCGGTAGGTGGCAAACGTTCGGGTGTAACAAAAGATTTAGCTGTAGCTACCTTTTCAACTAACATTCGATGACGTAGTGCGTTAGTGGATTCAAGTGTTTTGCAGCCATAGAACAGAAGCATTGCCTTTCTTCCAGCGGCTTCAATGTCAGAGTGTTGGCAACAATCAGAACAGAATGTATTTGCAACTGAACGGAGTTCAGCCACCTTCATCAATGTGTCGAATGCTTTGGCTTTACCGATCGAAAAAATTCTGGATGTGCTATCACAGCCCGTGAAAGCATGCACAAACAGGAGATACTTGCAGATGTCATTGCCTAACAATGATTGAATGCTGAGAATATCATACACAGGATTAGGAGATGGTCCCCGTCTTATATCGCTGCGATAGTACAACTTGAAACCACTGTCCTTGGCATGGTACAGAAGGAGAATCAGCAAGTCGGTGTCTTCCCCTATTACTGTTGTAGTTGCATTTTCTGATGAGGAAACTGCTGCACGAACGATGTCCACATCAGCATCCCCATCTGCGTTGTGAACAGTACACCCGTGCTTCTTCAACATCTCACCTACGAGGGAAATAAATGCTTGCTTGTTGTTTTCATTAGCCAAGAAGTGTTCCTTCTGGCCAACAAACTTCATGCTTGGACTGAGATTCACATTTCTGCTTGTCTTGGTGCTGCGTCTTCTGTGGGTCATGTCCTTGATCGTAGGAGAGCTGCTGTAGCCATCAAAAACAATGATTGCTTTTCCATATGTTTTCAGAGTGAAATCGGCATATGAGTTGGCGATGCTCTCATATGTTTCATCTTGACGCCAGGAAACACGATGTAGTAGAGATCCACCATCCAATACGTACTGGTCTGTGCACTGAATTTCTTGAACTTCTTCCATGCGTAAAGTGTCAGTGTATTTCATTATTGCATGAGCTAGCTGAGACTTATCGGGTTTCCTCAAGATACTTCGTGATTCGAACAATGCA
The DNA here is from genome assembly GCA_023014485.1 of Bathynomus jamesi. NCBI lineage: Eukaryota > Metazoa > Arthropoda > Malacostraca > Isopoda > Cirolanidae > Bathynomus > Bathynomus jamesi. The sequence goes on along the minus strand of JAJOZX010000023.1, from coordinate 2,125,959 downwards.
GGAGGATATGCACACAGTCGTAACACATGACATCTTCAAGATTCATGTCTCCGCCAGTGGCAACAGTCATCATTCTCTGAAACAGTAGTGCAGGATCTACTTCTATATCTGAAGCATCAGTGATCACAACGGCAGAAGCAGATCCTAGTGTTTTCACTTTGTCAGATCTTTTGGCAGAATATGTAAAGGCTTGTTTCCCAATCATTTTTACGACAATGTTCGTACCGATTGAATGCAATTGATGAACGTTAACTCCAGGATCAGCAGTTAGCCCTGTTACAATGTTGCAGAGACCCGAGGTAGAATGGAATGGGGATAAGGATTCCAGACGTTCAAGTACTTTCTTCATGTCATTACTGTCCCTGATTTGTCTACTTCCCCTCATTTCCTTGTGCTGTTCACTACTTTCCAACAAAACTCTGGTGTATTCCTGCATTGCTAAGTTATAAGTGGAACACAGAGGCATAGAAAAGAGCCACGTTGTCCTTTGGATGTCTGTAAATCCACTTCTGCGTGTCAGTCCGCCTCTGCTTTTCAGGGAACGCATTAGTACTTGTTCTATCACCAGGTCTGTGCCGAGTCCGGCCCATAATCTGTCGCTTCTTCTTACCACAAACTTACCTTCCTGGAACATTTTGTTAACGGCTGGATTTTCAGAAGGCAAACTTAACATTTCCTGCAGGTACAGGTATATCGATTTCAGGTAATTGTGATGTCCGGCTGCTGCAATTATGGGGATGGTCTCCAGCATAGCTTGCAAGTGCAAATCCCACGAGCCGGTTCTGTCTGCTGTTATCAAGAAACGTGCAATGTTGATCATTCGCTGATATTCCAACCAGAGTTGACTTGTTTGCGAAGTAGATTGTAGGTCAGTTTTCTTCGCATCCAAAGTGGTAGCAATCTGAGACAATGCATTCGAAGATTCCACATCCTCAACTGATTGTTTGGCGGTCATAACATCGTCGAGCAGGTCACAAGCTTCCTTATGGAGGTCATGAGGAGTTCCATCTTCATTACGAGGGAAAACGTCTGCGACTAGTAAGGTACTAAGAGCTGCATCTACTATCATATGACCACGTATCACTCTTGAAACAGCTTTTCCAGACATCATGTGTTGCACGGCATTTGGTCCGTATATTTCTTGAAGTACTTCAGACAATCCTGAACCATTCATAAGAGTACCGACTGCTCCCAAAAGATTCATCAGAGTGTGAAATGATCCCAGCATTAAAACAATGTCCTGCAGGTCTCTCTGTTCATTGATGATTTGGGAAGATTTCCAGAACAAAGGCTGATCAAAGGTAATAATGCATGGGAATTTTTGATCGCGTGCTATCTTGCTCAAATATAGTAATGTCGAAAATATGCAGGTCATGTCAGTTGGCGACATATCTATGATGGGAAGGAACGTGATCGACGCCACACCTGGATGTGAGACACTTGATCCACCGTGAATTGCCTGCATTGTACCGGACCAACTTGGACCTGATCTTTCTGCTGAAGATATCTGCCAGAGAAGACTAAGTCGACTTATGGTGGCAGTGGGTACTGGAAGTTCGCGGAATGAGATGTCCCTCAACATGCTTCTCGCGTGTCTATATTCCCTAATGTCAACGGTTGCAATCTTCTTAATGTCATTGTCACCAACATTACGCCTGTGAATAGAAGGGTGGATCTTGATCTTCGGAGTTATTGCGGCAATCATACCCATTCCATGAAAGGTATTCTTCCCATCCAAAGTGCAGACATCATGATCGACGTTATCTGCTGCTAGAAGGACTGCAGTGTTTTCATCAACAGTAAAAGAGCCAGACCCACTTGCCAGCGCCGCGTTTCTTTCGAATCTTGTTACTTCTGCATACGACGAACAGTAACCCAGCTGATGGAGAACGTCAATAAGGTACCTTGACCTAAAGTTGTGGTGTAGCTGAACCGACAAACCGATCTGTAGTGGGCATAGTAATCCTCTAGGACGGGTTGCTTGCATAATGCTCTGCCCAATTGCACCTATTTTTCTTGAAACATCCTGTCCCGCAAATGCTTTTGATAATAGCAATTTCAGACTGTTGGGAATGTAATCAAGAGCACTTTCTGCAGTGATGTCATTTGGAGATGGATACACATCTTTTCTAGGCGAGTCGACAGACTTGATATCACTTCTGATTATTTTTGCAGCAGCTTCTACTAGGTAAATCTTCTGTAGCTCTATATCTATATCACATTCTTTCGACTTTTTGTGATAATCTATAAGAATTTCATTAGCTGTCTCTCGTAGTGTTACTACATCTGCCTTCCCACTTTCACCTGATATTATGATCTTGTCTCCGTAACGTTCTAAAAGCTTTCTCTTCATGTGCCTGCGTTCGTAGACAGAGCTCTGACTTCCTTGAAGATAGTCCTCCATTTTGGAAATTAGGTCTCCAATCAACAGTTGTTCATCATCATTCTCTTCCAGGTAAGCACAGGTCTGAAGGAATGCTTGGTGTTGCTCTTCATTAGTTGGTCTCCCTTTCTTCGAATCATGATCGTCGAGGAGTATGCGCGAGGAATGTTTTTTCTACTTCGAAAATTTACGCTGCAGGTGTGATGGTAGACACAATCTGCAGCAGGAAGATCACGAAGATAATACTCCAGACGGCCTTTTACATTAAACGACCATTCATCGCAGCGGCTTTCACAGCACCTTTTTATGGTTTCGGAGAACTCTGTAGTTCTTATTTTGACATGCTCTGATTTTGGTTTGTGTTTGGAAAAAAAGTCCACAAAGGTATCACAAAACAAACAGTGAGTAGCACTGGAAAATGCGTATTCATGAAAACGAGCACTTTTCCTTGGTATTGCCTCGGCTGCGGTCTGTCGCTTCTTTATTTCAATGGTCTTTTTATCCGTAAACCTTTTCCTACATACAACGTGAACACTTATTCCAGCTGTTGCAACAACATCGCTTCCACGGCTGCGGCTGGATGCATTTATACCATCTGCTCCTTTTTGCGAGATGTGAACCACTTCCTGTCCGCTGTCCAATTTCTCCTTACAAATCACGCACAATTCTTCAGGGGTCTGCATTCTTGAAGGCGGACGCACACCGAGTCAGCCGTACACCGAGTCAGTCTGAAACAGAAAACACAAATTAATAAACTGTGTTGCAGTATTTAAAAGGAGTACATAATAACAGTTTTAAAGAAAATGACAAGCACAAATACGCAGATTTGATAGTGGGTAGTAGGAATTAAAGAGTTGTATATAATATAAGTTTATAAAGATGTAGCAATGTCCATTCTCACATACACTCCATACAGTATATTTTATTTACATTACGTGACGTCATAGTTTAATACTAGCGGCCTAATACAATTTTTAGTGTCATATAGGTTAATTTAGAAACGAAAATGTGTTTTAAAACATTTTACTGATCAAGAAAAACGTCATAACTCTCTCTACAAAGCGAAATTAAAATTTATTGTATTTCGTAGGAAACTGCCAGTCCGCCATTTTGAATTTCATTTTTGGGGGTGTTCCCAGGGTCCAATTTTGTCGGATTTTGGATATGTTATTCTGCAATGGTTCCTGAGCTGGAAACAGTTTAGAAAGCTTCTGAAGCAATTTTGCCCAGGTTGAAGCTATTTTTGCTCTAGATTGCCTGGACTATAAGGACTTGGACGAAGATGGAGATTGTTTTAAGTATCTGTGTGGTAAATTCTCAACTCTTTCGGAAGCAAAATTGAAAGAAGGAATTTTCGTTGGTCCCCAGATTAGAAAACTAACTTTGGATGAACACTTTGAAAGAAAAATGAACAATCTTGAAAAAGAAGCGTGGGTTGCTTTTAAGGATGTTATCAGCAAATTTGTGGGGAACAACAAGGACCCAAATTACCAAAACATTGTGAACAACATGCTAAATAAGTTCAAAGAGTTGAGTTGTAATATGAGCTTAAAATTACACTGCTATTCACACTTGGATTACTTCCCTGAGAATCTCGGAGCACTCAGCGAAGAACAAGGAGAACGGTTTCACCAAGACATCAAAGAAATGGATAAGAGATATCAGGGAAGTGGGACATCAGCATGATGGCTGATTACTGCTGGATGTTGAAACGGGATACTCCAGAATTATTACATAAAAGAAAAGGAACAGCGAGTACATTCAAGACCTAAAGGCATAGAATTCAGGGGTGGCCAACTTTCCTGGACCCAAGAGCCACATATGACGTTTTTCAGATGTACGAGAGCCGCAAAATATTTTAAAAAGAATTTAATTATTAAAAACTTATACATATACATAGAGTTATACTCACATTATTAAATTGTTTAATTACTGCTTGTAGAAGGCTTAGTTTGGGTCTTCATTTTGGCTGTTAATGCTTTAAAGTCTGGCTGATGTGATGTTAAGGAGGTATGAAGAAGCTCAGTCAGGTGTTCGTTAGTGAGGGCAGCACGATATTTTGACTTTACAAACTTCATTACCGAGAAGAGTGCTTCACAGCAATAAGTTGTCCCAAAAACTGAGATAAGTCGGAAACTGGTTTTTCTGAGGTGAGGATACTTTGTCTCTGGTACGTGCTTCCAAAATTCAACTGCAGATAAGCTTTTATTATCAACTTTAAACCCACGTCCTCCTGTAGCTCCAAAAGTTCTGTTTGTATTGAAGCAGCTTCCGTAACAAAAAGTTTGGTAACAGGACAGCCATCTTTGACATCAATCAGGAAAGGATTTACAAGAAATTCGAAGCATGGTTTTAGCTTCTTTAGTTCATCAAACCTGAACTGAAAATCATTAATTAGTCCTCCTAATTTACCTTTGTATTCCTACAATTTACTACCTTTTATCTCAATATCAGGAAAAGTGTTTGCTCGGTTTTTCAGGTGGGGAAAGTGGTCAAATTTTTTTGTTACTAGATCTTTTTGGAAGAGCTTTATTTTATTCTGGAAACTGAAAACTCTCTGTGTAAGATCAGAAATGTCCTTATCCTTTCCCTGAAGTGCCACATTTAGATTTTGAAGGTGTTGTATTACATCAATAAAAAACATCAGATCCTGCACCCATTCGTGATCTTCTTGTTGTGGGTGTGACTTTCCCTTTTCTTTCAAAAAGTCAATGATAGGCTCAAACAGTGCAACAAACCTATTCAGGAGATTACTAGTTGATAACCACCTTACCATACAGTAGAATGAAAGGTCATCTGGCTTATCTTGAAGATCCAGTCCTCGATAAAATTTCTAAACGCTTGGTGCGTTTTTGCATTTGAACGAATGAAATTCACAATTTCTAGAACACATTTCACAACACTGTCATACCTAAAGTACTTGCTTACCAAATGACCACGGTGAATGATAGAGTGAATAAAGAGACACACAGGATACTTGGGATCGCGTATCAAGAGCCCAACTAGGCCTTCATTTTGTCCTACCATAGCTGGTGCTCCATCTGTTGAAACACTGACAAGTTTATTCAATGGTACTTGAGCATTTGATAATGCCTCGTCAAGTGCGTTCTTTATGCCAACCCCTCTGGTGGTTTCTCTTAGGGTCATTAAGTCCAAGAGTTCTTCTTTCACATTTCTATCGCCAGTAACATAACAAACAAATATCGCCAGTTGAGGGTTATCTTTAATATCTGTGGATTCATCGAGGGCCAAACTGAATGCAACAGAATTCTTCAAATCACTCTGCAACGAGCATGTAATTTCAGCACTGATCTGGGAAATACGTCTCTCTGTAGTGTGGTGGGAAATAGAAATACTTGCTATTTGTTCTCGAAGCTTTGTGTTATCTGGAACGAGAATTGCAGTAACATCGGCAATATTTTTCTTCACAAATTCTCCACTACTGTAGGGAAGTTGAGCACGAGCAATATTCCATGCCATAGCAAAACTAGCTTCAGTAGTTAAGTCAGCTGTCTTACACAATGATGAAAGTACAGTTTGTTGGGCAACTAGGCTGGATTTCAACATTGTTAACTCACTTCCGCAATTCTGATTTGGGAGGAAATTCCGAAATAAAATTTTTATGGTTAGTTTCATGATGACGCTTTAAGTTACTGGCTTTAAAGTGATTGAGTGCCATGTGGCAAATAAGACACACAGGTTTCCCACCCTTAACAGTAAAGGCAAAGCTCTTCTTCCACTCCTGTTTAAAAACTCTATTTTCTTCTTCATATTTCCGTTTCTTACACTTTGCTCAGTCATTTTAATCAACTAAGGGGGTTGTATAACTTTCACTTGTATAGCTGACAAAAATAGCCACTATTTGATCTAAGAAGCCAATTTTAAAACACACTCACTCGTTACTACACGCGGCCCGCAGGGTAGCTCGAGGGGTACTGGACACTGGTGAGTGGTGATTGGTGTTAATTGCATAATTATCCCGCTTAGTGCCTGTCACGCAAAAGGAATTGTCGTACGCATGACGCATTTTATTGTCAATTCAATTTTTCCTTGTTTTTTTCATATATTTTTTATTATGTGTCCATAAATGTTTACCCTGAAAACAGTATGCTCTCATGTTTTAATGACGAATCTTACATCCGTTTTCTTTTTACAGGTGATCTCGTACACGCATAGAGTTTCTGTGCTGGTGTGTTTTCGTCTACCGCATTCGCCACTAGGAACGCTGTAGTAGCTGTTCTGTGACAGAGAAGGCACAATGTGTTGTGTGGCTTGCAGAAACAAAATCTCCTGTCGGTGTTCAGCGAAGGTTCAGAACAAAGTGTGAAGTTACTTAAGTCGTGGATGAAAAAATTCTTGGAAACTGGAAACGTGGAAAAGGGAAAGGGCAATGGTAGACCATCAGTTTCCGATGGGACGGTGGAAAACATTCAAACTGCTTTCACACGGTCACCAAGGAAATCGGTGAGACAAGCTTCATGCCAACTAAAGATACCGAAGTCTACGGTGCATAAGGTGTTACACAAACGTTTGAAGTTACACGCCTACAAGGTACAAATTGTTCAAGAACTGAAGCCTGATGACCGTCCAAAACGTGAACAATTCGCTATTGACATTTTGAATAGCATTGACGACGATAATGACTTCTTGTTACGTGTCTGCTTTTCAGACGAGGCTACGTTTCATCTTAGTGGTAGAGTCAACAGACACAATGTGCGTATTTGGGGATCGGAAAACCCACGTGCCGTAAGGGTGCATATTCGGGGCAGTCCGAAGATCAATGTCTGGTGTGGACTAATGCATGACCAGATAATTGGTCCTTTCTTCTTCGCTGAGAACACTGTTTCCGCAACTGTGTACCTGGCTATGCTCACCAATTACGCCATCCCCCAGCTGCAGGACAGGCAGCCAACTGTCATCTTCCAACAAGATGGGGCACCCCCTCATTGGGCGCATGTTGTTCGTGAAACTCTCGACGCAACATTTCCAAATCGATGGATTGGCAGGGACGGGCCAATCCCATGGCCCCCAAGATCACCAGACATTACCCCGCTGGATTTCTTTCTCTGGGGTCATGTTAAAGATTTGGTTTATGCAACAGTTGTTCCAGATATCAGGACATTGCGAGAACGCATTACGGATGCAATTGCAACAGTTAACCCACAAATGTTGAAAAATGTGTGGCGTGAGTGTGAATACCGTTTAGACATTTTACGTGCCACTAGGGGTGAACATGTGGAAGCTTATTAAGTTCATTAACTATGTATCGAAACGTTGTATGTTTATCTACTTATGATTAAAACTGTGTTTGAATACGAGTGTTTATTTAAAAGTTATAGCATGCTTTAATCAGGGTAATCATTTATGGACACCCTGTATTTGTATTATGAATTTTGTCTTTTATGATAAATACAATAAAAAACAAAATTGTCTCGCGAGCCGCAGTTAACAACCTCGAGAGCCGCATGCGGCTCGCGAGCCGGGGTTTGGCCACCGTTGGCATAGATCTCACAAGAAAACCCGAAACCCGGAAATTTGTACGCCAACATTTGTACGACGGAAAGTTATACGCCAGCATTTGTACGCCAGAACATTTATACGACTGGAAATTTATACGCCAAGCATTTGTACGACGGTAATTTATACGTTATACGCAAGAAATTCATGATCAGTTAATAAAATTGAATTTGAAACTAGGTAAGTTAAAATACAAATTAACACAAATTATGAAATTACATATTACAATAATTAAATGCATAATTGAAACTAGATTCCAGCTTATCAGTTTAAGAGAAAATGTAACTAGCGATATACAGAACGAATGTCATTTAAAAAATCGGAGAACAAATCTTGCGATTTTTTTCTCATTAATCTCCAGACCTGACCCAATCTAAACTAACCTAACCTAACGAATGTCTTTTAAAAATTTGGAGAACAAATCTTGCGAGATTTTTCTCATTAATCTCCAGATCTAACCTAACCTAACCTAACCTAACCACCTGTACCTATTCAATAACCATTTACCTATCTGTTAATCCTTTAATGCACTGTGATACATGATAAAATTTAAAATTCTTCAAATTGAAATTATTTTCAAAATATTTAAATAATGTTTACTTTTATTTATTTATTTTTTTTTTTGCACCTGTGCTTATGTTTATATAAAAAAATGAAGTCACGGTTATTATCATGGGTAGATCGCACAAATGTTGACGTACAAATTTCCGCACACGAGAAAACTCCGGACAAATAAAAATGAATATGTAATTGACGTTAATAGTCTTCTTTCTTTTTAAAGTTGTTTGCATCTGTAATTAGTATAACAAAGCGAAATAGGTACCTAATGTAAATTGAAATAAATAATATTTATTTATGTTGTTGTTTTTCCCTTCCAGTTTGCAGAAAATCCTTACGTGATAGAAAATAATGGACACCTTATTCGAAATCAGCGTGGTTGAATTAGTATATAAAATCAATTATTAGTAAGAAAACAATTCTTACAAAGTTCTCATTCGCAGGCCTGTGTTATCAGACATTTTGAAAGTTATACGTATAATACTTTATATTATTAAAGTAAATGAAAAAGACAGAAATTTTTTTTTGCAAACAATATAACAATTTACATCTCAGTTATAATGCAGATATTAGCAAAATTATTGTTTGCATCCGATATTATAAAGGGTGTACATAAAGTCAGGATCTATTTTTGTGAAGCACTTGGAAATTATATGGAATTCAATCATAAAATGATAAAGTGGTAACATTTATTAAATAATTAAGAGTAGGATTCGACGTGACGCCCATCAGTATCCCTGCACAGCTCAAATCGTTCCGCAGCATTTCTAAACACATTCTGGAGCATTTGCGGGGTTATGTTATCTGCAGCAGTTCGTATACGTGTACGTAAGTTTTCAAGACTTGTAATCTTCGCCTGATAGACGTGCGATTTGATAAAGCCCCATGCAAAGAAATCTAAAGGGGTTAAATCTGGTGATCTCGCTGGCCAAGGTCTGTTGCTTCCGCGTCCGATCCAGCGATTTGGAAAACGTCCATTTAGATAATCCTGAACAATTTTGGCATAGTGACAAGGAGCACCATCATGTTGATAGACGACGGTACTAACAATCCTATCCCTGTCGTCTATCAACATGATGGTGCTCCTTGTCACTATGCCAAAATTGTTCAGGATTATCTAAATGGACGTTTTCCAAATCGCTGGATCGGACGCGGAAGCAACAGACCTTGGCCAGCGAGATCACCAGATTTAACCCCTTTAGATTTCTTTGCATGGGGCTTTATCGAATCGCACGTCTATCAGACGAAGATTACGAGTCTTGAAAACTTACGTACACGTATACGAACTGCTGCAGATAACATAACCCAGCAAATGCTCCAGAATGTGTTTAGAAATGCTGCGGAACGATTTGAGCTGTGCAGGGATACTGATGGGTGTCACGTCGAATCCTACTCTTAATTATTTAATAAATGTTACCACTTTATCATTTTATGATTGAATTCCATATAATTTCCAAGTGCTTCACAAAAATAGATCCTGCCTTTATGTACACCCTGTATATTCATTTCAAATCATATTATTTAGAAGTTTACATGTTACAATTTACGACGGGCAAAAAACAAAATTATCGATGCTAGTAGCTAGTTATCAGTATACCAGGTGGTATTCTTCTCTAGTTTGGCCTATTTTTTGTTACAGAAATAGATACAGTAGTACAATAGTTTATAGTTTTATACACATAAATAACACAAACACATTAGATGAGCTCAGTTCAACTGATGATCAACTGATAGATTGCTTTCGCACACTAATTTTGCTATATTAAGTTAATTGGTCTACTGCTGACTGACTGACTTGTGTCATAACATCAGTATTACGTATTACTTCGGTGAAATCCTTCACGTGACTACACCTTAGGTCACATGATTCTTGTGCAACCAATCACGTTCCTACAGAATCAAAGATTGCGAAATGGCAATGCAAATAGCGCAAAATTATTACCAAATACTTTAATGTTTTAAATTTAAAAATTAAATAAATAATAATAGTAATAATGAAAATCGGCTATTAAAACAACTTAATTATTAAACATAGGTATATTTAATTATAACTTAACATTATCGTACTTAAGCTCCTTTCAGTTACAAAGTGTTCACAAGAAAAATAAATAAAGAGGACAAAGTCGGACACAAGGTGACAACTGAAAAGATGATTCTTCTGAAAGGCCTATCTGAGGTTGGCACGAGAGAGTAGATATTTCGTCTGTTGTTCACTCTTGCATCATTCATTCTAAGTGATTTGTTTTTAGTTTCATTCACATTTTCTGAATTAAGTTGTGAACTCTGGATTTTAACTTTCATGGCTCCTCTCCTTTAATTGAGAGACCAAAATTATGGACACAACGCTTAGAGATAAGACATTTGTTTTACAAATATCCTACTTCGTCTCACAGTGTTTTACGGATTATGAAACGTTTAAAAGGGGTACGTCGTGGCCAGTGTCGTAACACCTTTTCTCGACGATCAGCGAAGTTCAGCGACATTGGGCCCGAGTAGTAGTTGGATAGGCGATTGTCCTCTGCATCCACATTATGTAGCAATCTGACAACTACCATGTGCTACCTCAGGATTTTTAGACACACACAATTTTTTGTTTTATTTTAGGTTAACTTAACCTAACTTAACCAAAAAGAATGTATAACAAAGTAGTACCTACTTTCCGTGTAGGAGGAAAGTGATACAAAGATAGCATCGAATAAGAGTGAATGTAGCTTTTAGCGATGATATATATATATATATATATATATACAGGGTGGGCCGAAAGTCTGGATCCATTGGAAAATATTTATTTTAATACATAAATTACAACAAATGGTAAATACTTAAAATGAATATCAACTTTAACTCGTAAATGCGTATCCGTGATACTGTACAGTAGTTCGTACTCCAGTATAAATACTCAAATACTTTTTTTATTTCAGCCCAGAAATGGCTTCGAATCTAACAACAGAAGACCGGGTAGAACTTGTGCTCATGTCCGCAAGACAGGGCGCTACACACAGAGAAGTTGCTACCGAATTCAATAGAAATCATCCTGATAAGCATCCAGTAACACACGCGACTGTTGGCAAGTTGTTTAAACGTTTCAAAGAAACAGGAAGTGTACATGATCGACGGCGTTCTGGTCGTCCAAAAACTGCAACTGATGAAAATACCTCTGCAATGGTATGTGAAACTTTAACGAATAGTCCAGTAAAGTCAACAAGAAGATTATCAAATGAAACACGCATCTCGAGAACGTCAATTCGAAGAATTATTAAAAATCGTAAATTCCATCCCTAAGTGTCTCGATGTCAGAGGCCGCCAATTTGAGCATTTGTTATAATTTGTTGTTTATACTGGAGTACGAACCACTGTACAGTATCACGGATACGCATTTACGAGTTAAAGTTGATATTCATTTTAAGTATTTACCATTTGTTGTAATTTATGTATTAAAATAAATATTTTCCTATGGATCCAGACTTTCGGCCCACCCTGTATATAAAATCGCCTGACGAGGTGTACTTCTGAATACACAAAAGGCCTTGGAATCATTTTTCTTTTTCCTTGTTGGTTTGCATTATATACAGGGTGTCCCGTAAGTCTGGACCCATAGGGAAAAATAATAAAATTACAAAATAGTCCAAAAATTTATTTATAATATATTTTTTATTATTTTTATTATTATTTTATTATTTTTTTATTATGATCTTACTCCGCTGGAGTTTTATTTGTGGGGCCACTTGAAAGCCAAAGTGTACGAGGTCAAACTTCAGAACATTTTCCACCTTAAAGCACGCATTGTGGAGGCGTGTCAAGAAATTTCTGCGACTGTGATTCAGAAAGTGCTGTCGCAGTGGAGATTGCGTCTTCAACTATGTGTGCGACACAACGGCGGACACTTTGAACAGATTATGTAATAAATTTTTGGACTATTTTGTAATTTTATTATTTTTCCCTATGGGTCCAGACTTACGGGACACCCTGTATATATATATATATATATATATATATATATATATTATAATATATATATATATATATACGACACGACTTTGTATGTGTAAATATAAAAATGAAATAAAAATAGTAGAAAGAAAGAATTAAATAAGTTTAAGATCGATTTCATGTTATACGAACATTAAATTACTTTTTTAATCTTACGGTTGAAGTTGTCCAGGTTTGTGTAGAAAGGGTATAAATCACAGTCGCCTTATCAAAAAACGAACGGTTGTTGATACCTCAAGAGTGAATGACTGCTCAAAGTTGTTTTTGTTTACACTGTGGTTTCACCTGAGGAATATCCTCGAGAAAAGATTTGAAATTTTAATTTAAAAATTTCTTTAAGGAAGACCGGGCACAAGTGTAACGAACTTGAAATTAGTAAAGGGAATCAGTGTGTCTCGAAGCTTTACATAAAGCAGGTCCCGTGAAGATCGTGTGTCTAAAATTAAACAAAATTGGATTAAATTCCCCTTTTTTAACGTAACCGAAGTTCGTACCGAAAAATGTTGTGTGTGGCATGACGTACCATTGTTCCCCAACTTGAGCATAAATTAACCAAAAACCCAACGGGTTGGCTCAGATAAATTCAAGACGTAAAGTAGTCTTTCCTTAAAATTTAACGGAAGAAAACGGAGGAACTATGTGTACATTTGATGATTTAAAAAGACTCGGAGATGTCTATTAGGGTGTGTCACTTTTGGACATTTTTTTAAAAATTATGGTGCTTATCTCTTATATTGTGACAAATTGACCAAAAACCATGAATAAACCAAAAAAAATACAATCGGGTAATATTTAGGGGAACCGCCCCCATTTGAAAAATAAGCCCCCAATTCACACAAAAAATGGTGATTTTTGGAGATATTTTTGGTCATAGTTTACTTACTAATCATCGTATTTCAAAAATTTTGCTCCAAAATGTAGAGAATAACGGTATCCTCTTATTGTGAATGTTTTAAAACTATTTTAGTTGTATACGGTGCTGATATTTGAGTGGACCTTATGAAATTTTTCCCTCTGTTTTCATTTCTATAACATTTATTTACAGTATTTCCATATTTTATCTACAAAAAGTATGCAAATATAACCAAATGTATGATAAATTTGCTTTTCTTTCAGAATTCTATTATAGATTTTCTTAATTTTATAGTTTATTAAAATTAGTCAATAGTCATGGCTAACAGTAAGCCAATATTAAGAACAGACCTAAGAAAATATGATTCTTTATTGGGAAAGTTAGTGGAAGACATGCGCAAGAGAAGGAAGCATGCTTCCAAAGAATAGGGAAGTTCTCAGTCACTTTTTCTTCTTGAAGGGATCAAATGAAAAGCTGCAATGTGTCAAAGGAAGAAAATATTATGAGAGTATTAGATAAGGTAGAAAAGGTGTGGATTATGGCTGGCATACCATCAAAATCCGTTAGAAAGCAGAAAGGACCCCAAAAAATGTTGTGGGATTTGATAAAAGAGCATGAGAAGTTCAGTAAAACTATAGAGAAGAAATGTTATGAAACCCAAAAAACATCTTTTCTGCCTCGTTTAGATAACTTATTTGGTATGTCAACTGAAAATGCATGTAATGAGATCCAAAATGATACATTGAGAACTATACAACAGAAGAATGAGGAACCTCGCTTTTTGGAAGATCAGCGAAGTGCTATAATATATTCTCTGGGTCCGATCGATAAAGCTTATGTAGCCAAACTGATCAAAAAGACTGCTAGAATAGAAGGTGAAGAACGAAGAAAATTGAAAGAAAAAGAGGGAAAGGCATTAGAAGAAGAGACACACAAACTTGAATCATCCGAAGGCGAGTTAGTGGACTTAAGTAATGGTGAAGATGATTTTACTCCGAGCCCAGGCCCATCAAAACGCCCTAAGTTACTACAGTCAACATTAATATCTAATACAGCTGATCGTTTAGAACTATCATTCGGAGAGCGCTCGACATTTGCATCTGTGGTAGCAGCTGAATGTGGGCTAGATTTAAAAGAGATGTCATTATCGAAAAGTACTCCTGCGCGAGCTGCGAAGAAGTCGAGGAAAGCTACTGCTGACACTATTAAGGAGTCGTTCAACCCACCTCAATATTGTGTAGTCCAATGGGACAGCAAAATGATACTGAATGTTTCAGGAGGAAAGCAGGATCGATTGGCAATACTTATATCGGGAGAGAATGTTGAGAAACTTCTCTCGATACCCGATATCGGTGTCTCAACTGGATCGACACAAGCTTGTACTGTTTTTAGCACAATCCAAGAATGGAAATTACAAGATAAGGTTTACGGAATGGTATTCGATACTACTTCATCCAATACTGGCTGGATAAAAGGGGCTTATAAAGTACTGGAAGATCTCTTTGGAAAAAAATTATTATGGCTCGCTTGTCGCCACCATATGGCAGAACGAGTTTTGTCAGCAGTGTATTTGGAAAATCTACTTCGCCCGAAAACGAATCTTTCAAGACCTTCAGAGATGTTATATGGGAGAAGCTAGATACTAAGCAACCCTTCAAACAGCTATTTATCAATGACAGACATCTGAAGGATCTGAAAAAATGCGCCATAGATTTTATGACAGATTTGCTCAAAGATAACCAGAGCCTTCCCGGGGATGATTACAAAGAGGTAGCTGAAACAACTATGCTCGTTTTAGGAGAAATTCCTGTCAGAGGAATACACTGGATTAAGCCAGGAGCTCTCTATCACGCCAGATGGATGGCTGTCATATTGTACACGAATAAGATGTTATCATTTTCAGACCAAGCCGGATATGATAACGTTACAATAAAAAAGCTGGAAAGAGTATGCTTGTTTACATCCCTGATCTACTCCAAGTACTGGCTATCAGTCACCAACCCACTTGAGGCTCCTGAAAATGACCTCCTCCTAAACAACGAATTAGTTAGCACAAAAAGATTGACATGGAAGTAGCGGAAGCTGCCCTCAACACTCTAAAAGGTCATTACTGGTACCTCTCTGAAGAATTTGTAACCCTTTCTCTCTTTGGAGATTTACCTCATAGTGAAAAGAACAAATTGCTGTAACGTGGGACAGCAACAATGATTTTCAACGGATGAAGAGAATACTCTTCACCTAAGGTTGTTGATGACACTGCAGAAAGGGGTATCAAACTTTTGCAGGATTTTCATGGCTCATGTAGAGATGAAGGTGAATTTCAGGCACTGCTTCAAGTTATACAGGAAAACAGGCGTGTTTTCCCAAAGTTTTCCAAACAAGGTCTCTTGAATTTGTAATTTCTTTCCATTTATAATTTCATTACATTTACAATTTTTCATTATAATTTCAAGAATAGCACTTTCTTTCTATTTGATTAAAATTGTTTTGTGTTTGTATTTCATAATAAAAAATTAAAAAAACCTATGGGCTTTGCATATTTTTTAGATTAATAAAAATTTAAGTCCACAGTTGTCATTTTTTTTTGCAAAATTTACTAATTTTAATCTACTAAACATGTGCAAAGTTGTTCCCACTTTGAATATCTAAACCAAAAAAGTGTTCATTTAAGCCCATCTGTTTTTTGATTTATATTTTCAAAGCCCGTCGCAGCAGAGCTGCATTGGGATGATGCTCTATGGATGGCGGTGACATCCAAAGTATATAAGATAATATTTTATTGCAGTTCAGATCTTCCAAAGATATAAAACAGCAGCATTTTTCTCTTAGAAAATGCATCAAAATGACCAAAGAGGTATAACAAATTTAATAAATTTAACTCAGAGGTTAATAAAAACTATTCAGATTGAAGCGCATTATTATTCTCTACATTTTGGTAGCAAAATTTTGAAATACGATGATTAGTAAGGAAACTATGACCAAAAATATCTCCAAAAATCACCATTTTTTGTGTGAATAGGGGGCTTATTTTTCAAATGGGGGGCGGGCAGTGGTGTAGTCCGGGGGTACCGCAAGATAACGGCGTTACCCCACTGGTTTCATTTTACTTTTAGCGTTTCCCTACTGGTTTTATTTTACTTTATATTTTTTATATTTTTTGCTGTTTCTACTGAACATTTTTGTAATACATACTCTTTCTAACTATATTTCTTTCCTAACCCCTTCAATTTCAACGTGTTTTTGGGAATGTACATAAAATGTAAAAACGCTGTAGAATTTTATAGAAACGCTACATAACAAAAATTATTGTTGCGTTACCCAC
Organism: Bathynomus jamesi; assembly: GCA_023014485.1. Lineage (NCBI taxonomy): Eukaryota > Metazoa > Arthropoda > Malacostraca > Isopoda > Cirolanidae > Bathynomus > Bathynomus jamesi. The sequence continues at coordinate 2,109,336 of JAJOZX010000023.1, read as the reverse complement.
TGAAGAAATTACGACTACACCATTGGGAGCGGGGACCCTAAATATTACCCGATTGTCTTTTTTATGTTTATTCATGGTTTTTGGTCAAATTGTCACAATATAAGTGGTAAGCACCATAACTTTTCAAAAAAGTCCAAAAGTGACACACCCTAATGTCTATCATAAATTTCTCCTTGCAGAAAACGGATACTTAGTTCCTTACATTCGATATATGAATATATCAAAATTGTATACGGTATTCTAGTGTGTATAAAGTACCAATTAAATTACAAGAAAGTAACGCGATTCAGAGGGGAGTATTTACCATTGTCAAAAAGGAAGTAGGTAAACATTGTAATTAAGGTATGAATTAGACATATTATCGTATTGTATTATACATAGTTATTATGGTCAATTAACCAAATAGAATTCAAATCATTCTATAGAAATGTATTATGCACCTAGTTTATACGGTCAAAAAGGCCAGGTAGAGAACAATTGTTACTCTAAAGATAATTCAATTTAAATTGTATTATGCATGGTAGCAAATACGGCAGAGGACCAGATAAAGAAACTGTTGTAATTCATAAAGCAACTACATCAGCTATTTTGATGCTCTATTCATTCATTTTAATGGTATTCCAACTTACAAATACGGTTGTAATCAATTAAGTAATTAACCAATAACTTAAAGGATTTAATTAGCTTGTGTTAATTCTGAATATAAAATTCTTAAAGTAAGAGTCAGTGTCTCGAGTGTCAGTCTTTAACAAATTTTATTGATGTCAAATTTTCATTTTTCCATTGTATTTTTGTTTAGTGTTAAACTCATTGACGTAATAGATTAGTTTTTGTAATAAGTTGTTTTATTCACCTTTAATAGAAGGTATGGGGAAACCTAACTAACGTTGTGTTTTCGCTTAAAGAAAAACGAAACAGGCATAAAAAAAAAATAGCAATATATAGCAATATATACTGAAATATTTTTAAAATGCTTATTATGTAATAATAAAAATAATAATAATAATAATAATAATAGAATTCTTTTCATTCTTTCTATATTTTACAAGAAGTATAATGAAATATCTGTCTAATTAAGGAGCTTTCTTGTGTGGTGTTTTATTTCATGAAGACTTACGAGCAATTAATTAATATTGAAAGAAATTTTATTTCCTGGTGACATCACATTTTGATTAAGATAATTGTTTATTTTCACAGAAATATTGATATTATTGGTTAGAATGTCTTTCTGTTATTTGTATTCATACAATTTGATCCCATTTTCCTTCAAAAAATCTTCTCTGACTCGTGAAACTCCCCTCTGAATACTGTTTGGTAACATTGTGCTGTTCTTTTGTGGGTATTTCTCTTAATGGTTCCCACAAAGGAAATATGCAAAAATAGAATCAAAATTGTAGTTCTTCGTCAGGATGGTATTAATCAGAGACATATAGCCAGTAAAGTGGGAGTTTCTTTGTCCACGGTGAGGAAAACCCTCTCTCGTCATATTCAAACTGGGATTGTAATGAGCAAAGTAGGCCAACGGCGAAAGAGGAAGACCTCGGAAAAAGAAGACCAATACATGATTTTATTGAGCAAACGAAACAGAAGGAAAACCAGCGTTCAAATAGCTGCTGAAGTCAATGCGTCACGCAACAGTAGCATTCCTTCTTCAACAGTGAAGAGATGTTTGAGGGAGGGTTGGTTCAATGGGACGGGCTGCTGATGGGAAACATATTTTTCCAGATTTGAAGTGACCATTCTTTGCGATTTTATGCCCATATCAAACGTTTGGCTCGATTTTTCTCTTCGCAAAAGTGGCTTTCAGGTGTATATATATATATATTAGTGGTGGAACGGATGTCAGTTTTTCAACATCTGCGGATGCGGATCTTTAATTTAAATATCCGCGGATGGGGATGCGGATATTTAGTTAATCTATCAATATAATATAGAATTATAAATATATGACATAATTTTTCAAATTTCGTGATATTACTATTATGGCAGGCAATGCATAAGAATTAAAATTAATATTAATGTTTTCATTATGATAAAAATAATAACTTTCTCAAGAGTTTCAGCCACAGAAAATTCAATGAAACAAGTTTCATTCAATTTTCTGTGTTACCAGGTGTTTATATTTTGAGGTTTATATATTTGTTTGTTCATAAATAATTAATACTTTACATGAAATGTGCATGACTGGGCCTTATAAGCTACTTTATAAGCTAATTTAATTGTAAATTGCATAATTTATTAGAGGTAATATCCGCAGTCAGAAGTGCGGATGCGGATGTTAAAAATGATGCGGATATCCGGTCCACTACTAATATAATATATATATATATATACAAAGAAAGAGACGCCTTCAAATACTTTCGCGATTTTCCTTTTTGCCTTCTTTCCATTCGGCAGGAGCGTACTCATCGAGGAGAACTGCCATGCGATGAACCTTGGGCACCGCTTGTGAACTCACTACAATTCCCCTTGTCCCCATTCGTCGCCTCCTTTTTCTTCCCTACCCGCTCTGCGTTCCTAGGCACCACAACCCCCCGTCCCTTGTTGACCCTTCGCCGAGTACCTTCCTCACGCTCCACAGACTCCTCCATTTTCCCCCACCTCAGCATCCTCCCTCGTGCCACGTCTCTCCGAGCGAACGTCCAGCAAGATTTTTACTCTTTCTCAGGTCGACACTATTTTTCGCTTGTCTCACGTGATCTTTTTTATTGTTCAATTTGCTCTCTGGAGGAGGACTACTGTAGCGACAGAGACGCCTTCAAATACTTTTGCGATTTCCTTTTGCCTTCTGAGAAATAACATTCCATATGAGGATGGCGTTCGACCTCGTTATAATGGATTTTCGGGCACGACGTCTGAATCGCTTCTCGACTTCTCTCCTCTGAAGAACTTCAGTGACACGTTAGGTCTCATCATGTAAACAACGTTGTAACAGGCAATATTGGCCTGGTGTCATTCACCTAACTTTATATAAAGACTTTCATTATCTCGCGCGTATTATAATATTGAAGTCATTAATCAAGTGCACATTTGTACATTTCATTTCAACTGAACATACATTCAAACAACTGCAACTTTTATTTTTCTCATTTATATATCATTTATTTTATTAAATAAATGAAGAAAACTCACTCTATTAATTTCCTAATTAATAACATTATTTGGTCTGAAAAGATCAAGGTGACCCCATCCTCAAGCAATCATAATCATTAACATTAACAACTTAACCTCAGTACCCTTAATAATTAATAACCGAATTAACCTTATTATTATACTGCCAACGAGGCTATATATATATATATATATAGGGCTACAGCGTGGCCAATGTCGTAACACCGCTTCCGAAAAGAAGATCAGCGAAATTAAGTGACATTGGGTCTCCGTAGTAGTTGGATGGAAACCGTCCTCTGCGCCCAGATTATGTAGCGACCCGTGGTTCGGATCCCACGTAAAGCTGTAGGTCCTCTCCGTCATATGTTATAATGTTACAATGTTTCAGACCAACAAAGACTCTAGGATCCACTCATGGCTGGTCTACCTAACTGTGTTCGTAATTGTGTATGTCCTCCGTGGTGGCGGAGGGGACCTACAATTTTACGTGGGTTCCGAACCACAAGAACATAAGAAATTTATGTAACAACTTCCTGTACAATGTGTACATTGGCAACGACCAATTTAGCAAAACTAATTAATTATCGATTTAAAACTAAAGATAGAATCTCTGGATCCAGAGGATCACGTCATAATAGACTACTATCCACAAATATGTTACACTCTATATCTATTTATAACCGACATGCAAATATATCAGATCCAGAGAATCTAGTCAATTTCATTACGGTATCCATCAATACTAGTACCTTGTCACCAAAAATAAGTCACGGTCCATATCGATTGTGGACCAAGTCAAAATTTACAACCATATACATTACAATATATGCACTTAGGAGGAAAAGTGTAGGTGTGGCTGTAAAGACTGTACAGTAATGTAGAAATGTGTGTGCATCCATCTTGGGTCTCCCATTTAAAGGTGTTTGTGGGGCAAGTGAAGATCATGAGTTTTTCAATACCTCACAGTACTATGGGGGGCACCGCTCAGCAGAGGAATCTCTTTAAATGGGGTGTGTAAGGACAGAGAGTATCCCCTAACCCAAGACGCTGCCTCCCTATATCCCACAACACTTGTGTTGAGCTGTGGGATCTATCCCCACAAAGCCTTAATTTTACTACCTTAAACTATACCCAATCTGTCAACATATGCGTCTAATCGATTTTTAAACATGTTTATAGACGTGCTACTAATTACTTCTACCGGCAAACTATTCCACCTATTTACTATTCTATGCGTAAAAAAGTTTTTGGCAACTGCTGTCTCGAACCTTCTACTTGTCAACTTACACCAGTTATTTCTAGTCCTATTATATTGAGATATTTCGAAAAAGCTATCTCTATCTACGTTATCGAACCCATTCATAATTTTGAAAACCTGGATTAGATCACCCCTTAACCTCCTAGACTCGAGTGTTGTCAATTTTAACTCCTTAAGCCTATCCTCGTACGACTTTGACCTAAGCGACGGAATCATCTTAGTTGCTCGTCTTTGAACTCTTTCGATTTTGTCTATATCTTTGCGCATATGCGGATTCCAAAATTGGACCGCGTACTCCAAATGGGGTCTAACTAATGATTTATAAAGTGGAACTATAATATCGCGCGATGATCTTAGATGTTGCGAAGGAGGTTAAATAACCCACTTAAAAAAAAATATATATATATATATGTGTGTGTAGGGTGTCCAAGAAGTCCTGCCCCATGGTCTACTATGTACAGTCCCCTGCAATAGTTCCGCTCCACTTACTCCGAGATGTGGTAGTAACGCAGTCCCTCCTTCTCCTCCTTCCTCCATTCCTTTCGCTATCCCCCTCTCTCGTCCTCCCCCTCTCCTTTCGCTATCCCCATCTCTCTCTCTCTCTCTCTCTCTCTCTCTCTCTCTCTCTCTCTCTCTCTCTCTCTCTCTCTCTCTCTGTTCCCTCCTCCTGCCTCCTTGTTATTTTTTTAAATTTATCTTCATTCTTATTTTCCTTTTTCCTTCCCCTTCACCTCATACTAATACATGACCCTCCTATTATCCCCCCTCTGCTCCCCGATTATTACCTCCTCCCATGTCTCTCATTCCTTCCACTCTCTCAACTACTTTTGTCATCTGTGTTTTTTACTCTTTCCTTTTTAAATTTTAATAAAAATTCCTTTATAAATATTAAAAAATATATTAACAGCTTCCGAAAATGTTTGTGTATGTCAATAAACTTTTTTTTTAAATAAAACACCAAAAACGATGATATTACGAGATCAAACCGTCTACATGGAATCGCATAATTGCTGAAATTAATCATCATAATGTAGAGGAATACAACACTTATTTGTAAGTGTTAATATCTAATCACGATATGACAAAAAGTGTTTCATCACGAATGATCCCAAAATTCGAAGGACTGTAATTCGGTGTGTCAGATTACGATTCGAATAGCATCTAAGTTTACACTGTGATTTGAACCCAGCGACGAAATATATTAAATAATATATATTATGTATGTAAAAATGACTAATTTTAACATTCATTTTTGCATATAAAGACCAAACTCGCGTGACACTCTAACTGTATATAAAATGAAAATTTGGAAACAAATTTAGTTTTCTTTCTATTTTATTTTTCAAAAGTAATTGATGATTTATTTCTTTTTTAAATTATCTGGTTATTTTTTAGATTAAGTTTATTCATGTAATAGTGTCAAATTCTGCAATGTTCATTTTTTATACATTCTCTCTTAGTTGTAAAAGATGAAGTCATAACTCCCCAAAACTCTAACTTAAAACTTAATTTTAAATTTTAAGCATTTAATTTTGGCTCATATGCATGTTCAATTTTAATCCATAATAAAATGCATATTTCAATTTCCATTTTTAGTTAACTCGGCAACTCATGATAACATTAGATCTTTCAATATGCTGTTTAAAAGAAAACTACGACTTCATCTTCAAATATCTTGCTTATCTGCCAGTTTGTTGTTACAGCCAAATTTTATCTTTATCTTCAAATATTTTGCAATATAAATTCAGTCTATTGAGAATAATAAACAAAACAGGTCAACATTAAATAATAATGATGTTACCGTGTAATTTTTCAAATTATCATTCTGGTTATTCTGATCTGACCTAAAGGCTGAAGCATTACCTATAATATTTTAGAAGCAGTAAAATTCAGTCAGAGGATCTCTTTTACTTCTCCTTTGAGCACTACTTTCTCTTCATTCAGAGAACTTAGTTTTAAAAGAGAATAAATAATTTCTCAATACGCTACAAGAAAATTCAGGGAACCGTCAGATAATTTAGGAAGTTTTCACAGAATCGTCTGTTGCCCTACAAGAAGAAATCGGAGTGTAGTATTAAAGACGCTACTGCGATTCCCTACACAGTACCAGCCTACCCCAGAGTGAGAAAATCCGTTGCTGCTACCTAATCAGAACTCCCGTCAACCTCGAACCACCCAAAGCCATAGAAGGAGGGTAAACATATATATTACAAGATAACTGCCCTGTTCCTACTGCCAGGATCATCAGACAGTGGTTTCAGCAACGAAGAGATGTCGAGCTGCTGAACTGGCCCACCAAGGGGTGTGACCTAAACCCCATTGAAAATGTCTGGGCAAATGTGGTTAACGCTTGGGAACCTGGGCAGAAGTGAACATCTCGGCACCTGCTGGAACACGCCATGGCAGAGTGGGAACTTTTCCACGCGAACTCACAAGTCATCTACAATCACGTGGCATCTGTTCCAAATAGGCTACGAGAGGTCATTAATAATAATGGAGGATGGACCAAGTACATATTGAGTAATTGTGTATAATAATGTTATGGTTGTGATGCAGTAACTATATATTTATTTACTTGAACAACTGTCAGTTCCTTGTAATTTGAACATCATGTTTTGTATGTTTTTCAGAAAATCCCTAAATTTACTTCATTCATCTTTATTTTTGTAATAAAACATTGAACTATGCTATCATGATCTCTCCATGGATATACCTTTTCCTGAATAATCATTTATTGATGATGCATGGACTTTAAACAGAAATGTTATTGCCTGGAAGAGAAGACGGTACTACAACTTATCTTACACTTTAACTATAACATGGCCACATCGAAATCTTATGATTGAAAGTTTTTAAAGTATCCCATGTTTGTGAAATAACCTCACAACTCTATTCCCTAAATTTAGGAATAATGCATAAATAAAATACATAGTTGTCTGAGCATTACCACCAAAACTAGAGTGAACAATATATTTATTCTGTCACTGGTTTTCTAAAAATAAAGTATTACTATTACCTGAGAGGGGGAAGAGAAGGAGGGAGTGAGGGTGGTGGACTGGGGTTTAAGAGGGACTGTGTTGTTGCCAAATCTCGGAGAGGGTGGAGCAGAACTATTGCAGGGGACTGTACATTATGGTGCAGGATTTTTTGGTCATCTTGTAAATGTAAGGAATCTTGTACGTTTATACTTTTTGTAACAAAATTTCGGAGCAATTGTAGTTTACGTTCTCCTGACGCAAAAGGGGACACAAACTACACTAGGTCAAAGTTTCAAAGTTGGGAAACGTAAACTACACAAGGCACCATAGGGGGACGTAAACTACACTTGTTCCAAAATTTCTTAATTTCTTGCAGATTGAAAAAAACTTCTAATTTCTTATATAGAAAAGTGTATTTTTCATCTAAAAGTTTTTCTTCTAAATTTCGCTGACCTGAAATTAAAGATGGAAATTAAATACTACTTCAGGTTTTTCCCTTTTGATCACACTTTCTATTGAACAGTTAAAAAATATATTACAGTATTCTTTAAATAATTTGAATTTACAAGTGGTGAAGAAAACATTCTCTACATCTATCGTTGTAACTTAGTACTTTCCTCTTATGGTTAAAAACAAGGTATTTGTTCCTGAGAATCTTCACCACTATGGTTTCAAAATAGCAACTTGACAAATACAGTCAAACGGGTATGTGTGTGTGTGTGTGTGTGTAGTAATTTTTAATTAGAAATTACTACTCACACACAAACACACACACACACACACACACACATATATATATATATATATATATATATATATATATATATATGGGATGAATTTCACAATTAAACACGTGAAATGAATGAATGCTGCAAACCCTTGGAAGGCCTTGGAATCGCTTTTCTTTTTCCTTGTGGGTTTGCAGCATATATATATATATATATATATATATATATATATATATATATATATATATATATATATATATATATATCGTGTGTTTATTTGTATAAAAAATAATATATCAAAGTAAATTAGTTTAAATTAGTTCCCTATAAATAAAAGAATATAGCGTATAAACATAACAAAAGTATATAATTTAATGTAATTTAATATAGTTTAATGTACTACTTAATATATAATAGCACATAAAATTAAAGACATGGGAATAACAGGCAAAGTGGGAAAATGGATCTACAACTTCCTTAGTGATCGTCTGCAGGTCGTCAAAATTCAAGGTATATCATCATCAGAATTGGAAGTACGCAGCTCAGTACCACAAGGGACAGTACTGGCCCCACTCCTGTTCATTATCATGCTAACAGACATAGACAGCGGAGTAAACAGCAATAGTATAGTAACATCCTTTGCAGACGATACAAAGATCAGCAGAAAAATCAGCGATGTACATGACGTGGAGGCCTTGCAGAGGGACACGAACAAAATATACAAATGGTCAGAAGACAACAACATGTCATTCAACGCCGAGAAATTTCAGCTCTTGAGATATGGTAGAAAAGAAGAACTTAAACAGACTGCATATTAGGGTGGAGCGAAAAATACTTTTTTTCTAGTATGAAGTTCTAATAGTGATTAAAGTTGCATTTAGTGGACGAAATATGCCTGCCAAAATATGAGTTCATTTGTTTAAAATTTTCAGCTGCCACCAGGGGGCTAAATTAACACAATTTTGTGTAAAAAGGAAAAAATGCTTCTATTTTAGGTTTGTCAAACTATTATAAAATTTTATCTTAGAATTATCTAATAGTTGATTAAGATTCTTAAATGATAGGAATTCGTTTGTAAAAATGCCTTTTCATATGCTTAATATCTTCAGCTGCCACAAGAGAGCTGAAGTTAACACAATTTAGAGTAACTGAGTCATGTTGAGACTACACTGAATGTTGTGGGGGAGGGTTGGGGAGGGTTTTGGTGTGAAGGAATTTCTTTCTGTGAGTCATTAGAACAGTGTGTTAACACTTGTCTTCTTAGGTAGTAGGCCTAGTCGCTCAGTTGATCGGAGAGTTTTTTAATATGATCGGAATATTATAAAACTTTATTTTAAAGTGATTTATATAGAGATAATATTGATTTTATTATAAAATGCTTGTTATAATGTATTATATAATTTATTTTATTTATATAATATATTATATATACTTATAAAATATATTATATATATTAATTATATAATGTTTTGATGTTACAGGATATTTTGTGATTGTGAATTTTTCTTAAAAATATTATGGCATCAAATACTAAATATAAACATTTCACTAGAGAACATATGAAGTGTGCCATATTTGAAGTACCTTGTGAGATGAGTGATATGCAACTACCAACTTATAACTGCATTATGAAAGATTACCTGTTCACAAAACATTTAGTGAAGGAGCAGATGAATAACAAGGAGCCTTCATTTTCTGAAATAGCAGAGGCAGTTTCCAAAAAGGTAGAAAATATTTGGAAGAAGGCCTCTTTGCCAATAGTTTCACATACACGCGTTTTACAGATGATGCGAGTGTACCATGATAAATACAGGTCCTTATTAAAGCCATACAAGTCACGCAAGGATCAGCCTAAGTACAAAAATCAGCTTGAAGAATTTGAAAACTCTTCAAAATGCACTTTGTTTGACATCTGCACCTGCAAATGTAAGGAGTTTAGGAGATGCTCATGTGAAAAGAGTAAGAAAGTCCCTCCAAAAGAGCAGGATTTTTTAAATGACCAACGAACACGCAGAATAATGGTGATAGGAAGCATTGACATAGCACACACAAGACGATTACAAGCAAGAGAACATCGAAAGGAAATGGAAAAAGCACGTCTGGAATCCTCACAAACAACTAGTGCTGCTATAACCAATACGTCCAACTTACAAATCGAAACAGAGACAAGTGAACTTCAACAACTAGAAGAGATATCTGAAGATAATGAGGAAGATACAACCTCGACTCAATATGTAATATCAGAACAACAGATGCGTGAGCCACTGCCTTCATTAGCAATTACTTGTGATAGATTTAAAATGTCGGACAGAGCTGGGGCTGCTATTGCTTCTGCAGTATTGGCAGATCTTAAAATTGTTACTCCCGAAGACAAAGGGAATATTATAGACAGAAGTAAGCTAAGACGTGAAAGACAAAAACAGAGAAAGGAACTACAACAGATAGGAGAGCCAAAAACCATGCGGGGATTATACTTTGATGGCAGAAAGGATAAAACAATGATTCAAGTCCAGGAGAGTGATGGCTCTAACCACCAAAGAACCAAACGCGAAGAGCATATCAGCATAATATCTGAACCACACTCTCTGTACTTTGCACATGTGACACCTTCCAGTGGCAAAGCTAAATACATTTGCACAGCGCTAGTGAATTGCTTGAAAGAAAGGAATGTTGATATAGGGAACATCGTTGCAGTTGGCTGTGATTCGACAGTGGTTAACACTGGTAGTATTGGAGGCACAATAAGATTACTGGAAGAAGCCTTTAATAAGCCATTGCAGTGGCTGATATGCCTTTTACACCTTAATGAACTTCCATTGCGCCATCTGTTTCATCACTTGGATGGTACCACTACTGGACCAAGAGCATTTTCAGGAGAAATTGGCCGAGCACTTTCAGACTGTGAAAAGCTTCCCATAGTTAACTTCAAACCCATTGAAATTCAAGAGGACATGTGTGAAGTTGATGTAGATGACATAAGTACTGACCAGAAATACCTTCTTGAAATTCACAAGGCTATATCAAGTGGAACATTCTCAAAGAGTCTTAGTCATAAGAGTCCAGGCAATATATCACATTCAAGGTGGCTCACCACAGCAAACAGGACTCTGCGGTTATATGCAAGCACAGAGAATCCTTCAGGCAATTTACAAGAATTAGCTACTTTCATTGTTAGGGTATACGCACCAATGTGGTTTCAGATAAAGCGTAAACCATTATGCCAATATGGTGCTAAACATATGTGGCATATGATTGCAAGAAGCCGGTATCTCCGTGAAGAGCTTAGGAGAGTACATGACTCAGTCATTCAGCGAAATGCATATTACGCAAATCAAGAAAACATTCTCATTGCAATGATAGCTGATGAAAGGGAGCATGTGCGTCAGTTGGGATTTAGGCGTATCATAAAAGCAAGGGCATGCATTCAAGAAACAGATGTTATCAGGTATTTTAAGGTGCCAGAAATAAATTTTTATGCCAAAGACTATACAGATCTCATTATGTGGCAAGATTTTCAGATAGCAGAACCACCGATAACCAAAGGAGTTTCTCTTGATGATATTGAATCATGCATCAAACATGGTACTACTCTTCATTCAGAATTATTTCAGTTTCCATGTCATACACAAGCCGTAGAGAGATGCGTCAAGCTCGTTACAGACGCTGCTGGATCAGTCTGCGGACCTACAAACAGAGACGGTTGGATTCGTGCTACATTAGAATCAAGGAAAAAACAGCCAAAATTTGACACAAAAGCAAATTACTAAATAGTCTTCAGCAAGAACCCTTTCTAGAGGGAGGTTGGGGGAAAGGGTGGTAACTCCGCTAAGGCACGAAATAACGTTTCTTAACTGTCTCAAGCCAGTATAAAGGAGGAGAGACATCCTAATTTATTACTGTTCCCTTTTTCAAGTAAATACAGAATCATACTTAATTGTCATTTTTAAGTTAACTTCAGCCCTCTTGTGGCAGCTGAAGATATTAAGCATATGAAAAGGCATTTTTACAAAACGAATTCTTATCATTTAGAATCTTAATCAAACTATTAGATAATTTAAGATAAAATTTTATAATAGTTTGATAAACCTAAAATAGAAGCATTTTTTTCCTTTTTACCCAAAATTGTGTTAACTTTAGCCCCCTGGTGGCAGCTGAAAATATTAAACAAATGAACTCATATTTTGGCAGGTATATATCGTCCACTAAATGCAACTTTAATCACTATTAGAACTTCATACTAGAAAAAAAGTATTTTTCGCTCCACCCTACGTGCATATTATGCTCCAGATAGACAGGAAATTCAGAGAAGCACGAAAGCGATGATCTCGGGATAATAATGACAGATGATGCGAAATTCGAAACACAAAATCAGATAGCGATAAATAAAGCAAAAAGAGTCGCCGGACAGGTTCTAAGAACGTTCAAGAGAAGGACAGGACAGTAATGATTCCCTGCTAAAAACACTGATTATACCAAAACTTGAATACTGCTCAGTTTTGACGTCCCCATATAAAAGGAAGAAACTAATAAACTAGAAGAAACGCAAAGGCATTTCACAGCCAAGATTGATGGCTGCAAAGAACTCAACAACTGGAAAGACTACGTAAACTAAATCTGTACTCCTGGAAAGAGAAGAGAGAGGTACACATAATCTACATATGGAAAATGATCGAAAAACTGGTACCAAACCTAAAACTAAACCCAATTACCATTCAAACAACACTGGAAAATAGGAAAGGCAGAATGTGTAGTGTTCCCAAATTAAAGCCGACAAGGGACCTCCTCAACTGAAGGAAAATAGCTTGGTTGTCAGGGGGCCAAGACTTTTCAACCAGCTTCCAAAGGACCTCAGAAACGTAACGGGGGTCAAAGTTGAAGTCTTCAAGAAAGACTGGATGCCTGGCTCAGGACAGTACCAGATGACCGGGCGTGCCTGGCTATGTACGGTGGAGAGCGCAAGAAAGCAACTCGCTCCTCCACCAGGCCAGACCTAGAGGTGGGGCCGCCAGCTTGACCTCCGTGTGAAGAGAGACCAACACACGAAACAACATAAGGTTCATAAGGTAATATAGTAATTATTATGTTTTGTAAATTATGTGTAATTGTGTTTTATGTTGGCAGCGTCCTGCTAGTAGTATGACCGCAAATGGTTAGATGGCAATGCAATGATGCAATGTTGCAATGAGTGCCAGTGCCAACCCCCCTCCCCCATTGTTGCAAGTACTACCCCAGTGTGAACCTCAGGGCGCCATAAAAAAGGGGGGAACTCCCCCAGCATACAGGGGGGAGCCCACCTGACTTCTTTTGGCGAGAAGGAGGGACGGCCTCATCCCACAAATGGGTATACCTAACCTAAGAGAGAGAGAGGAGGAGAGAGAGGAAGAGACTATCTAGCTTCCACAAGAGACAGAAGCTCAATGACTGATTATACTCCAACACTTGACTTAGAACTCGAAATCCGCCAGTTGGCGTAGAAGCCAGTGCCTCCAGGTATTATCAGCCAGTTGGCACAGTGTATACATCGTTTGGACGGCCAAGAAGCGCATACAAACGCACGTACACTCGCCGACTCTTTGCCCATAAAGCTCCTATTATTACACACACAAACACACACACACACACACACACAACTATATGCACGCTCATAGGTCGCCAACTCGCGCCGTCATCACCCATTTACACACAATGTTTGAACATCCAAGAAACGCACACAAACGCACGTACACTCCCCTCCTCTACGTCCATAAAGCCCATATTATTACACACACATACAACAATATGCACGCTTATAGGTCGCCCTATTATTACACACATATAACTATATGCACGCTCACAGGTCGCCAACTTCCTCTGTCATCACCCGTTTACACACAACGTTTGAACATCCAAGAAGAGCACACAAACGTACATAGTTATCAATTATTAATTTATTTTATTGTATACATTGCAGCTAGCAAATGTTTCAAATTGTCGATCAGTAATAATAATAATAATAATGATAATAATAGTATTCCAATTTAAACTAGAATAATTTGCCCCAATATAAAGTTCAAATTTGATCATGAATTTTATGAAGCTTCTGATACTTGGGTTTTACTTACTTTAAAACCAACACAAAATGTACATACACACACACACACACACATCCGTCAGTATGCTTAGAAGGCAGCCATTTAGTATACATATAATTAAATAATAATATCGCTTATATATACAACCAAAAGGACTAAATAAAACGCCATTACATCATTCTGTTTATTTAGACGAATTATTAGAATCAATTTCACGAAATATATAGACAATAAATATACAATCCTATATAAACGATGGAATATATATGTTCAAAAAATAAAATAAAAAATAATAATAGCATAAGAAATACGAACGAGGAATTTATATATATAAACAAAATAAAAAAATAACACAAAACGAAGGAGTATAACCATCAATATAACAGTACAAGAGAGGTATATATGTGCATATATATATATATATATATATATATATATATATATATACAGTTAGATTAAATAATTAAATATATTGAAAATAAAAATAATAATATTAAATATATTGAAAATAAAAAATAATAATATTAAATATATTGAAATTATAAACAATAATATACAAAACGATGGAGTATAATCATTAACATGTAAGCACAGAAAAAAAATATATATATACACAATTATATTAAATAACGTGCGGAATGGAAAACTATTATTCTCGTCATGCTTGAACTAATAAGGTGATGTTATTGTATATATATATATATATATACACACACACACCTATTAAAGATTTACCCATTAAAAATTCAAATTTAAGAGACGATGATCTATTTGAAACACCTTATTCTACCGCCTGGTTGGCGGAAAGTGATACATAATATCGATTTTAAAATCTCAATAAATAAACTTGGATCTTCTCTTCGATGGAATATCTCTTAATTTTTTTAAATTGTTTGACGTGAATGTAAAAGCCGATATATATATATATATATATATATATATATATATATATATATATTGTCACAGTTCAGGCAATAAATGGATATTTATTATACGCGATCTCTCGACACCATAAGCTTTAAACCATTGCGACCTGCCCAGATTTCCAATTTTAATTTCCAATGTCGCTAACTCCCTCATATATATTTAAGTCACAGGTAAGGCCATAAACCAGACGTTCTCGCTACACCATAACCTTTATGAGGGACTAATATAAAAATAATAATAATAATAATGTAATCTAATTTAAACTAGAATAAATTGCCGTAATTTAAAGTTCAATTTTGAGGTGCAGCGAGCTACTCTTACTTCCTGATAACTTCGATTAGACAGCGAAATTTATTAAATGAAAGTGAAATTTTTATTACACGCTTGTTACTGATAATTTATAGAAAGTTCTACAGGTAGGACTTTAGAATTATTAAAAACTTTTAAGATTACCCGGTGATGGCAGATGATGCGTATAAAATAATAATATACAAAACGATGGATTATAATCATCAACATATTAGTACAGGAAAAAAAAAATATATATATATACATATATCTATATATATATAGATATACACACACAATTTTATTAAATATTTAAATATATTGAAAATAAACATTTTCTTCAAAATTAACACACACACCACACACACACACACACACCACATTATGATTTCCCATTGTCAAATCCATTTGACACGCCTCCAGAATTCACGGTTCATCCAATTACACCCCAATGGGCGGAGCCCAAGGACCTCTGGTTGGCGGGTAGTCGCGCTTACACATTATGCCCCACCCAAATTTCAACGACGGCCAATAGGAAATTCGCGATTCGGGTATTGGGGGTGTTTACAATTAGGCTCGCGTATATAAAAGGGGGCTTTTTCAACTGGAATTCACAACAGTTGTATTTATCAACCAGTAGTTACAGAAATATCTCGTCATAAG
This sequence comes from Bathynomus jamesi, assembly GCA_023014485.1. Classification (NCBI taxonomy): domain Eukaryota; kingdom Metazoa; phylum Arthropoda; class Malacostraca; order Isopoda; family Cirolanidae; genus Bathynomus; species Bathynomus jamesi. Next base: position 2,093,312 of record JAJOZX010000023.1, on the reverse strand, counting down.
CCAATCACAGCAGCTTTATATTTCCATCGAATTGTTTGAAGATGGAGATTTCTATGCAGGGGCTGCGCTGCGCTCCACCTTTCCTCAGCAGCAGACCAGAATGATCTTCTCTCCACACAAAACGTTAATGATATCTGCAATGATCCTGCGTTTGAACCAACAGAAGTCTCTGCCTTCGCGATGTTAGTAATTAATTTAATTTGTGAGTCGGGCTATATACATCGTTTCATTCAGTGCCAGTGTTAAATAATTTATAAAAATCGTAATAAAGAAAGGATATAAGTTTAGGGGACGAAACCCGGTGCCGTCAGACAGAGCGTAGCACACCCATCTATTCATCCTTTTGAGCTGTAAATTAGTGTATTTGTAACGCCTTGCAGATCTCTCTCTCTCTCTCTCTTCATATATATATATATATATATATATATATATATACCTCTGTGTGTATTTTGGTGAAAAACAATGGGTTTTTAATTATTGCCCATTCTGTGATTCCTTCGTGGTTATTTCGGCATATATATATATATACATATATATGGTGTAGTTGTAATAATACATTTCTTGATAACTTAAAAATTTATAGAAAGTTCTAAAGGTTAGGTTTTAGAATTACTAAAATTTTTAAGAATTGCCTGCGGACCCGGGCTCGAGACCCGGTGCAGGCAGACGAAGCGTAACACACCCATCTAATCTTCCTTCCTGATGACATCATTTAAACAGTTGAATTTTATTATACGTTGAATGTATCATTTGAAAGTGAAATTTTATCACACGCTTGTACTAAAAAATTTATAGAAAGTTCTGCAGGTAAGATTTTAAAATTATTAAGAACCGGGTTCGTTACCCGTTACCGGCAGATGATGCGTAGCATACCCAACTAATCTTACTTTTGGAACTTGTCAGGATATGGTAGAAAATGGTAGAAAGCATGTTTTAGTAAAATTTGGCTTACAGAACTAGCGTCCGTTAAATAAGACTAACGTACAAGTGGAAACCTTTTTTTTTATGTCTGCATACCAATTCATCATACATCTCAGTGTCGCACAAATCGAATAATTTTAAAAATTTATAAATCCCTTCCCACGTGACTTGTGTAGGAAAATGAAAGACAATGCATGCTACAAGTATTACTAAATATCCTTGGAAACGGTAAGGATTCCAGACAATTTCAGGGAAATGTAGCTGTTCGATAAATTGTACAGCCACAGGGTCACTCCTGGGTTGAGTGCCGAGTGAATCAAAAGAGTACATTCTTTCCCTATTTTTAAAATAGATTGCAAACCAATGAATCCCTTTACTACCAATAACAGCTGTCTTCACGATAAGGCTATACCAATCTATCGTACTTGGCAATTTCAATTTTTCATTCTTCGCAAACGCATCGATAAATTTGGAGTGTGTGATTCGGTCGGTTTTTATTACTCTCTGGAGTGTATTCGTGTCCATTTGAAAAGTCTGTAACAACGTTCCGGAGGCGGTCAATTTCTATTAGAGCTTGTGATTCGAGGTACACTAGTACACTAATAGGCGCGTCTATAGGGTTGGCGAATTGCAATCTGACTGAGATGTTCCCAATTTGTTGTGGATTTAAGTGTGTATTTACACTAGCAGATTAGTCGGGGTAATATGAAATGAGTAAAGGTTATATTGTTTGACAAATTCTTTCTACGTTACGCCAAATCCAAGCTCGTCAGAGCCACCTGCATTATGGGCGAGATTAGCTCTCGCGCAGAGCGGGAACACCGCGTCTGATGAGTAGTCCGTAACCATAGTCCCGCCCAATGCAACGCCATTTACGTATAGAGTTATATTATTAACGCCGAAATTCTCGAATTTAAAGCGTGATCCTGCATTACAATTAATATCTTTTTAGGTAGAAGTCCCAGGGACACGTTTTCTAGCTGTTTCGAGGCCAACCAGGCGGGCACCGTGTATAGCTTGATCTGTAGTCTGTTAATTGGGTATTTTACTGTTGCGTGTATTAAATTTTTTCAATTTCTACATATTTCTGGGAACTTAATTTCACTCACCATACAGGCAGAGATGTTTTCATGATGTAAATCACAACAGGTTTTGCTCCCTCTTCTTGATCAGGTCCCAGATTTATGCAGATCTCAGGATTCGTGCGGTTGAGTTTTAGCTTCATGTCGATGCCGTTCATAAGCAGTTTATCCTGGAACGTGAAGTCTGTATGAAGACATCCAAAACATTCGTATATATTTTTTTTAGACTTTTTAAATTTATCCTTTATACTACTTTCATCTTTAGTCTGATAATAGCCCTCGGCAGGTACAAAGGTGTCCTTCGCTTCTTTTGAAAAGTTGAGGACATTTTCCAGATAGGCTCGTAGGTGATAATAACACGTACGTGCCGAGATGTTAACCTGATTTAAATACACCTCACACTGGCTGAATATGGAGACTAGAAAGTTGGTTTCAGGGTATGCAAAGTAACTATCGTCGTAGTCGGTTCCATCTGAATGGGCTATACGCAGCTTAGCATACATATACATGCAGCTTGGATCAAAAAAGTATGGGACTGAGTTCGGTATCACGAATTCCATACGGGCACTCGGTGAACTAATTGTGTTTAATGGGTTAATTGTAATGAAGTCGCTATGCTCAATAGAAACAAGTGTAGGGGGTATATCAAAGAGGGACAGTTCCGATTTACAGCATTGTGAGCTGTATGAATGGATGAAACGCGGCATGACGTGTCAGAAATAGTTCCACCTCTCTCGACAAGTAGTAATCAGCCTATGATTCGTGAGAGTAGTGTCCTCAGCTTATATCAGTTAAAAAAATGATCAGCCATAGGCTTCATACGCTTAGAACACTTCTTTTTTGGTGTCCTTTTACGTTTAGCGCCACGTGTTGGCAACCCGTCTTTCCTGACAGCCCTCTTCTTCTTCTTTCCTCCACCACGCACATTTCTCTTTGTATCTTTGATGATTTCGTCCCATGTGCATTTTAAATGTTTTTTTTTAGAGCTTCTTTAGGTTTAGTTCTACCCATTATATCTTCTACCGCATTAAAACCTGATTATAACGCATTCCTCCCGAGATATCTAGCACTCCTCCTCAACAATGGGACAGCCGTGCGTAGTATGGTTGAAAAAATGGAACCAAGCCCACTCCCACGCTGATATCTCACCCCTCGATAGACTATGAAAGGCGTTTGGGTCATTATAACTGAATGCGACGAAAGTGTAGCTTCACTGTTAAGCCCCCATCAACGAAGGGCAAATTTTTCCCTCAATCGTTCTTATATATATATTGAGATATTGGTTAATAGATTAGTCGCAACAGTCACATAATGGAGCTTGTCATATGTAATGCTCAAACTCTTCCCTCTCTGGTTGGGAGTGTACAATGCGCAGCAGGCGCGCCTGGGTGTTACCAACAAACTGATGCTCCATGATATTGCTGTAAATATAGCACATCTCTGGGGATGGATAGCTTTCACCCAATTTCTCCATTTTCAACTGATACATTAAGCTGGACAAGTCATGTTGTGCCTCGTGAAAGGTATCTCTTTGGAGGGCTGTACCATATCGACCCTCGACAAAAATTGTGAACAGCTCTTTGTCTTTAATATTTCTACTAAGCGTTGATTTTACCTTCAACGTGCGTGCAGGCGTGTCTATGTTTACGACTTCAAAAAGTAAATCGTTTGTCAGGTATGACTTTTCAAGACTCTTGTTTAACCCCGTCACAATGTCAGTGGCTATGTCATAATGACCGATTCCTAGTGTTACATTTGTACTATATACTGTACCTCACCGAACATGACTGATCGCATAGTGTTGTCTCAGGTTATACCTAATTTTTCACATTCATCGACTCTTCTAAGGATCAGAAATATGATCTGCTCATTTTCAAGAGTTAAAAATTTGGTCGCTAGCTGGAATTCACAAACACCAACTTCGTACGAATCACGTTCCCACTCAATGGGCCCATGAAGTTCTGTTACAAAGTTTGCCAGGGTGTTGTTAGGATGTACAGACAGAGAAGAAGAAGACGGGAGTGTGACTTAGAAGTGGTTAGGCGCCATGATGCATACTATTTAAGCTTCATTATTGTAGCAGCTTTTATATAGGTGTTGAAGCTGTCTCGGTACCCTAGCCATTTCACTAGGTACATTTTTCTCTTTCCTGAACCTTTGCTGCCTAAAATTTATAAAATTTTAAACACACTTTTTCCTAAATTAAATGTCACTTTCTGCAACTCCTCTCGGTAAAAGCTTCCTGCGATTTCCTCCCAATTCAAATCTTCAACGTAATACATCACTATCTCACCTTTAAGTCTCATAGTACTAACTTTAATAATCTCACGTGTCCATCCTTGCAAATCCTTTCTCGGATTTATTTCCCGCACGTAATAGCCTAATATAATCATTGATTTTGAAACGTGTAGAATGTGGTGGCGGTGCTCAATCTCTTCTCACCTCTGTGCGCGTACCTCTTTCTTAAAATTCGCTAGGTTTTGTACCAATCGTACGGTGGTGTGAACGGTTGTATGACGATGCCAATGACTCTAGAACGTTTATATATGAGGGGTCGCGCGTCTTTAGGTACCTAAGCACCACCACAGGCGAAAACGTGTTTTTGATGGATATCACTATTTTCACCCTTCCTCTATCGCGTGGTTTGGGTTATAATGACCTTACGACAGTAGAAGTATGGTTGAAAACCTTATGAAGCGAACTACATTTTTCACCTCTATCGCCAACTAAAAGTTCACCAAAAGTTCGACATAATAAGAAAATAAAAAAATTAAAAAAATATATATATAAAATATAAAATATGAAAATCTATTCCAAAAACTAATCAACATCTTCATTAGCATACTTGGAACTCTAATTTATCCAAAAACGAACGTTCTAGCTCAATTAATAACAGAGATACTTTGCGAGAATATTGCTGCACTTTGGAGGCGATATCTGGCGAATTTTAATTTTGGCGCTTAGGTACCTTAAGACGCTGGACCCCTCATATCTAATTTTGTTTTTATGTGTAAAATAGCGAGGCATGCGTTCCATTATGGTACGTTCAACTCTTCCAGCTAAAGAGGCCTTGTGTATAGACCTGCTAATGTAGTAACTGATATTAAACTCTGTCAGCATGTTCTGAAAAGAGCGGCCTATAAAGTCTTTCCCCATATCCGTACAAAAATAGCCAGGCACCCTATTTTCTTTCAACATCAACGTTTTGGTACCTTTAGCAACTGTTTCAGGCGATTTATTTTTCAGAGGAATTAGCCACAGATATCTAGAGAATACATCTATTATGAATAGGATGTAGCGGTATCCGTCATTATATATATATATCTTTGCATCTCTGTTAAATCCGCTTGCCAAATAGAGTCAATCGAAGCCGCTGTTTTCTTGGCCGTTTTAAACCTTTTTCTCACCGGTTTATGAAGTGTATAAGCATCCTGCTCCAGCAAAAACCTCTCAACATCTTTTTTCCCTACCCAATCATTGTAAACACCTCTGTACAGTCTATTAGCGCCGCCGCCATAGGAGGCGGGGTTGGAAAAGTCATAATAGCGTTTTCTTAATATGTTAGCCATTTGCGTATTTTAGAGACACGTGGATAAGGTTGCCGTTTGTTCTCTTCTTTCTCCTCTTCAGATAAGCTACTGTTGAGGGTGATGGCGTACTCAGTTGTGACACATGCGAGACTTGCTCCAAGTCTTTTAACCTATTCAGATTTCCTATCAATGTTTTGGGGGATATTTATTTGTTGTAGTCTTACTTTAATATGCTTCCATCCTGTTGGTTAGGGCCTGTTCCACTTTCTCACCAGATCATGGACAATGTCGCCGATATTGGATCCCTGTACCCTTGTTCCTTCAACAATGACCTCGCCTGTATCGGTCAAATGTATGATTGGGTCCTCACTCTATAGATTATAAAGACTTAAGCCTTTATTGCTCAATGTATGTGGGAGATTGCTTTTTAATACATGCTCGATGTGTTGCTTTACGTTATTCTTTGGCTAGTCATCTCTAACGTCGGGCAGAGGTTGTATGTCACCATGGTCAACGTGCCTAATAACCACGGGGAGCTCTGTCTGATTCTTATAATCTTCGTACTCATGAAGAAATTTCTGCAGAGCCTCTTGGTACAAGATCCTTTTCTCATCAGGTGACTTTTCACTGTTTAATAAGGCTAACAAATCGATTTCCATTCTTTTAAGCCTACTTTTACGAGGTTTTAGAACCGTGTCTGGCATCATTGAACTTTGCAATGAAGCATACACCTCGTGGAGCGTGTGATTCAAGCAAGCGCACGTATTATATTCTTGTAACGACGAAGGCGAACATTCTGAGGGGGTTTCATTACCACATTTCATTTTATAACATTAAGACAGATTTTTCAGATGCGTTTTAAAAAGTCGAAGTCGATATTTTTTAAAAACTTCTGCTGCAGTTCCCGGGGCAACCGTTGATAGATTTTTATTAATTCACGATATTTCTTCAACCTATTTGTCATTCTGGAGTATACACCATTTCAGGCTCAATTAGGAATATATTCGATCTTAGAAGCACCCTAAACGTGTTTCACGGGTGAAGGCCACAAAGCATATATCCGTAACGCTGACTTGTGGTTTCTTTATAAACCTACAAACACTTCTTACGCTGATTCGGGAACATTTGATCGGTTAATACTCCAATTTGTGACACATCTCTACGTTGCGCGAATAAGACTAAATACTGTGTATTTAACGACACATCGCGCATGTATCTATTTTTTAAAAATAGATTCTCATTGATGAAGAATACGCTTATCTTTAATGATTTTAAGCATAAACACAGTTTTACCACATCCTGTAGGGCAAGATATAAGACATGTGGAGGGGTTTGTGAACCTGAATTTTTCTACAGATTCCATCTATAAACACGTCACACCCCTAAGTGGGTCATTTACAAAATATAACAAAATTTAAGTGCTGCTCCTTTTATTCTTGTTTTTCTTCTTCCGCAGAACCGTGAATGACGACGATGTACAGCTCCCCATCATCGATATTACAGATGACCCCGATGACCGTGTAACTACAGACTCCACTCCCACTGACGAACCCTTACCAGCGATACCTTTAGCACGCGACAATTCAAAGCGGAAGCATGATGAAGAACCCTCCACGTCAGGTATAAAGCGTGCCAGGATTGCGCCGGTTCTTAGACCCCCAGTAATAGAGCCCCAACCCTCTAGCTCTTACGACACAACCCCCACAATAGTACCTTCCTCAAATATACCCCCTTATTCCTGTTCAATTCCGGGTACTTCCTCCACACCAGCAGCAGCAGCTTCTCTTCCTGTGTAGGAAATCGGTACGTGGTCAGGGTAGACCCTGGATCCCTGAATAGCAACGGTGTTGGACTGCGAAGCGTAGTTCAACGTATTGTGAAGTTTGCCCTTCAGACCAGCGACGAACGTGAAGTCCGGACGAGGTTGTTCTTCAGGTTCTGGTCAGATGATTTTTGGGTAGTAATATCGTTCCGACGATTGGCAGCTGTAGACATAGAATATATCTTGGGCCGTATAAAGCAGGCCTCTCAAACTAGTACAGCCTTCAATATAGACAAATTCCCGGTAGATATTGACAGAGTATTCCGTGTTGCGGGTCATAGTGCCACACCTTATACTCTTAATCTCAATTCTCAATCTATTTACAGAAAGCATTTAAACGTCGATCGTGGTTGCGGCTTTATAGCAATAGTCTTAGCTCATATGTTCACTGTACTAAATACAGTCGCGTATAATATCTGCTACTTACGGTTGTGCAGAGTGCCCGTAAACTGGCTTCAGATTGTAAGTTTGAGTTTGAGTGTAATATGGGTCCTGAAGAGCTGAGAAGGGTCGAGCAGGAAATGAATGTTCGTATAGTTGTATTTGGAATGGATGATCGTCGTAGACCTGTGTATGTTTTTAAAAGCTGTGTGAGAGATCGTACAGGACTTTTACTTATTTTAGGATTGTCAGGAACATCGTATCTCCCCATCCATAATATAAGGACTCTCTACGCTAGTTATGATAAAAGTCGAAAATATGGAATGCATCATGATTTGTGTAAGGGTTGTCTCGAGTTTGCGGATGATATAGTGAAACATTGTAAGGAATGCTACATGGTATGTGAGCAGTGTAAAAGCCCCAAATGTAAAAGTCGTGTAGTTGAAAACGAGAAGAGGGAATGTAATGTGTGTAGACGTACACTTTTCAATAATAAATGCTTTGAGCTCCATAAATCAATTGGCATTTGCAGGAAAATGAGAATCTGTGAATGTGGCATGTTTCATATGATGGATAATTGGGGTAAATTTGCGCATATATGCGATGGAATTCACTGTTCTACATGTCATGAAAAATATAAGGCGGATGGAGTGAGGCATGTATGTTATACGAAAGATGCTAAGCCTAAAATTAGCCCTTCTATAACCGTGTACTACGATATAGAAACATACACGACAGCCCTGTGAAACTCTTTGTATCCTATATTGCCAATTTAGCGGACAAGTTAAAAAAAATGACTCTGTATATTCATGCTCATAACGGAGCAAAATTTTACACACAGTTCGTTTATAAGGAGTTGCTTGAACCCTAGACATCGATCATATTTACAGGCGACTAATTGAAAAGAGGCAACAGACAAATACAAATGCAGATAAGAGGTAATGTTCCGTTTAAAGACACCCTGCTGTTCACACCTTGTAAATTAGCCAAGTTACCCAAGGTCATGGGCGTAGCCGCTGAAGTTTGAAAAGGGTATTTCCCTTACACTTTCCTCACTAACGAAACTTTAAACTACGTAGGACTGCCTCCCCCCAAAACATTACTTTACACCAGCATGAGTGATATTGAGAGTGAAGATTTTTACCGCTACTACAACAGTTTTAATTAAACTAGTCCATACAATATAGCTGACGAATGGAGCGTTATTGCGTGAATGATGTGCGCGTGCTTAGAGTATGTTTCCAGACCTTTAGAAGGATGTACATAGCCCGTTTCAAATGCAATCCGTTGCAAGTCGCAACCACGATCGCCTCATTATGTTTAACGGTGTACAAGAATAACTTCATGCCTAAAGACACCTTAGCCGTCATTTACACAAACAATCACCGCAGTTTTGGGCACAAGGCTATTTACTGGCTCATACACCTACAGCAACAGACTGAGGTATACATAAAACATGCCCGCAACACGGGGGAAGTACCCATTAAGGTCACTATTCGTGTTTTTTGGGGTGACGGTCTAAGTGAGGATCCAACCACTGGTGAAAAGACTGTGTACTTCTTTAACGGCTGCTGGTAGCATGAATGCTCACGTCCTGAGTGTTCGTCACATGGGACCTCCATAGAAGATCCCCCGCCGACAGCCTCGCATGGACCCGTAACCGCGATCAACTTATAGGCACCCAGTTCACTCACAAGATCTTGTGGAAGCATAAGTATGATGCACGGATGGAAAAAGATGGCCAGTACAGTGAAGAAATAAGGGCCATCAAACGTTCAGTGGTGTTGGACCCCCTCAAATGTGGTGACAGCTTGTTTGGAGGGCATACAAACCCATTCAATCTATACTTTCCGCATACGGAGGGCGTGAAACTCCATTACTAGGACTTCTGTTCTTTATATCCCTACTTCATGAAGAACAATCCGTACCCCGTAGGTGCACCTGAAAAACTAGTGGGTCCCGCCATGCCAACCATCGAGGAGTTCTCAGTTAACTTGAGTGAGCGCTACTTTGGATTCTCTTTCGTAGACGTGCTCCACCCTCGCGATTTATGGATGCCGATCTTACCCGTCGTTATAAATCACAAGCACATTTTTTCCCTGTGCGTGAAGTGCGCAGAGGAGAACAATGGGGATTGTAATCATACTGTACATCCAATCAGCATAAGATCAGAGGTGTATATACAAGCCCTGACATGGACCTAGCCGTTCGCCATGGATACAGAATATTGAAGATACATGAGGCATGGAGGTTTCAGAAGCTACCCAACCTTTACACGCCATATATAAACGCTTTTGTGAAAGCTAAGTTAGAAGCATCGGTTTATCCGCGAGGAGTTGACACCGAAGATGAAAAAACGGCTTATATTCAGCGTTACCGTGCCCATGAATGTATACAGCTTCACCGCTGCCAAATTGTTAAGAATCCTGACAAGCGCTTTAGTGCAAAGTTGTGTCTAAACAGTCTTTAGGGGAAATTTGCACAGAATACTGCCAAAGGGAACGTTCATTTGGCACAAAGTTATAGCGAAGTCTGGAATTATGCCAACGCTCCCAATAAAGAGGTTATGGAGATCGTGAATGTAGGTAATACTTACATAATAAAGTTAAACATCACTGAATTGGTCACAGATACCTCACGGGCTACAAATATACCTGCAGCCAGCTTCACAACGGCCTACGCCCGCATCAAGCTTTGGGGACTACTGCACTCTCTTGGGCGGAAGGTGCTGTACGCTGACACAGATAGCGTAATATTCACAGCGAGGGAGGGTGAATACATTCCTGCTATTGGGGAATTCTTCGGAGAGTTAACTGACGAGATCAAGAATGAGCATGGTGATGGTGCATACGCTGACTCATTCCTATCAACAGGGCCAAAAACTTATGGGGAGGGTGCGGGAGGATATGAAATATATCGTGAAGGCTAAGGGTTTCACGCTTAACCATACGAACCGACGAGTCGTTAACGTTGATTCGTTGAAGGATCTAGTGTGCTTGGAAGATGAGGGCAACCATCCACCCCAACTGACTGTGGGGATCCAGAATTTTCGGGCGCAGAAAGTCGGGGTGTGAATGAACTTAGGGGCACGAAGGTATACCGTAACACCTATAGGAAACGTTACCAGGTGCCTGGTACCTATGATACCGTACCCTTTGGATACCTTAATCCTTGATTGTTTATATATATATATATATATTATATATATTATATATATATATATGTGTGTGTGTGTGTGTATTGTGTGTGTATGTTATTTATTACGTATATTTGTTTCAATTAGGGTTTCATTTTCTCCTTTGCGTGCGTGCCTGTGTACAATCCTAAGCTCTGCCCACTGTAAGATCGGTCACGTGACTCCTGCCACTACCTGAGCATATCTCTATCCCTGCGTTCTCAGTTGGCCGCTGCAAACCCTGGGATTCAGACGCGTATTTTCTCACGTAGACGAAAAATAGTGATGGCGACTTTTGTTATTGCGTGTTCGACGTTTATGAAGAGGTATTCGGTAAAGTCGGAAGATGTGGTGAATACTGAAAGACTGCCTACCCCCTCTTCCTTTGAGGCTTTTAAGGATACATTGAATTGCGCGAGGGAACAAGATGTTCAAATACTCTATGGATATTCTGGCGAGAGTATTGCCGGATTTCGGGGCACAAAGTATGTAATGGACTACATTGTAGGGCTAAACTGTATAAAAGCGCAAATATACCTTGAGGTGAAAGAAACAACGCGTGCAGAAGAGAAGCAACGGATATGGATAATAAGTCTTGTTGATGAGTGGTGTGACAGGCGGTATTATGTCATGCTGCATCATACTGAGTACGCGTACCCTGCGGCTAAGATTGTAAACCTTTTCATCATGAACAATCTAAAGTACTTTTACCACTACATTCATATATATCATGACGGGGTTCGCTAAAGGCCTGTGTGAGTTTTTGATAAAATTTAGAGAGAGTATCGATTGTTAAACAAAAAGGATAAATACGGTCACATGTTTCTCTGAAATAGTACGCCGGAGTGTGAATAAAATGTGTTTAGTTCGTGAAATTCCCCCTAAGCGAAAGTGTCTGGTGCGTATTCTGGGGAGTGGGAGCGATAAAACATTAAAACCGATATTGCTTCATGTATCGGAAAATTTCTCAAAACATCTACCCAGTATAATGGGATACAAGTATTCACGTCGTAAAACTCTGTACACGTTTCATCAGCTTATGGTGAGACTCGCTCCTGCCGTCAAGCTGTTCCGCCCACCGGTGGCTCATACCGTAGTCATCTCAGAGCTTGAACCGACTGGACATGCATTCCTCCAATACGATGGAACTTCCTTTGAGAAGCATTCTCAATGCCGCGTACGATGTGTTCGTGACGAAGTCATTGAGCAATGAGCATGTTCAGGCGTGAAACCGGTACCATTAACTATACACTTGAAACAATTTGCAGGCAAGCATCTCTGGTAAACGTAATGTTATTTATTTAAGTGTTGAGGAGATGAAGTCTTCGTGATAGTTCAGAAGTGGGGTGAGGACCGTTATAAAATAACTGTAGGTGTAGGTACAAGAAGAGAACAGATTAGTGATGCCCCCTCATATGCCGTTGTTTGTACGTTGTATATAAATAACGATCAGCCATGAATTAATATACCACTGATGTGGAAGAATGCATTTGATAATAACGCTCTTGTCCCCAAGCGAAACCGATTCATCCTCGACAGAATGTTTGAAATCGTCGGATTCCGCGAGCTGAAGCCTATATTAGACGCGCGCGTTACGTATACGATTATTTTGACACGGTTATTAAATACGCATACACCGCTCTGCTCGATGGATTTATCGAATGTAGGAATGAAAAAGGTGAGAATGGTCTAGAGCTGGAAGCTTATTTAAAAGGTTTAGACTTTTCGAAATATCCCGAATTTTGGTACAAAGGACTTGAGCGGTGCAGGGCAGAGCTCGCCTACACTGTTCACCCTGAAGAGTTGTACCTCTATATACTAAGCAGCTGTCGTTACGATTTGGTAGATTATTTCAATTGCCGCTATGCAGTGTGAAGAAGAGTTCACGATTGAAAAGCACGGGTCGGTAAGAAAAACCCTCGATTGGAAAGGAGTGTTTATAAACTTGTATTTAATAATGATGTGGTGGCTAAAAATAGTATTGAACGATATGAAGGCCATTTACATCGAGTATAGGAGCCCGCACATGTTGAGCAGTGAAATAATGTTAAATTGTATTTACTGCGTAGTGCAAAGCAATAATGGTGTGACTGTGGACTCGATTACGTGCGAGTTTAGTGTTTTAGTTAGATGCAGTAGAACATAAAGTATTTTGATGTATATTTATTTTCAATATATTTAATTATTTAATATTGTGTGTATATATTTTTTTCCTGTACTAATATGTTGATGATTATACTCCATCTTTTTGTATATTATTGTATTTTTATTTTCAATATATTTAATTATTTAATATAATTGTGTATATATATATATATATTTCTTGTACTAATATGTTGATGACTATACTCCGTCGTTTTGTATATTATTATTTTTTATTTTTTGATTATATATATATTCCTCGTTCGTATTTCTTATATTATTATTAATTTTTATTGCATATATTCCTCGTTTGTATAGGATTGTATATTTATTTTCTATATTTCGTGAAATTCATTCCAATAATTCTTCTAAATAAACAGAATGATGTAATGGCGTTTTATTTAATTCTGTTGGGTGTATATATAAACAAAATTATTATTTAATTATATGTATACCAAATGGCTGGTTAGGCCTTCTAAACCGACTGACGGATTTCTAAGCCAACTGTCAAAAATATCTGAATAGCGCAATCTGGCAGCTGAAAAGCTAATTAATATATACATCTGCCTTCTAGGTCTTCTACGTCAACTGGCGGGTTAAGCCAACTGGCGGATTAAGCCAACTGGCGAGCTAAGCCAACTGGCGAAAAGCCAACTGTCAAGAATATATGCTTTAATTAAATAAATAGCGCAATCTGGCAACACAACCCAAATAATGTAAACCTGGACAAGCCATTTACGCCTTCTAAGAAGCCTTCTAAGCCAACTGGCTGATTAGGATCTCATAAGACAGCGGGCGCTCGGATGAACTCTCATTATGCGTCTGGCAGGAGCCAGGCGAACACCCCTCTATCCTTCTTATGTTATGGCTTAGGTTAGGTTTCCCTTTGGGGGGTGAGGCCGTCCCAGCTTCTCTCCCAAAGACCCTCCTCCTTTCTCTCCCTCTCTAAGGTTAGGTGTACCCCTTTGGGGGGATGAGGCCGTCCCACCTTCTCCCCCAAAGAGGTTAGGTGGACATCTCCAGCTTGCTGGGGGAGTTCCCCTTCATTGCAGCTTTGGGGATAACCCCTCCCCCTTGTTGCATAACCTCTTGCAACATTCCCCTTTGCAACATTGATCAACATTTGCAGTTGCATTGCACTCGAACCTTTTGCAGTCATACTACTCCTGCTCACCCAATTTAAAGAACGGCAACGAATTCAAAATAAAACGGCCAAATTCATCAGGACAGGAGAAGACTGACTCCAGGAATTTTAATGTTCGGGCGAAACAAGAATCACTGGATGAGGTTTTCCAAGAGAGCCACAAATGTCTGCGAGAAAAATTCAGAAAATTCAGCTGGAAACATACAATGAACTAAATATTAAAGAAGTACCTCATGAAAGAAAGTTTCTCTGCTCAAAAATTGATGAACTTGAAGAATTTGATGAACGGAATTTGACAATCTAAACAGAGTTTGAGAATTTAAACTTGACGAACAGAAAAGAAGATGAAAGGTTGTGAATACCGATTAACCCTTTCGTTCGAGAGAAAAGAGATGACAATGTGTCAAAAGTGAGGTACCACATGCTCTTCTTAAAGGAGAAGGCATGCAGTTAAAGAGTTCAGGAGCAGTGTCCGTTATTATAACGATAGTAAAGAAAGTGTGAGGCAACATTGCGGCGAAGAGAGAGGGATTGAAGACAGTCAGTAAGAGGCGGGGAATTGAAAACACTGTAGTAGTCCAGGCAATCTAGAGCAAAAATAGCTTCAACCTGGACAAAATTGCTTCAGAAGCTTTCTAAACTGTTTCCAGCTCAGGAACCATTGCAGAATAACATATCCAAAATCCGACAAAATTGGACCCCGGGAACACCCCCAAAAATGAAATTCAAAATGGCGGACTGGCAGTTTCCTACGAAATACAATAAATTTTAATTTCGCTTTGTAGAGAGAGTTATGACGTTTTTCTTGATCAGTAAAATGTTTTAAAACACATTTTCGTTTCTAAATTAACCTATATGACACTAAAAATTGTATTAGGCGGCTAGTATTAAACTATGACGTCACGTAATGTAAATAAAATATACTGTATAGAGTGTATGTGAGAATGGACATTGCTACATCTTTATAAACTTATTATATACAACTCTTTAATTCCTACTACCCACTATCAAATCTGCGTATTTGTGCTTGTCATTTTCTTTAAAACTGTTATTATGTACTCCTTTTAAATACTGCAACACAGTTTATTAATTTGTGTTTTCTGTTTCAGACTGACTCGGTGTACGGCTGACTCGGTGTGCGTCCGCCTTCAAGAATGCAGACCCCTGAAGAATTGTGCGTGATTTGTAAGGAGAAATTGGACAGCGGACAGGAAGTGGTTCACATCTCGCAAAAAGGAGCAGATGGTATAAATGCATCCAGCCGCAGCCGTGGAAGCGATGTTGTTGCAACAGCTGGAATAAGTGTTCACGTTGTATGTAGGAAAAGGTTTACGGATAAAAAGACCATTGAAATAAAGAAGCGACAGACCGCAGCCGAGGCAATACCAAGGAAAAGTGCTCGTTTTCATGAATACGCATTTTCCAGTGCTACTCACTGTTTGTTTTGTGATACCTTTGTGGACTTTTTTTCCAAACACAAACCAAAATCAGAGCATGTCAAAATAAGAACTACAGAGTTCTCCGAAACCATAAAAAGGTGCTGTGAAAGCCGCTGCGATGAATGGTCGTTTAATGTAAAAGGCCGTCTGGAGTATTATCTTCGTGATCTTCCTGCTGCAGATTGTGTCTACCATCACACCTGCAGCGTAAATTTTCGAAGTGGAAAAAACATTCCTCGCGCATACCCTCCGACGATCATGATTCGAAGAAAGGGAGACCAACTAATGAAGAGCAACACCAAGCATTCCTTCAGACCTGTGCTTACCTGGAAGAGAATGATGATGAACAACTGTTGATTGGAGACCTAATTTCCAAAATGGAGGAATATCTTCAAGGAAGTCAGAGCTCTGTCTACGAACGCAGGCACATGAAGAGAAAGCTTTTAGAATGTTACGGAGACAAGATCATAATATCAGGTGAAAGTGGGAAGGCAGATGTAGTAACACTACGAGAGACAGCTAATGAAATTCTTATAGATTATCACAAAAAGTCGAAAGAATGTGATATAGATATAGAGCTACAGAAGATTTACCTAGTAGAAGCTGCTGCAAAAATAATCAGAAGTGATATCAAGTCTGTCGACTCGCCTAGAAAAGATGTGTATCCATCTCCAAATGACATCACTTCAGAAAGTGCTCTTGATTACATTCCCAACAGTCTGAAATTGCTATTATCAAAAGCATTTGCGGGACAAGATGCTTCAAGAAAAATAGGTGCAATTGGGCAGAGCATTATGCAAGCAACCCGTCCTAGAGGATTACTATGTCCACTACAGATCGGTTTGTCGGTTCAGCTACACCACAACTTTAGGTCAAGGTACCTTATTGACGTTCTCCATCAGCTGGGTTACTGTTCGTCGTATGCAGAAGTAACAAGATTCGAAAAAACGCGGCGCTGGCAAGTGGGTCTGGCTCTTTTACTGTTGATGAAAACACTGCAGTCCTTCTAGCAGCAGATAACGTCGATCATGATGTCTGCACTTTGGATGGGAAGAATACCTTTCATGGAATGGGTATGATTGCCGCAATAACTCCGAAGATCAAGATCCACCCTTCTATTCACAGGCGTAATGTTGGTAACAATGACATTAAGAAGATTGCAACCGTTGACATTAGGGAATATACACACGCGAGAAGCATGTTGAGGGACATCTCATTCCGCGAACTTCCAGTACCCACTGCCACCATAAGTCGACTTAATCTTCTCTGGCAGATATCTTCAGCAGAAAGATCAGGTCCAAGTTGGTCCGGTACAATGCAGGCAATTCACGGTGGATCAAGTGTCTCACATCCAGGTGTGGCGTCGATCACGTTCCTTCCCATCATAGATATGTCGCCAACTGACATGACCTGCATATTTTCGACATTACTATATTTGAGCAAGATAGCACGCGATCAAAAAGTCCCATGCATTATTACCTTTGATCAGCCTTTGTTCTGGAAAGCTTCCCAAATCATCAATGAACAGAGAGACCTGCAGGACATTGTTTTAATGCTGGGATCATTTCACACTCTGATGAATCTTTTGGGAGCAGTCGGTACTCTTATGAATGGTTCAGGATTGTCTGAAGTACTTCAAGAAATATACGGACCAAATGCCGTGCAACACATGATGTCTGGAAAAGCTGTTTCAAGAGCGATACGTGGTCATATGATAGTAGATGCAGCTCTTAGTACCTTACTAGTCGCAGACGTTTTCCTCGTAATGAAGATGGAACTCCTCATGACCTCCATAAGGAAGCTTGTGACCTGCTCGACGATGTTATGACCGCCAAACAATCAGTTGAGGATGTGGAATCTTCGAATGCATTGTCTCAGATTGCTACCACTTTGGATGCGAAGAAAACTGACCTACAATCTACTTCGCAAACAAGTCAACTCTGGTTGGAATATCAGCGAATGATGAACATTGCACGTTCCTTGATAACAGCAGACAGAACCGGCTCGTGGGATTTGCACTTGCAAGCTATGCTGGAGACCATCCCCATAATTGCAGCAGCCGGACATCACAATTACCTGAAATCGATATACCTGTACCTGCAGAAAATGTTAAGTTTGCCTTCTGAAAATCCAGCCGTTAACAAAATGTTCCAGGAAGGTAAGTTTGTGGTAAGAAGAAGCGACAGATTATGGGCCGGACTCGGCACAGACCTGGTGATAGAACAAGTACTAATGCGTTCCCTGAAAAGCAGAGGCGGACTGACACGCGGAAGTGGATTTACAGACATCCAAAGGACAACGTGGCTCTTTTCTATGCCTCTGTGTTCCACTTATAACTTAGCAATGCAGGAATACACCAGAGTTTTGTTGGAAAGTAGTGAACAGCACAAGTAAATGAGGGGAAGTAGACAAATCAGGGACAGTAATGACATGAAGAAAGTACTTGAACGTCTGGAATCCTTATCCCCATTCCATTCTACCTCGGGTCTCTGCAACATTGTAACAGGGCTAACTGCTGATCCTGGAGTTAACGTTCATCAATTGCATTCAATCGGTACGAACATTGTCGTAAAAATGATTGGGAAACAAGCCTTTACATATTCTGCCAAAAGATCTGACAAAGTGAAAACACTAGGATCTGCTTCTCCCGTTGTGATCACTGATGCTTCAGATATAGAAGTAGATCCTGCACTACTGTTTCAGAGAATGATGACTGTTGCCACTGGCGGAGACATGATCTTGAGATGTCATGTGTTACGAAACCGTGTGCATATCCTCCTGCATTGTTCGAATCACGAAGTATCTTGAGGAAACCCGATAAGTCTCAGCTAGCTCATGCAATAATCAAATACACTGACACTTTACGCATGGAAGAAGTTCAAGAAATTCAGTGCACAGACCAGTACGTATTGGATGGTGGATCTCTACTACATCGTGTTTCCTGGCGTCAAGATGAAACATATGACAGCATCGCCAACTCATATGCCGATTTCACTCTGAAAACATATGGAAAAGCAATCATTGTTTTTGATGGCTACAGCAGCTCTCCTACGATCAAGGACATGACCCACAGAAGACGCAGCACCAAGACAAGCAGAAATGTGAATCTCAGTCCAAGCATGAAGTTTGTTGGCCAGAAGGAACACTTCTTGGCTAATGAAAACAACAAGCAAGCATTTATTTCCCTCGTAGGTGAGATGTTGAAGAAGCACGGGTGTACTGTTCACAACGCAGATGGGGATGCTGATGTGGACATCGTTCGTGCAGCAGTTTCCTCATCAGAAAATGCAACTACAACAGTAATAGGGGAAGACACCGACTTGCTGATTCTCCTTATGTACCATGCCAAGGACAGTGGTTTCAAGTTGTACTATCGCAGCGATATAAGACGGGGACCATCTCCTAATCCTGTGTATGATATTCTCAGCATTCAATCATTGTTAGGCAATGACATCTGCAAGTATCTCCTGTTTGTGCATGCTTTCACGGGCTGTGATAGCACATCCAGAATTTTTTCGATCGGTAAAGCCAAAGCATTCGACACACTGATGAAGGTGGCTGAACTCTGTTCAGTTGCAAATACATTCTGTTCTGATTGTTGCCAACACTCTGACATTGAAGCCGCTGGAAGAAAGGCAATGCTTCTGTTGTATGGCTGCAAAACACTTGAATCCAATAACGCACTACGTCATCGAATGTTAGTTGAAAAGGTAGCTACAGCTAAATCTTTTGTTACACCCGAACGTTTGCCACCTACCGATGCGTCCACAAAGTACCACAGCTTTCGCACATACTTTCAAATACTAATCTGGAAGTCTACAGAAGAGAAGATCGATGCAGAACAGTGGGGTTGGTATGTAAAGAATAATTCCTACTACCCTACAGCCTGCGACAAGCCACGAGCTCCAAATTATCTACTCAACATGATCCGCTGCTCCTGCAAGACGAAATGTGCTACTTCAAGATGTGGATGCAAGCGTAATGGAATGCCCTGTTCAGCCGCTTGTGGCGAGTGCCAAATCAGTGGTTGCGATAACAACCCAAGTACCGGTAATCTATCCGATGATAGTGATGAAGAGGATTAATTTCTGTATGTTTGTGACCAGGTATCACTTCTTCTGTAATGAACATAACTTGAAACTGGGAAAAAAATAATTGTTGTATTATTGATTATAAAAATCTGTAAAAAGCTATATAACATTATATTTGCGTAATAACTGGTTGTGTTGTATATTGTTGAATTATTTAAAACATTACAACTGAAAGAAAAAGCATCAAATGTATCTCTATAAATAAAAGCGTAAATTATATATATTTTTTTTTCGTAGGAAACATCCAGTCCGCCATTTTGAATTTCATTTTTGGGGGTGTTCCCGGGGTCCAATTTTGTCGGATTTTGGATATGTTATTCTGCAATGGTTCCTGAGCTGGAAACAGTTTAGAAAGCTTCTGAAGCAATTTTGCCCAGGTCTAACTACAAATTGCCTGGACTATAGTGATTTATTTATTAAAGGGCCTATTTAGCCGATATATTAAGAATGCAACAGGTAATTAAGTATCTGTCCAGCTATAACAGTCGACTTTTCCACGGACACAACCTTATGGATTTACGAAAGAACGCATCGGTAGACCTATTTTATTTTTTATTAAAATAACTAAAATAATTTAAATTTTCAAGCTTTTAGGGCGAGGTCGAAAGTTAATACATAAAACAGCACCGAGAGAGAATTTGGGAATTTTAGATTTACATTAAACTGACAAGCTATACTTACAAAATTTTGAGAGCCCAAAAACCTGTGATCCTGTCAGAACAACTTCTAGAATTCAACTCCCTGTATGTAAGATCTTATGGCACCCTTGTAGAGGGTTTTCCCCCACTTCTTCCCCCAATTCCCCCATTCCCAACCGAAACACCCACAAAAATATATAAAAACCGTTAGTCTCTCAGAAGTTACAACAGACATCTTAAATTTATCTTTCCAAAACGACTATATAAAAAACTATATTAAAAGTTTAATTAGAAATATTCAGCCATTTCTCTCGGTGCCCTTTATTAAATTTATTACAAATCATTATAATTTCAATAAACAACCCAAAACATTCTCATTAAATACGATTTCAATCCAAACAAACAATAATTTATCGTAATTTGAACATTTATTAAAAAACATTATAATCTTTAAGAAATATAATTATTAATATTCTTAATTAAGCATTACTACCCTCGCCTCACCCTCTTAGAGGCGGGGAATTGAAAACACGAAAGGCCTTTGATTCCACACGGTCAAATAGAGCTGTATAGGTTGAGCCACCTCATACATGAGAAGAGTACTCCATACATGGGTGGACAAGACCCCTGTACAGAGACAGCAACTGAGTGGAGTTAAAGAAGCTGCGGAGGTTTTTTAAGCTGTTTTTGAAAGAGAGTATATGTGATCATTCTAGGAAAGATCACGAGGATCACCAAAGATGTTAGGAGAAGAGGAAGGATTGCGTATCGTTAAATATAAGAGGATAGTCGTGTGGGAGATTGTGACGAGTCGACAGATGAAAGAACTGGGTTTTTGAGGTATTGAAAGACACACGGTTTTCTTTGCCTCAATCAGGGATAGTAGAACGATCAGAAGTCAGATGTGCCATAGCCGTCTCATGCGAAGTATGGAGTGATGGTTGAGAGGAACGCTCTGTGAAGTTGGTGGAGGAATGAAAGGTATACTCATATGTATAGAAGTGGATAGGACAGGAAATATGAGTTAAAAGATCATTGATAAATAAAAGAAAAAGTGTGAGTGACAGGTCAGAGCCTTAAAGAACAACACTATTAATAGCTTTGGCCATCTACAACCGCAGTTATAGATCGGCCATAAAGGAAATCAGAGATGAAAGCACAGATAGAAAGAGAGAAACCGAAGAAGGGCCGTTTAGATATTAAGGACATGTACCAGACTCCATCAAAAGCTTTTGATATGTCCAGCGCAATAACAAATGTTTCACGAAAATCTCGAAAAGATGATGACCAAGAACAGGGAGATATTCAAGATCACCAGTTGAGCGTCCCTTTCGGAACCCATACTGACGATGTGAAAGAAAATTGTGAGTAGAGAGGTGTTTAAGAATGTTGCTATTGAGGATAGATTAAAAAACATTAGAATTCCAAGAAATCAAGGCAATCAGACGATATTGGGAGGGTTGAGAGCGGTCACCCTTCTTTCTTTGTAACAGGCTGAAGGAGAGCGAACTTCCAGCAGGAAGGAAAAGTACCAGATGAAAAAGTTTGCTTTGGCAGGGTGTCAGCACAGAATCGCAGTTCTTGAGAAAAACAGGAGGGACCCCAGTAAGACTATATACCTTCCTAGAGTTGATCCCAAATAGTACAGAAAAAATATTTTGGCCTTACTAGGCCTTATTTAACCCTTTCGGTGTTTAGTTCGTTCTTGTACGCGGCGGCTATGGTTAGTTTACGTTACGTTAAGTGCAAAATGAACACTGAAGGGGTTAAGGAAAGCTAAGTCTTTTAATCTTCAGCAGGATGGAGCACCTCCACACACTGCTTGCGAAACTCGCAAATGTTTGAGGAAGCAATTTTCCGGTGGACTAATTTCCTTTCATGAGCCAGTCGGAATGGCCACCATAGGCCCATACTCACCTAACCTCACTCCCACTGACTTTTCTTTGGTGGGATTACATAAAAGTATTTCTTCTACCAAGCCTAAGACACTTAAAGAGCGAAAGACCAAAGTCTATGAGTTAATCAACATTCCAGCTGAGCATTTCAAAAAACTGTGTCAAACATTTGTGTTAGGCTACACATTGTGTTAGAAAAGAATGGCAGTTACACTGAACATGTTGTTTAGTTAATAAACTCCTATATTTTGCGTACCTATTGCGTTTGTCTTTGTGTCTTGATTCCAATTTTTAGCTTAGAACATTTGGATCACCTGAAGATTCGTCACCCCAGCCTTTTTTAGTTAGCTTTATAAGGCTAACTAACGAAAATATCACGACTTAACCTAACCAATCGTTTGGTCAACTGTACGCCCTTGAGGAGTGGTTAGGTTAGGTTGTGGTATTTTCGTTAGTTAGCCTTATAAAGCTAACTAAAAAAGACTGGGGTGACGGATCTTCACGTGATCCGAACATTTATTTAGAAATGGGGACATTTTATTGACGGTGAGACACGTGGTATATATATATTATATATATATATATATATATATATATATACATATTATTTAAAAATTTATAATTCTCGCTTTGTAAATAATAATAAAAATACTATATACTGTTCTTGCTATTAGTAATGCTGAAAATAATGAATTTTAGAGAGAGAGAGAGAGAGAGAGAGAGAGAGAGCGGGGGTGTCATACACTGGCACAGGATTAATTTGGGCAAAGAGACGATTTAAAATAGTTTAAATGGAAATGTGTATTAAAAAAAAGTTTTAATTTGTTTTGTGAAGTTACAGTGAATACTCGAATTTTTATATTATTTAGTTGGTAAAACGAAAGAGGTATTCCGTTTTTGTATATTTTCTATGCCTCTTCAGAGAATGAACATTGAACAATATATATATACTTACTCATGTGTGTGTGTTTGTGTGTATATATATGTTTCAATGTGCAAGAAATATATTGTAAATTACCATTGCTCTAATATACCTATCGGCCCAATAAAATTTTAGTTTATTAAGTTAAGTTGTAGTATAATCAAAATTCATTAAGGATTTTCATCTATGAAGGTACTGTACTTCCTGAAAATTTTCAAAAATTATATGCGCATACTTTTCCAGTAGTTTATCGCGATTTTCTCTTTCCTTTTTTATTTCTACATTTCAGGTTTTAACCTCATTCTCTTCGTTTGTTTCATCTTTTGCTTTCATTTCGTCCTCTTCAATTCATTCTTTCCTTCCACTGCTTTTATTTCCTTTTCTGTTTTTCGCTTCATTTCTTCTTCGTTCTTTCCGTTCTTTTCTTTTCTTTCTTTTTCCCTGTCGCTCCCCCCTGTTTTTCTCCTTCTCCCTTAGTTTGAACGTCAGAATTTTCCTTCTCAAAATATTTTTTTTCAGAAATTTTGTTGCTTCAGTTTTTAAGTTATAATACGATTGGTATAGGAGCTTCAAAACACATTGCACTTATGATATCCTTGAATTACTGTTATTCTGAATGCTTATAGGTGTTTCTGAGTTTACTTCAATTACATTGCTTAGATTTAAGGTAAATTCGCGACCTTAGAATCTTACAAATTAACCCCTTCCTCCCTGTCCATTTCGATATTCACTTACTGCAAGGAAAAGCATAGCATGACATGCCTTGCCTCCTTGCCTGTATAAAGGGACACTTTAGTAAAGATGTTTCATTCATTGTTACATCTAAGTAATTCATTCAGATTTTTTTAAAAATTGTAGTCATTTTTTTCATCTTATTTGGGTACTTCAGTTCTGAATTTTTTAATTATAGTTTTTAATCCATTCTGGAGATTGATTTAAGTGGCTTACCTCATTGAAAATTGCTGACTGACGCCTCAAGGGTAAATCATTGATCAGAAGGGCTCTTAAAAATCGATGACCCTGAGTAAAGAGATAGAAGATATTGAAATAGAATAGGTATTTATTATTAAAACTTAGGTAAGCCATTATGGTCACTGCTTAAATTGAAGTTAGTCCAAATGATTTTTTTTATGCAGAAATGAGGGGCCAATGGCGAACGCCCGCAAAAATGCACCCAACCCATTATAGGAGAAGGAGAGAGCCGAAATCAAGGTCCATAGTTGTTGAGGTGCCTGGACGCTCTGCGTTTGAAAGATTGGAGGTCATAGACAGTGGGAAAGATGGATTAAGGAAGGTTGTTCTAGAGTTGACTCGTTGAGTAGATGAAAGATTTAGAATTCCGAATCACCTTTGCGTTAGAGAGTTGGACAGAAAAAGGGTGAGAATGTGTCGAAAGTTTGGTACTGCAAGTTGTTTTTAAATGAGGAGGTACAGTATGTAGTTAGAGAGTTCAGATTAGTAGTGTCCGTTAAAATAGCGATAGTAGAGCGAAAGTGAATCAACATTGCGGCGAAGAGAGAGGGATTGAAGACAGTCAATAAGAGGCGGGGAATTGAAGAGACGAAAAGCATTTGATTCGACACGGTCAAGTAGAGCTGTGTGGATTTATCCACCTCACATATGAGAGTGTTCTCCATACAGGGCCGGACAATACTCCTGTACAAAGACAGCAACTGAATAGGGGTGAAGAGACTGCGAAGCCAGCACAGCACACCAAATCCCTTAAAAGCTGTTTTTGAAAGACAGCATATGTGATTTTTCCAGAAAGATCACGAAAAAAGGGAAATGTTAAGTGAAGAGGAAAGATGAGTTATGTATTTATGAAGATAAGTGGATAGTCGTGCGGAAGATTATGAGAAGTAGACAAATGAAGGAACTGGGTCTTTGAGGCATTGAAAGACATAAGGTTTTCTCTGCTCCAATCAGAGATAGTAGGAAGTTCAGAAGTCAGGTACGTCAATCCTCTCTCACGCGAAGCAAGGAGTGATTGTTGAGAGGGACACGAACTTCCAACAGGAATAAAACGTACCAGATGAAAGACAAAGACGAAAGAATTTGCCTATACAGTGTGTTAACACAGAAGCACAGTTCTTGAGAACAACATGAGGGACCCTATCAGGACCATACGCCTTCCTAGAGCTGAACCCACATAGGGCTGAAAAAACATCTTTGGAAGAGATTCTAATTTTAGTCATAATTAAGTGAAAGTGGGGAAGAGATGGAGGAACATCACCGACATCGTCCAAGGTTGAGTGGAAGGCGAAAGTTTGAGCGAAGAGTTCAGCTTTATCAGGAGACTCTTACGCAGCTGAGCCGTCAGAATTGGAAAGAGGAGGGAAAGAAGAAGTAAAGTTGTTGGAGAGGGTTTTGGCTGGGTGCCAGGAAAAGCGAGAAGAATTAAAATTAGATAGATGTTAACATTTTTGTCTGTTGAAGGAATTTTTGGTGATTCGAAGAACAGATTTTGCACGATTCTGCGTAGAAATATAAACAGAGTGAGAGTCGGGAGATGGATGACGATGGTACCTTCCGAAAGCTCCCTCTGTGCTGCGGATGGCATTAAAGCAAACAAAATTGAATTAAGAGTTTTTTGCATTTGTAATTGGAAAAGAATGTGGAATGTACCCCTCCATGCCCGAGAGGATCGCATCCGTGATTCACTCATCACACTTGGAGGGGCCCCGGAAACAGTAATCATTCCATGGGAAATCGAAGAAGTACTGCCTTATGGCCTCTCAATCGGCGGCGCCGAAATGCTAAAGGCATCTCCTCTTGGAAAGGATCCGATAATATATGTAATTATTATTTTTACATTCGTTCTTATTTTTAACTTTTTAGTACTGATGATGGAAATGAAATTTTTCCGAAACGTTTGCCAGTATATATATAATGAGGGTGTCACGCCAAAAATGTATGCTCACTTTAGTTGCAGATAGTACAAATATTTAACGATATTATTGGTTATTGTTACAAGAAAGGAAGAAATATAACGTACTGTAAAATATAAACTATATACAAGTGTCCAAAATATTTTCCATCTGCATCCAAGCACGCCTGACATCGAACATAAATAGAACGACACATTTGTGTATACATTCGTCGGGTAAAATTTTAGTGAAAGCGTCGACAATACCTTGACGAAGTTCCTGTACGAAAGCTGGTTTATTGGCCTAACCAGTGTTCTTCAGTTCACCACCCCCATAGATAAAAATCATGCGGTGTACTTGGAGGGTATTCAACAGCCTACGGCGCCCTATCCAGCTTCCCGGCAATCCGCCGTCTAAAAAAGGTCCTTACATTTTGATTACCGAACTGATTGATGGGAAACAGTTGCAGTTTATTTTCAGATCATTGGAAAGGGCCGTCTGTTGGATTTCTTCGGAAACAAAAATCAGCAAGGTCAGTTTATATGTATCAGTGTTATCATCGATTTAAGAGTGCATTCATTTTGGGGGGGGCGAGTGCTTTTGGGAAGCAGATTGTCTGGAGAACAACAGCATCAACAACAAGAAGTCGCCGTGCACCCGTTGAATATCCAGATATTACACCCCTTGATTTTTGTCTTTGAGGGGAGCTGAAGAACACTGTTTATGCCAGTAAACCGGCAGGAAACAATACTGAAACTTTACCAGTGCATTATAAGTTATAAGTAAGCTATAAGTTTACATTGTAAGTTATGTTCCTTGCTTCGTCTTAATATAAAAACGGTACTTTTACTATTTTCTACTATTCGGCTGAAAAGCTACACTTTCACATTTTATGACTGAGTATCGAATATATTGGCCTTTCTAGATGCGCCCCTTTCCTTAAAATAATAAACAAAAATGAAAATAATAGTAGTTAGTTCCTCCATTCTCCACTTCCTGCACAGTTGATAATACAAATGACGAGTGAAAGGGTGTGGGGAGAGTAAAAGTTATTAAATTTTCATGTACTGCATCATTAAACTAACTCAGATTCTGAAAAGTAAACCCTTGCTTGCGTGTTTGTTTAATAAACCAAGATTAATCATGAAATGCGAGTTTATGAACAGAAGTATTGTAGAATGTTTACTCGGATTCCCTCCTCTTTAATTTAAAATTTTCACTTTATCTTTAAATTTCTTTCCTTCCTTTCAACCTCTCTTCTTTGCTCTGCTTCAAAACTTTCACTTGTCTTTAAATTCTCTTGCAGCTTTTAACCTTCCTCCTTAAACAGACAGCCTCGTAGGGACCAGCCGGTCTGTTGCTGTTTGGTGTCCTTTGTATTTCTTTGCATATTGTCAATTTATATTTCCCACCAGCACCACCACCGAACCCTCATTCCCCAAACCCACAATTAAAAATTCTATAAAGAAATCAGTGCTTTTAATAGCCAAGCTAGATGTATAAGGAGTGTTAGACAAATATTCTTTATAGAACAGTAGTGATTACATTATATATTACCATTATTACACTTTCAAGTATAAGAAACAGAAAGTAACAAAATATAACAAATTACAGTGGAACAAATTTTTGCAAACTAACAGTATATATTTTATTTTTGCTGCAAGTGTTTCTAGGATACCAAAATCAGCAAAGTTTAAGTGAAAGCTTAAGTTTATGTCAGAATTATAGTAAAAGAAAACTATTTAAAACATTACATGTTAAAAAGTAGATGAGGAAGAATGTTGATGCAATATACATCTTCCATCAAATCTATGTTATTCCTCCAAATTTTAGTTATGTCCCTCTTCTTCAGCGTGAGGAAGAAAATGTGAATACTTTATGTAGTTAATGAGTTACCTTTACTTATCAAAAAATATTTTTTCAAATGGTAAAGCAGATTGCAGCTTTATTTCGTTGATATACTATAGAAGTGAATTCAAATATAAAATTGAACTTAGATTTTCTAATGTGGAGCGAAAAGCTGGACCTACGTCAGACTGAACAATTTGGGTGGAACAAGGGTAAGGTAATGGTTTATTCTCTCCCTTCCCAACCCCGTAAGAAATGGGGAGTGAAAAGTTGCATATTATTCTTATTTTATTGGTTCATTTACTTGTGAAAAGGGGCGTGTCTCCGAAGGTCTTGGTATTTTGTTAGCCAGTCATCAAAAAGCTAATTGCTGTTTCTTAACCAATATTAATTTTTTGTTTGTTTTGCAATTTTTAGTATTTTTTCATAAATTTCACAAATTCTTGGGGGTCTTCCTGGCTTCCTTCACTGCTGATTTTCAATAAAAAGCTATATACTTTCTAGGTAATTTTATGCGCAGAATTCAATTTTTTCCATTTCTTAAATACGGAAATGAACCAAAACTGAGATATATCAACACTAGACTAAATAAAATAGAAAGTAAACTATGCGTATCCTGCTAGTCTAGCATTTAAAGAAAAGTTTGAAATGTCGTTTAACATCGTCTTAAACAAATCATTATTTTTGTTTCTTTTTCTCCACATAAATTCACACAAGTGAATGATGAGTACCACAATGGTGCTTGTTTCTGTGTTTTACCAAATGCTATGTGTTTCCAATTTTCTGTGTATGCGCCACTTTCCGAATCAACAAAATTTTTGAGTGATTAACTGTTAAATGTTTACATTCATATCCTTCTAAGTTCTGCAGTCATTCATATGCTTTCCAGTTGTCATTTATTATTTTTTAATTTTTTTTTATGCAGTAAGAAGGGGGCAAGGGCGAGCGCCCCCTAAAACGCCCCTCCACCATATAAAAGGAGAGAGCCAAAATCAAGGTCTCTATGCCCCATGATACCATTTTATTTATTTATTATTATTTTTTTAATTTTGAAAAAATTGTGTAGTGTAAAATGCATGTACGATGTGTATGCGTATGTGTAGTGAAGAATAAAGGGAGAAGTGTGTTTTCGAGAGGATGCTGGACTGCTCACAGGGTAGATGAGACACGAAAAAAAATCAGCCAAAGAGGACAGTGACAGAATTGGGAGTTCCAGCATTCCCTATCTTCTGCCGAACGTCCCCCCCCCCACCGGAGTACTTCCCTGGTTAATTGGTGTCCGTAATCTCCTCCTCCTAATTGTAATACCTCTCTTTATGTTTTCCTTTATATATGATACTAACGTCTCCCGGTCACGATGAGGAGCAGAAAACATTTTCCTGTTTCTCTGCATATACCCTGGAAAACTCACTGCTGAGGAAGAAGTTGCCCACGCTGATACTTTCTTCGGGAAACCATTGTTTCGTCAGTTTCGACCGTAGTACCTGGTCCTCCCGCTTTCACTGAGTTTTTCAATATTGTATCAGAACAAACCTGAAAGGGTGCATATTATATTATAGGTTCGGTTAGATTAATTTAGGTTAGGTTAGGATAGTGCAACTCGTCTCTCTTAAATAGTTTTATAGTTTATTACTGCGTCAGTTTTAATTCCGAGTTCATGATCACCAAATTTTATGTTGGTGTATCCTTTAGCACAGCAACAAACAAAAATAATAATATTAGATAATAGAAATGGGTGTCTTTGAACAATGTTCCATTGCCCACCGAAACTGTTTTATTACATCCACTCTTTTGGCACCTCCATACGCAATTATTATGTACGATTTTGATCACCATTTTGTTTTCTACAACATTCCTTTTCTTTTGGTATTATATTCCACTGCTGTAAAAATGTACTGCATCTTCTGTCTGCAATCGATTATTTATCTTTACTGTAAGTCAACCGATATCTTAACTGCTTAACGGAAGTGAGCCCTAGCCTAGCAGCTTATGAAAAGGATATTGTATTCTTTCGAAACAAGATATCGTATGATTTTTTGTGGAAAATATTGCGTTCATTTAAGCTATAGATGGGTATAATTTATTTTCTATTTTACTTAGTTTCGGGTTTATATATCTTAGTTTTGTTAATTCCCACATTTAAGAAACGCCAAAATTGAATTCTGAGCGTAAAACTACCTAGAAACGTATATCATTTTTTAAAAAAATCAGTAGTGAATAAAACCGAGAAGATCCATTCTGGGTGAACTTGTTTCTGCGATTCTAGATCCAATGGGAAGTTTCTTTTGAAGAATAACGAACTAAATGACTAAAATTCAAATATAAACTATTTCCTAATTTCTAAGAAGAAATTTCATTAAATAAAATTAAAACAATTTCGGAAATGTAATTAAAATATCTGTGAGTGACACTTTATCTATTTTTTAATGCATGCATTTGTTAGTTTCATTTAATTTTATGAAATTGATTTTCATTCCGATTGATGAAAAGGTTTATCTGCATTTGAATTTTACTTATTAACGTGTAACAGTTTAAAAGAAAATATGCTTTGTTATTCGTTCGTTATTTAACTTGTGTGCAAAACAAGGGATTTATTAATAATGTAAAATACAATAAAATTTTTAACATATTTGTAAAACAAAAGTTAGGTTATTAATTGAAAATAGGCCCAAGGTAAATCTCAGAAAAAGCTGCGTGACTGCTCGCATGATGCCATACGAACAGGTTTTGACGCGTTCTTACTGGTGAATGTGATATACTGTGTTTAGCCAATGAGGTATTGGAGTATCAGTCACGTGATGCCACACCAAACGTTCGTCCAATCTTGTATCCATAAATAATGTGTTTGAATAGTATTTGATATATATAAGTATAATTAAATAACTTATTATTGCTAAATAGGTAAGGTAAGTTAGTTATATAATATAAAACAATGAAGGAATTTGTAAAATTCATAACATAAGGTATTTTAAAATTGTTTCTATGTTCTAGGATCAAATGGAAAAAGAATAAAAGATTGTTTGCCCAATCCGACATAAAAATCCAACGAGAGCGCAGCTCAGATCGAGAATCATTTATTCAGTGGAGAACAGTTTTTCATACAGAGAAAATAGTACATAGTCCAGAAGAGTTTAGCTCCCTTGTCATTTTATTTGAATATTTCCACTCGTGCCGTGGGAAATGGGGTCCACTTGTAAGATGAACTTAGACAAGTGAAGTAAAATTTCATTTTCGCTTGGACCGAGTTAATGAAAATTCTTTTCGGCTGGGTCGAAAATGGGAAATTTTTTATTTCTTAAAAAGTACACTATGTGAGAAGGTTTTTTTTATCACTAAGAAAATATAAAAAAATCAAGTATGTGCTACCCTACTACCCCTATCACATGCCCCTCCTCCCTTTTTTTACCTTCATATTTGCATATGTTTAATGTTATATGTTACATGATAAGTTGTTTGTTTAACGCTTGATATTTTTGTTTCAGATAAATAGAATTCATTTTTCAGATAAATAGAAATAATTTACATTTGCTTTAATTATAATTTGAATTATCATAAATTATAAATAACATAATTTGATTTTACTTCTGAATATAAACTATGACTACTAGAAGCAAGTCCTCAAATGCAGCCTTTGGATATCCTACGAAATTCCCAGCAGCCATGACTCCTTCAAAAGCAGATGTTGTGAGACTACCTTTTTGTGCGCCGTCGTAAAGAAGCTAAATCAAAAGGA
The DNA here is from genome assembly GCA_023014485.1 of Bathynomus jamesi. NCBI lineage: Eukaryota > Metazoa > Arthropoda > Malacostraca > Isopoda > Cirolanidae > Bathynomus > Bathynomus jamesi. The sequence continues at coordinate 2,061,682 of JAJOZX010000023.1, read as the reverse complement.
TCAGCAACTGCTAATGATTGTTGCAGGGTTGTTGTAAAAGATATTGAAGACATTTGGATGAAATTTTCTTTTCCTACGATTAACACCAAAGGTATCTATCTTAAAGTCAGTCGACTAATGGAAGAAGCCTCAAAATTGAACAAAGTGCCGTTACATCGAAGAAATGAAAGTTTTGCCTTAAAAGTAGCTCAGTATGATGAAATGTTTGATATATCTTCTTGTGAATGCTATGATAAGGGAATTGATACGAAATCTTGCAGGTGTAAGATAAAATAGCAATGGCGGAATGGGTCTTTTGTGGGTCAAAAACAAAGAAAAAAATCAGTTAGGAACAATTGATCGCATAGCTAGTTCAACAAAGAAGAGATCTTTAGCAAGAGCCCAGGAAGCACAAAACCGTCAACTAAAAGCACAAGAAGAAATGACTGAAGCCACCAATGTTTTACCATCGGAATTTATAGAAAATATCGAAGAAGACATGGATGTAGATTCAGAGAGTGATGTAGATTATGAGGCGATTTAGAATTGACTGAGAATATTCAGAACAGGCACTCCTATAAAAACCTAGCATTAACAGCAGATCGATATCGTGTAAGTTGTAGAGCTGCAGCTGCAATAGTCAATGCAGCTTTAAAATATACGGGGATCCTTACCCACACCAACATGCTTGACATAAAGAAATTACAAAGAGAAAGAAATCGCATGGGTGAAACAAATACTTTTAGGTCTAAATCCGAAAATCTGAAGGAGTGCCTTGGATTTGATGGAAGGAACGATAACACATTAACTAAAAGTGGAAAGATTAAAGAACACTACTATGTTATTGTGAAAGAACCTGGAAGTATCTCTGTAGACCATGTCACACCAGATAATGGAACTGCTTGCTGCATAGCAGAAGAGTTGATAACTATTATTACAGACTCGAACAGCACAGATACTATCAAAGCTTTAATGTATGATGGTACTCCTGTAAATACAGGAAAAATTGGTGGAGCCATAAAAGTGGTTGAAATTCATCTTAACAGACCAGTGCAGTGGTTGGTGTGCCTCTTGCATTTGAATGAGATGCCTTTTATGCACGTCTACAAAGCCATTGATGGTAAAACAACAGGTCCAAAAACTTTTGTGGATTCAATTGAGAATAAACTGAAAACAGATTTAACAAAATTGGAGGTAGTCAAATATTCTCGCGTAAAGGGAAACATTAAAGAAATTCCAGCAAATGTTGTGAAAGAGCTTAGCAGTGATCAAAGATATATCTATGATATGTGTCTGGCAGTGCAAACTGGAGACACTTCTCAAGATCTGTCCACTCGATCCCCAGGTACCCTTCACCATGCTCGCTGGCTAGCTCTAGCCAACAGGGTCCTTCGATTATATATCTCAACGCCAAATCCCGATAAAAACCTTCAAGATATAGTCAAGATTATTATGCAGTTGTATGCTCCAGGGTGATTTTGGATAAAATCCCATCCTAATGGAAATGATGGTGCATATAACTTTTGGCATTTAATGTGCTTGCTTCGAAATTTATATGAACAACATATATCAATCATAAAAACAGTATTAAAGAATAACGGCTACTTTGCCCACCCAAAAAATATACTCATATCAATGGTAACTGACAAGAGACTAGAAATTACGGAGCAAGCTAATCAGAAAATCATCCTTTCAAGAACAGGATTTTCAGGTACCAGAAACTTTGAGTTGCCTCGAACCCTCAATTTCCAATCTACTGACTACACCGAGATGATCGATTGGCAAAAAGAGATCATTACTCCTTCACCGCTGCTAAACAGTTTTAGCGACGATGAGCTACTACAGGCTCGATGTAAGCCACTGGAGATAGCTTCTTTTCCATGCCACAGTCAAAGTGTGGAAAGGGCAGTGAACCTAGTAATAAAGGCATGTCAGGAAAGAATAGGATATGACAACCATTAAAAGTTTATTTTAACCCTTTGTGGGCTGATGGGGTCCACTGGACCCCAAGCATATTTCAAAAATCTGCCATTCATTCAAATATTATTTTTAGAGCCTGGTCATCTATGACTTTTATTGTATGTAGGTATGGTATATACTCACAAAATATAAGAGAAAAATGTCACACCATTTGGAAGTGACAGGGTAGCAAACTTGAATGGGGTCTGCCTTACCCCACCTCGCCTGCAATGTGACTGATTTATTTTAATTTTTTTTCAGATTTTTTCATAAATTTTCATTCTAATGGCAACGTCAATTCCAATATCGACGTTTTATGCTTCTAGCATGGTGGGAGAGGGAGATGTACACGATTGGTTAGGTAAAGTCATGATATTTTCGTTAGTTAGCCTTATAAGGCTAGTTTCACGGTAGAGCACGTATTGGAATATGGTAGATCACAGTTTGGGTGTCAGGAAATGATTGCCCCCCACTGTAGAGCAAAAACTAGAAGAGATAGATAAAAACCGGCGAGACCACTTGAAAGAGCGTTAAAATCTGAATAAAAACCATTATATTCTATTCCTGTGATTTTAATTCTTACCATTTTTTTCCCCACAGAAACCATGGCATCATCTATTTTGAACGATTCAGAGAAAAAGCGAGTTTTTGACCGCATTCGAGCTGTCACATTTCGTGAAGCAAAGGAAGCTGGTGCAACTTTCATAACTCGACACTGGGTGGCTGAGAGATTAAAAAGATCAGAAGACTTTGTCAAAAGGAATTGGAATAAGAATCCTGAAGATTGTGAAACAGAATTTCGAGGAGGAAGACCGGAGAAATTATCTCAAGAATCGAAAGACATTGTGCTTGCTGCATCACGGCGCCGAAAGAAGAGCTGCTCTGAGGTAGCGAAAGAGATACTTATCCGTCATGGTAAGATAGTCAATCGGCAACTTGTGCATCAATTTCGAGTTCGCCAAGGCTTGAGTGCTTGGCATGAAATAGCTAAGCCACGGAAGAGTGATCTTAATATTGAAGATCGGCTATGGTTTTGTGATTATCTTGAGGAATGGACGGAAGACGATTTCCTTCACTTGGTTGTCAGCGATGAATTCTTCGTTTATGTCTCCAGAAAACCAAATTTTCAGGATCATCGGGTTTGGGCAACAACTCCTGATGAAGTCCCAGACGACCAGAAGTATCGAGAAATAGTAAAAAATCCAGCATGTGTGGGTGTTTTCATTATGTTCTCTATTCGGAAGCTCATCTGGGTTATCAAACCAAGAGGAACCAGTTGGGATGGGCCTTATTTTCGAAATGTAATTTAGCCCAACATGTAATTCCGTTTTTGAAAGACCCCGAGTGTGTTTTGGATGTTGAACAGGCAACCTTTCTTCACGACAAAGCCCCTGTATGAAAGCACTTGCGACTCAACAACTGCTTAAGGACAATAACCTTGATTTTTTCGGAAATAATGAATGGCCTGGCAATTCTCCCGATCTTAATGTCTGTGAACATGTCGGATCCATCATGAAGGATCGGGTGGAGTCCTTAATGCTGGAACAACCCATTCAGAATCGGTATTCAACAGAAATTATGACTGCAAAGATCAACGAAGTCCTTGAAGAAATGAGTCATGATACCGATCTCTTTGAGACATTTCTGGGATCATACCCCCGTCGATTAATGGCCGTCAGAGCTGCAAATGGGGGCAACACCCGATATTAAAACAAGTGTTTTTTATTCAAAATTAAACGCTCTTTCGCGTGGTTTTGTCTGTTTTTTCTATTCCTTTCAGTTTCTTCTGTACAGGGGGGGCAATCATTTCCTGACACCCTTTAGATGTAGACCAACCAAATTTGTCAGATGATAGTGAATCAGAAGTAGACTTATCTGATGCTAGTGAATATGAATATGTTGAACAATCTTCTGACAGTGACTTTAGTGGTTTTCATAGTGACAATGCAAGCGATCATGATGATGATGACAGTATTGTGCTAGGGAAAGATAACTTTCTGTGGTGCACTGAGCCTCCCCGGCTTAGACGAAATGTGAGGCAAAACATTGTTCGTGAAGAAGGTGGTGTTTATGAAAGTGTACCTACGCATGCTGTATCTGCTACTTTCAGCTTCTTTATCACAGATGAAATTGTTGAATTGGTTCTCGATGCAACAAATCAAAAAGGTGGTGCTCTCTATGGTGAAAAATGGAAACAGCTGGATTCTATTGAGTTGATGGCATGGCTAGGACTTCATCTCAGATCTGGGCTGGACAAAGATAGCTTCCTCCCAGTTGATGAATTATTTGGTACTAAGACCGGTCTACCAATTTATCGTGCTTCTATGAGGCGTGACCGTTTCAAAGAAATAAAAAGGTCAATAAGATTTGATAACATTACTACTCGTGCAGAACGAAGGAATGGTGAACAAGGCAAGTTGGCGCCTATATTCGAAGTTTGGCAGAAGTTTATTGAAGCATGTCAAATAAACTATAAAGCCAAGACATATGTAACTGTGGATGAATCTCTACTCGCATTTGGAGGGAAATGTTCATTCAAAGTATACATGCCATCTAAACCAGATAAGTATGGCACAAAAGGTTTGCAGTATGGCCGACGTTAAGAAAGGGTATCTTCTAAATGGCCAGATATACAGTGGAAAAGGTCCTGAAGGTCCAGAATGCCACCAAACCCAAAGAGTTGTTCGAGATCTTACTTCAACTATTGTGAAGTCAGGAAGAAATGTTACCACTGACAACCTGTTTACTGATGTTGACCTTGCCATAGAACTACTTGATAAAAATTTAACACTCTTAGGAACTATGAAGAAAAATAAGCGCCAAATACCTAAATCATTTCAAGCCTCAAATGATCGTCAGCTCTATTGATCAAAGTTTGGCTTTAGTAGGGACCAGCATCTTATGATAGCTATGTCCCAAAGGTAAGAAAGGCAGATCTGTTATTAAGCACCATGCATTTCGACCAAAAAAAACAGCAGGAAGAACCTTTCAAACCTGATGTAATTCTAGATTTAGTCCAGGCAATCTAGAGCAAAAATAGCTTCAACCTGGGCAAAATTGCTTCAGAAGCTTTCTAAACTGTTTCCAGCTCAGGAACCATTGCAGAATAACATATCCAAAATCCGACAAAATTGGACCCCGGGAACACCCCCAAAAATGAAATTCAAAATGGCGGACTGGCAGTTTCCTAAGAAATACAATAAATTTTAATTTCGCTTTGTAGAGAGAGTTATGACGTTTTTCTTGATCAGTAAAATGTTTTAAAACACATTTTCGTTTCTAAATTAACCTATATGACACTAAAAATTGTATTAGGCGGCCTAGTATTAAACTATGACGTCACGTAATGTAAATAAATATACTGTATGGAGTGTATGTGAGAATGGACAATGCTACATCTTTATAAACTTATATTATATACAACTCTTTAATTCCTACTACCCACTATCAAATCTGCGTATTTGTGCTTGTCATTTTCTTTAAAACTGTTATTATGTACTCCTTTTAAATACTGCAACACAGTTTATTAATTTGTGTTTTCTGTTTCAGACTGACTCGGTGTACGGCTGACTCGGTGTGCGTCCGCCTTCAAGAATGCAGACCCCTGAAGAATTGTGCGTGATTTGTAAGGAGAAATTGGACAGCGGACAGGAAGTGGTTCACATCTCGCAAAAAGGAGCAGATGGTATAAATGCATCCAGCCGCAGCCGTGGAAGCGATGTTGTTGCAACAGCTGGAATAAGTGTTCACGTTGTATGTAGGAAAAGGTTTACGGATAAAAAGACCATTGAAATAAAGAAGCGACAGACCGCAGCCGAGGCAATACCAAGGAAAAGTGCTCGTTTTCATGAATACGCATTTTCCAGTGCTACTCACTGTTTGTTTTGTGATACCTTTGTGGACTTTTTTTCCAAACACAAACCAAAATCAGAGCATGTCAAAATAAGAACTACAGAGTTCTCCGAAACCATAAAAAGGTGCTGTGAAAGCCGCTGCGATGAATGGTCGTTTAATGTAAAAGGCCGTCTGGAGTATTATCTTCGTGATCTTCCTGCTGCAGATTGTGTCTACCATCACACCTGCAGCGTAAATTTTCGAAGTGGAAAAAACATTCCTCGCGCATACTCCTCCGACGATCATGATTCGAAGAAAGGGAGACCAACTAATGAAGAGCAACACCAAGCATTCCTTCAGACCTGTGCTTACCTGGAAGAGAATGATGATGAACAACTGTTGATTGGAGACCTAATTTCCAAAATGGAGGAATATCTTCAAGGAAGTCAGAGCTCTGTCTACGAACGCAGGCACATGAAGAGAAAGCTTTTAGAACGTTACGGAGACAAGATCATAATATCAGGTGAAAGTGGGAAGGCAGATGTAGTAACACTACGAGAGACAGCTAATGAAATTCTTATAGATTATCACAAAAAGTCGAAAGAATGTGATATAGATATAGAGCTACAGAAGATTTACCTAGTAGAAGCTGCTGCAAAAATAATCAGAAGTGATATCAAGTCTGTCGACTCGCCTAGAAAAGATGTGCATCCATCTCCAAATGACATCACTTCAGAAAGTGCTCTTGATTACATTCCCAACAGTCTGAAATTGCTATTATGAAAAGCATTTGCGGGACAAGATGCTTCAAGAAAAATAGGTGCAATTGGGCAGAGCATTATGCAAGCAACCCGTCCTAGAGGATTACTATGTCCACTACAGATCGGTTTGTCGGTTCAGCTACACCACAACTTTAGGTCAAGGTACCTTATTGACGTTCTCCATCAGCTGGGTTACTGTTCGTCGTATGCAGAAGTAACAAGATTCGAAAGAAACGCGGCGCTGGCAAGTGGGTCTGGCTCTTTTACTGTTGATGAAAACACTGCAGTCCTTCTAGCAGCAGATAACGTCGTCGATCATGATGTCTGCACTTTGGATGGGAAGAATACCTTTCATGGAATGGGTATGATTGCCGCAATAACTCCGAAGATCAAGATCCACCCTTCTATTCACAGGCGTAATGTTGGTGACAATGACATTAAGAAGATTGCAACCGTTGACAGTAGGGAATATAGACACGCGAGAAGCATGTTGAGGGACATCTCATTCCGCGAACTTCCAGTACCCACTGCCACCATAAGTCGACTTAATCTTCTCTGGCAGATATCTTCAGCAGAAAGATCAGGTCCAAGTTGGTCCGGTACAATGCAGGCAATTCACGGTGGATCAAGTGTCTCACATCCAGGTGTGGCGTCGATCACGTTCCTTCCCATCATAGATATGTCGCCAACTGACATGACCTGCATATTTTCGACATTACTATATTTGAGCAAGATAACACGCGATCAAAAAGTCCCATGCATTATTACCTTTGATCAGCCTTTGTTCTGGAAAGCTTCCCAAATCATCAATGAACAGACAGACCTGCAGGACATTGTTTTAATGCTGGGATCATTTCACACTCTGATGAATCTTTTGGGAGCAGTCGGTACTCTTATGAATGGTTCAGGATTGTCTGAAGTACTTCAAGAAATATACGGACCAAATGCCGTGCAACACATGATGTCTGGAAAAGCTGTTTCAAGAGCGATACGTGGTCATATGATAGTAGATGCAGCTCTTAGTACCTTACTAGTCGCAGACGTTTTCCCTTGTAATGAAGATGGAACTCCTCATGACCTCCATAAGGAAGCTTGTGACCTGCTCGACGATGTTATGACCGCCAAACAATCAGTTGAGGATGTGGAATCTTCGAATGCATTGTCTCAGATTGCTACCACTTTGGATGCGAAGAAAACTGACCTACAATCTACTTCGCAAACAAGTCAACTCTGGTTGGAATATCAGCGAATGATGAACATTGCACGTTCCTTGATAACAGCAGACAGAACCGGCTCGTGGGATTTGCACTTGCAAGCTATGCTGGAGACCATCCCCATAATTGCAGCAGCCGGACATCAAAATTACCTGAAATCGATATACCTGTACCTGCAGGAAATGTTAAGTTTGCCTTCTGAAAATCCAGCCGTTAACAAAATGTTCCAGGAAGGTAAGTTTGTGGTAAGAAGAAGCGACAGATTATGGGCCGGACTCGGTACAGACCTGGTGATAGAACAAGTACTAATGCGTTCCCTGAAAAGCAGAGGCGTACTGACACGCGGAAGTGGATTTACAGACATCCAAAGGACAACGTGGCTCTTTTCTATGCCTCTGTGTTCCACTTATAACTTAGCAATGCAGGAATACACCAGAGTTTTGTTGGAAAGTAGTGAACAGCACAAGGAAATGAGGGGAAGTAGACAAATCAGGGACAGTAATGACATGAAGAAAGTACTTGAACGTCTGGAATCCTTATCCCCATTCCATTCTACCTCGGGTCTCTGCAACATTGTAACAGGGCTAACTGCTGATCCTGGAGTTAACGTTCATCAATTGCATTCAATCGGTACGAACATTGTCGTAAAAATGATTGGGAAACAAGCCTTTACATATTCTGCCAAAAGATCTGACAAAGTGAAAACACTAGGATCTGCTTCTGCCGTTGTGATCACTGATGCTTCAGATATAGAAGTAGATCCTGCACTACTGTTTCAGAGAATGATGACTGTTGCCACTGGCGGAGACATGAATCTTGAAGATGTCATGTGTTACGAGCTGTGTGCATATCCTCCTGCATTGTTCGAATCACGAAGTATCTTGAGGTAACCCATAAGTCTCAGCTAGCTCATGCAATAATCAAATACACTGACACTTTACACATGGAAGAAGTTCAAGAAATTCAGTGCACAGACCAGTACGTATTGGATGGTGGATCTCTACTACATCGTGTTTCCTGGCGTCAAGATGAAACATATGACAGCATCGCCAACTCATATGCCGATTTCACTCTGAAAACATATGGAAAAGCAATCATTGTTTTTGATGGCTACAGCAGCTCTCCTACGATCAAGGACATGACCCACAGAAGACGCAGTACCAAGACAAGCAGAAATGTGAATCTCAGTCCAAGCATGAAGTTTGTTGGCCAGAAGGAACACTTCTTGGCTAATGAAAACAACAAGCAAGCATTTATTTCCCTCGTAGGTGAGATGTTGAAGAAGCACGGGTGTACTGTTCACAACGCAGATGGGGATGCTGATGTGGACATTAAGGTGGAGTGAAAATATCATTTTTGGATTTTTAATTTACTTGAGTGTGGAAAAGTTGCCAATGGGCTTTAGAAACAAGCATGTGAAATTATAATACAATTGAAGCATTGCTTGATTGACCACCAGCGATTTTAACATATGGCATATTTCATGTTTTAACGATCGCTTTGCCCATCAGGAGTCATCCAAGATGCTGGTCTTTCATCCATGTTTATGCAAATAATTAACAGCTTAGTTTGCTGTAGACTGTGTTATTGCATACTTGAGGTTGACATTTAAGATTACAACATGTGTGGAATGTAAATTAATGGCAATTACAGAGGGTGGCCAAATTATTAGAGCTGATGTGAGTAAGTGAGATAAGAAAGAGTTTAGTTAACCATACATTGATTTAATGCTAGTTTCAGTGATGGTAGTGATTTGGTGCGATAACATATGCAGTCCGTGAGTCAGAGGGATGGGAGATTGGGAGTGGGGGGAGAGTGAGTAATATGCAAAGCGCGGCTGCTCCGCCAAGCTCAGTGCACATGTGGCAGTGAGAATTGAAGGTTATTTGTGCTGTTATCATCATTTTTTCGTGAAACTTGATATTAAAAGTAAGTTAATTACATATTGATATCTGTTTATAGGTGTTTGACAAGTGAGTGTGACAGTATTAATTTGATATTTCTTTTTCTTGCAGAAATTCTTTAATAGTCTTACATTGCTTACAATTTATAATAATTGTTTTTTTTTTTCAGAATGGAAATTATTACGAGGGAGAAGGCGGCATGTGTGATTTTTGGCGCGCCAAGCGAGATACCCACAAATGTTCTTCCCACCTACGCTGATGTTATGAAGGCTTACATCCATACAAGACAACAGCTGACAACGAAGAATAACAAATATCCACCGTTCGCCGAAGTATCAAAAAAAGTTTGCGTTGATGTTGAACTTATTTGGGAGAAAGCGTCTCTTCCGACCGTGACGCACGGACGAGTGATTGAAACGCTCAGACCGTACAACGAGAAATACAAGAAAATCTTGAAACCATACAAGGCTCGGAAGGACAACGACAACTACAAGCAACAACTTGAACAGTTCAGAGAAGACGCAGATAAACTCTTCGACATTAGCAAATGCAAATGTGTAGATTTCGTCATGAGCTGTAAATGCGAAAGAGCGGACAAAGTACCACTCAAAGAAAGAAAGTTTCTAGAGGACCAGAGAGGAGCCAGAAAGATGATTATAGGAGGCATCGATTTGGTGGAAACAACAAAGCTACAGAAGAAAATATCCAGGAAAGTCTGTGAATCGAGAAGACACAGCATTCACCAAGAACAATCGAAGCAGCAATGCAATTCTGGAAGCTACAACGAGGAAGACAAGGACGACGACACCGACAACAGCGACGAAGAATACACCCTATCTAAGTCACACTGTAAACCTGATCTATCGACACTGGAGAGTAAACGTCAAAGAATGACGATGACTGTACGATTACCATGTTTGGCTAAAGCGTGCGATAGAACGGGCGTCTCAGATCGAGCAGCAGCCGTTATTGCCTCATCCGTGCTACAAGACATTGGAATTGTGTCTACAAATGACACCTCCAAAGTCATTGATCGTAGTAAAATTCGCCGAGAAAGAAGTAGAACTCGTCAAGAACTGACAAAACTAGACAGCAGTATGACAGACTTGCCTGGATTGTACTTCGACGGTCGAAAGGATAGAACGATGAAAAATGTACGAGACGCCGCAGGACATGGCCACCGGGACAGAGATACAGAAGAGCACGTCAGCATTATTTGTGAACCAGGTTCATCGTACTTTGGCCACGTGACGCCGTCAAGTGGATCAATCAAGGCGATTTCCAAAGTAATCTTTGAATGCTTGGCTGCGCGAAGTGTGGATCTCGACAGTGTGAAAGTCGTCGGATGCGACGGAACCGCTGTCAACACTGGACATAATGGCGGAGTTATTCGGCAGCTTGAGGAATTACTACAAAAACCGCTGCAATGGCTCGTGTGCTTATTACATGCTAACGAGCTCCCCCTGCGACACCTGTTTCAGCATTTAGATGGAGCAACTACAGGACCTAAGTGCTTCTCAGGACCGATAGGGAAATCTCTCACAGCATGCACGGAACTCCATATAACATCGTATGAACCTATATCTCCATTACAGCCACTGCCGCATGTTGACGTGAAGGACCTGAGCACTGACCAGCAGTACCTGTGGCAGATGTGTCAAGCTGTCAGTGAAGGACACTGTCCCTGTGATCTAGCATTGCGAAAACCGGGACCATTGAACCACTCGCGATGGTTGACAACTGCCAACAGAATCCTCCGCCTCTATGTTGGCCTCGATGCACCATCCAACAACATCAAAACTCTTGTCACATTCATCATCCGGGTCTACGCCCCAACAGGTTCGCCATCAAGACGCAGCCATCATGCAAAGATGGAGCCAAACATCTGCACGGGATGATGGTGAGAACACGGTACCTCAGCTCCTCTCTAAAGAAAGTCGTCGACCCGGTGATTCGGCGAAACGGCTTCTGCGGACACCCCGAGAACGTGCTATTAGCCATGATCACAGATGAGCGACCACATATAAGGGAACTCGGACTCAGAAGAATCATGAAGGCAAGATCACATGTGTCTGCAAACAAAATCCGCAGGTTTCGAGTGCCACCGCTCAACCTCGACGCGACCGAATACCAGGACATGGTCGATTGGCAGACTTTGACCGTGACGGAGCCTCCTGTTACGATGGATATGACGGACAACGAATTGAACGACATGATCTCTGCTCAAATTTCACCAAGTGTCCTCTTCCCTCGCTTCCCTTGTCACACACAGGCGGTGGAAAGATGCGTGAACCTAGTTACCGAAGCTTCAGCCGCTGTGTGTGGCGAGACGTCCCGCCATGGATTTATTCGGGCTCGCGTCGCTTCTCGGCAGCTTATGCCGAAACTTGAGTCTAAACGTGACTATCAATTCTGAATTAACCATGCATGCATAACTCAGACTCTATCGTTAGCATAATAGTGTGCCAAAATTACTAAAAATATATAGTCTGATGTTTACTCGTATTTTAGGTATTTTTGTGTAAAATCGTATATTATTGTAAACTTATAACGTCTGGTGGTCGATCAAAAGATTGTCTGATTTTAATAAACGTTTTTGCATATTGTTCTATTAGTCCATTGGCAACTTATAAAACCTCAAGTAAGTTAAAATTCACAAAAAAATATTTTTGGGCCATTTTCACTCCACCCTAGTGGACATCGTTCGTGCAGCAGTTTCCTCATCAGAAAATGCAACTACAACAGTAATAGGGGAAGACACCGACTTGCTGATTCTCCTTCTGTACCATGCCAAGGGCAGTGGTTTCAAGTTGTACTATCTCAGCGATATAAGACGGGGACCATCTCCTAATCCTGTGTATGATATTCTCAGCATTCAATCATTGTTAGGCAATGACATCTGCAAGTATCTCCTGTTTGTGCATGCTTTCACGGGCTGTGATAGCACATCCAGAATTTTTTCGATCGGTAAAGCCAAAGCATTCGACACACTGATGAAGGTGGCTGAACTCCGTTCAGTTGCAAATACATTCTGTTCTGATTGTTGCCAACACTCTGACATTGAAGCCGCTGGAAGAAAGGCAATGCTTCTGTTGTATGGCTGCAAAACACTTGAATCCACTAACGCACTACGTCATCGAATGTTAGTTGAAAAGGTAGCTACAGCTAAGTCTTTTGTTACACCCGAACGTTTGCCACCTACCGATGCGTCCACAAAGTACCATAGCTTTCGCACATACTTTCAAATACTAATCTGGAAGTCTACAGAAGAGAAGATCGATGCAGAACAGTGGGGTTGGTATGTAAAGAATAATTCCTACTACCCTACAGCCTGCGACAAGCCACCAGCTCCAAATTATCTACTCAACATGATCCGCTGCTCCTGCAAGACGAAATGTGCTACTTCAAGATGTGGATGCAAGCGTAATGGAATGCCCTGTTCAGCCGCTTGTGGCGAGTGCCAAATCAGTGGTTGCGATAACAACCCAAGTACCGGTAATCTATCCGATGATAGTGATGAAGAGGATTAATTTCTGTATGTTTGTGACCAGGTATCACTTCTTCTTTAATGAACATAACTTGAAACTGGGAAAAAAATAATTGTTGTATTATTGATTATAAAATTCTGTAAAAAGCTATATAACATTATATTTGCGTAATAACTGGTTGTGTTGTATATTGTTGAATTATTTAAAACATTACAACTGAAAGAAAAAGCATCAAATGTATCTCTATAAATAAAAGCGTAAATTATATATTATTTTTTTTTCGTAGGAAACATCCAGTCCGCCATTTTGAATTTCATTTTTGGGGGTGTTCCCGGCGTTCAATTTTGTCGGATTTTGGATATGTTATTCGGCAATGGTTCCTGAGCTGGAAACAGTTTAGAAAGCTTCTGAAGCAATTTTGCCCAGGTCTAACTACAAATTGCCTGGACTAATTACAATGCCACAAAAGGAGCTGTTGATCGAATAGACCAACTTATCAAAACTTACTCATGTAAGCGCATAACAAACAGATGGCCATTAGTTATCTTCTACTGGATGGTAGATGTTGCAGCTTACAATGCTAGTTACTATTTCATGGAGAAAACCCCCGATGTGTATGGAGGGAATCAAAGGCGAAGGAAATTTCTGGCAGACTTAGCAGAACAGTTCTGCAAACCAGCAATCCAGAAACGTTTTGAGTCAGCTGGTAGATATTTGCCAAAGCATGTTAGAGCCTGTATGGAGGCATTTATGGATGAGGTAGAAGGAGCACCCGAGCCAAGGCCTAATCCAGGAGGTCGGAAGAGATGTGGAAAGTGCCCGAGGAAGATGGATAAGAAGACGAGAAAGTCATGCACAAAATGTGATGTGCCTCTTTGCGAAAGTCACTCCAACTATGTATGTGATGACTGTGTACAGTAAACATTGTTTCATATGTTCTATGTTTCTATTTATTTCTATTCCATAATCTATATTGTGAATATAAAAAGTGTTTCTGAGTGCTGAATTCTTTAAGTTAAAAAATTCTTAAATAAATGTAAAAAAAAAAACGGACACATGGTGAATTGGCTCCACGTGCCGTGTCCTGGGCAACATATGTACAAACTTTAGTATATATAAACTTAAGCATATGACAGAAATTCACCATTGAAGTTTGGGGTCAGGGTGACCCCACATAGTCTTCTTTGTTAGTTGGTCCCACCTAGCCCACGAAGGGTTAAATTCATTAGAATCAAAGCGAAAACTGCCCAAGTTTGAATGGAAGGCTCAATGGAATGAGTAAGAAACATATGAAATAAAATGAGAGGTCGCGCGTCTTAAGGTACCTAAGCGCCATCATAGGCGAAAACGTGTTTTTGATGGATATCATTATTTTCACCCTTCCTCTATCGCGTGGTTTGGGTTATAATAACCTTATGACACTAGAAGTATGGTTGAAAACCTTATGAAGCGAACTACTTTTTTCACCTCTATCGCCAGCTGGGCTCTGCCGTCCAGATGTGATGCGCGTCTTAAGGCCCCAATTTCCCGTTCAACTGGTGGGAGATGATGGGGGTTGGGGTGGGACACTCGGTCTCTGGGTGGCGGGAACAGCAGGAGGAGCGCGAGCCAATGAAAACATGGCAACCACGCCGCTCTGCTTTCTGATTGGCCACCCGCAGGCGTCCTTTGTTCGTGCTCATATTGCTGAATATTGCGTGGATTATTCTATTCACCCGGCTTCTAACTATTATCAACGTGTGCAGCAATGTCTCACCGTGCTAGTGATAGTGATGAAAAATCAATGGAGTCATTCTGTGCCAGAAATCGTACCCAAAGTTCGGCATAATAAGAAAATAAAAAAATTAAAAAATATATATATATAAATAATATAAAATATGAAAATCTATTCCAAAAACTCATCAACATCTTCATTAGCATACTTAGAACTCTAATTTAGCTAAAAATGAACGTTCTAGCTCAATTAATAACAGAGATACTATTGCGAGAATATTGCTGAACTTTGGAGGCGATTTCTGGCGAATTTTAATTTTGGCGCTTAGGTACCTAAAGACGCGGGACCCCTCAAATTTCCTAATGATACTGAAAATTTCTTCACTTTTGATGTGATAAGGAGCAATGAAAAAGTTAATTGAATTTTAGCACATCTATTATGCCTCTAATATTTTCTTCTGAATATATTGTTGTACTTAATTAATTTTGATAATACTATATATTATTAAATAAAATATTATACGTTAATAAAGATTTGTCATAAAAAATCCTGAATGTAGAGTAAATCTTGTATAAATGGAATATTCTTCAATATAGGTCAAAAAGTGAAAAATTGTGCCAGGGGTAGGATGCTTTAAACAGCTAAAATAATTTAAGAGGGTGTTCCTGTGTTCCATTCAAACCCCTCACAATATATACCTTTTGAATAGAAAATTTCGACCCGGCCTATTGATTACCGATCAAGGTTTATCCTCATTTACTGTATAACGTAAGTGCACTTTAACTTAACCTGTGAAAAACATAAGACTCAAAGTATAAAAGCTTAATAGTGTTTTATAACAACAGTTAAAGGAAAATTTGGAAAACAGAACGAGTATGAAGTTGAAGTTTGAGCGTAAAACAATACAAAGAAAACTATCAAAGAAAACTGCGATATCATTCCAAATTGTGCATTCAGTGATACGGTAACTTTTTTATTGATTATCGTACATTACTTTCGTCAGCACCCAACCACAAGCGGTGCAATAGTACGGAACAGCAAGTATGAACCGGTAACATTGGGGGGGGGGCCACCGGGGAATGGACGTCACACCTGGAAAGAAAGCTGAATTCAACACTTGTAATAATTTAAAAGATTTTGACAGATATACACTCTTCGTTGGGACTTCGCAAGAACATTTGTGAGGGTGTATCCTAACTTTTATTTTCATAATTTTGTTTCATATTCGCAATGTTTATAAGCATCATAAAATTTTTACTAATATTTTAAATGCAATCCATGAGACCTTAAAACCATTGTTAACTATGTGCAGCATTGAACTCACTAGCGAAGAGTAAACCAAATATTTCATGCTAGGCTGCCCACGCATCATTGCCTAGTTAATTCTGAGGTCCACTATACACAGTTTGGCATAGCATGTGTACAGATTCTAAAACATGCGCATTTCAAATCTGAAGTGATTCTGCCAAATTTAGTAGTCATGGTAGCTAGCTAAATCAGGCGGATAAGTCTGAGAGCAATCCAAGATAGGATATTTTGATAAAGTAAAAAAAGCTAAATTAGAAAGAATTTGCCTCAGCTCAAGTGTGTTTGGCAATGCTTTGGTTGAATGTAGGTTCCAGTAGTAGTATATGCGAATCGAGGTAGAGTGGCTACCATGGAAACGAGAGGAAAAGGATGAGGGGAAACGTGTTGAATTGGAAAAAGGGGGTTATGGGAAAGAAGGAAAAAAAGCAAAGTTTTAAGCTCAGCTGTGTAAACAATGGGTTTCATAAGGAGGGTGGTCATAAGGGAGAAGAGCTGAGGGCAATGGGAAGTAGGGGAAGCCATGCCATTTACAAATGTGTGCCTGGGTTCTGATGAAAGAAGTTAATAAGAAATATAAAATTAATATAAATTTTTGTATATAAATATATAAGTGAAATTGAGGTTGATAAGGGTGAAGGCGGGGTTTCTAACCCTCTGAATTCCGTCGTCCCCTATGGTAATCGACCTGTTTAGTGAGAGTGACGGAGACAACGACCATGACGAATCGGTCCTATTGCGTTCAGAATATCTCGATTTAGCCTATCACAAAATGCAATATTTTCTTCCCATTTGCTTAAATGCATACAATTACTAATTATTAAAAAAAAAATACAAACTGTAGTGCCTTTTTTCTACATAATTTTCTTATTTAATTTATTTTCCTTCATTACAGCATGGACGTGCGCCTTCATTTTATTTATATAACTGCGTATAGAAATCGAAATTCAACCTTAGACTTCGGTCTGCTGTACACCCAACTGGCGGATGAGGAAGCTGAACACAACCGACACCTCAGCTTCCATCAATTTGAACTCCGACTATGTTCAATTTAAACAACTGTACATGCAGTTATTTATTTATAAATAGATGACATTGTTTTTTACCGTTTACTGCGATTTGTTTATAGTTAAATTTACAATACATTTTTCTACCACAATCCATTTTCTTCGATGATTTCAAGGAGTAATTTCTGTAAACCTTTTTACTTTTAAACAATTGCACATAATTTTCGTTTGTGTAAAGATGTTTTGTCTGCTTACATTGAATTTGTATATCTATCTATCTATCTATCTATATATATATATATATACACACACATATATATATATACACACGCATGATAGAAGTCTCAAATTCTGTGCATTATTCATGTTTTTTAAAAACAATACAGGGAAAGAAATTCATTTATTTAAAAAAGTCACATTGATATCCAAATACATTTTTAAAAGGTACATATAACCGTTTTACAAATACAGTGTATTTGAAAAGGCTACATTAAAAATAAGATCATGCACATGACACAGACAAAGACTTACACTTCTAAATTGAAAACTCTGTCCAGAGTTTACAAATTACGTAGAAAAGAAAAAAAGACTTCATTCTTGCTATATTATACGCTGTTTTTCTTTCTTTTTTTTATTCAGAAACAGAACTAACAAATTTATTTGATTGCATGCAAATATATTATTTAATAGGTAATTGCATTCACCCAAATTCTCCAAAAAATCACCAAAAGAGAAGCCTCTTGCCATATAAAGTGAAACCAACAAACAGTACTGTTTACACACGTTACTGTAAAGACCTTGGTACCTGTAAGGGCAAAATAACGGTACTTATATGCAACTGCTTTCAGAATTTCACTATACTTGCGTCATGAAACGGAATTTTCCAAGGGTTCATAGTACCAGCATACTTGCTGTCTCCTTTTAAAATACACACCGACCCAATGTATTCCAGGTCCTTCTCAGAATTAGGTATTAAGTATAAATCCGACTGAATTTTTTTCTGCTTCTTCGGCATCTTCAATATTTCATCTTTTGCTTATGTCCCAAAAAGATATCTTGTGTAACATAATCCTTTTCAGTACCCTTGGAATTGTCAGTTCAACCATTTAAAAGCCCGTTGTCACGGATGTAAACCGATCAATTTCAATCATATTTTGTCCTTCTAGATCATGGGTGTTCAAACCTCTGCGCGCTGGCACATTTGTGTCCGCGAAGCCATTTCGATGTGTCCGCGAGTAGCCCCCAGATAAGGTTTTAGAGACTGGTTAATGGAAAGAATATTGCAGTTAAAACCAGATAATATTTTTTGTTTTATGTATTTTTTATCATAATATTTTTTATGTGTCCCGCCAGTGCTCGAGCATTTGGAAAATGTGCCCGCCTGCGAAAAGGTTTGAGCGCCCCTGTTCTAGGTAGAGAAGTGCATAAACAGGCTTCGTTAAAGTTAAATTCCAATTTCATTGCAAAATGATTTAGGTGCCTGCATATATCAGAACATTTGTCGGCTGAATTGTCGAAGGCGTAGACATTAGTCCATTTCATATAGTCCTCATTGTTAGCCCCATTCCGACATCGTTAAACCAATTTGTACTAAGAAATAAGTTATGGAAGGCCCGTGAGCACAGCGAAATTTCATCGTCACTAGAGTATTGTGTTTCTAGAACTCTTCCAACAGAAGCACTGTTCACTATCAATGCTATACTCTTCAAGTTAAAATGTTCAAACTTCAATAAAGATTTTTATATTTGCCTGAAACAGTCTCACGTTCGATCATTGGTATAAGTATTATCTGCGACAAATTTTCCCAGCGCGACGTGACAGTGAACATCTTCAACTGGGTGCGCTATTTTCAATTTCTATTTGCTTTTTACGCGGAACAGGCTACACTGAGATACGTCTCATTAATGTGCGGGACCACAGGTTTAGAAATCTTTTCAGTTCCATTAACGAGAAGTCTATCTTGAATGGCTGTGTAGGTGTGCATAACAATAAAAATTCTTTTCAGATTTTTTAAATTTTAAAGGTGTTATTTCTCCTTTATATATTTTTTTGCTTCAGGTGTAAATACCCTGATGCACGCAAATGGGTTCCTCTTGAATCTTTTGAATAATTTAGGACCTTTTTGAAATAGCAAGGTAAAGATAATAACTGGAACCTACAAAGACATTCACTTGATTTAAATATACGTCGCATTGGCTGATCATTGTATTCAAAAAGATAGTTTCAGGATAGATTGCATGTTCGTCCATACAACCTGAAGAAGATGATGGCGACGAGTTACCTCCTTATCTGGTTGTGGGACCTCACAATTTCCATGCTCAGAAACTAGGAGGTGTGAAGGAACTTAGAGGGACGAAAGTCTGTAGGAACACGTACAGGAAGCACTACCAAATACATGGTTCCTATGATACTGTTAGCTTTGGTTTCCGTAGGTAGAAATTAATCGGAGTACATACTTTTACTGAATTTAAAGTTTTTACTTTTCGTTTTAAAGTTAATGCGTTTTTTACTAGTTATTATTATTATCATTAATAGTAGTAGTAGTAGTAGTAGTAGTAGTAGTAAACGTTTAATTTTGTAAATATTTATTTTATATTTTATTTAAATTGTGCACTTTACATAAATTATTTTACGTTTTAGACTGTGCGTATCATGAATGAGTGTGTTTGTGTGTGTGTGTGTGTTTGTGTGTGTGTTTGTGTATGTGTGTGTGTGTGTTTGTGTGTGTGTTTGTGTATGTGTGTGTGTGTGTGACATTCCAGTCTAGTCATGATGTATAGGATCCGCCCACTGTATGGTACACACACGAAGAGCAGTGCTTGATTTCGTTTTTCTGTCTGGTCTTGGTGTATCGGCTTTGCTCACGAATCTGGTACCATCATCTTTCGCTTTGTTTTTTCTCATTAGTCGCTCAGAATCATCGGATTCGTGGACACGTACTCAGCTATTGAAGTTTTACCATAATAACCTGCTTATGTTCTTATACTCCTCTCCCGAATTTAACTTTTAAAGAACAATGGCTGTCTCTGATATTGCTTGCAGTACCTTTCTGAAGTGGTATTTTTTGAAATCTGAAGATATTGTGAATGCTTGTCAGCCATCCCTTCATACCTCTATTCAAGTGTTTAGATTATCCTCAATTCACACAATAATGGCGATTCAGCATGCTCAAGTTCTTTATGGTTACTCTAACGAGAGTATCACAGTGGTACAGAATACGACAGACGTCTTCGAGTATGTTTAGAATTTAACCTGTATTAAAGAATCTTTATGGCTACTCTAACGAGAGTATCACAGTGGTGCAGAATACGACAGACGTCTTCGAGTATGTTTCGAATTTAACCTGTATTAAAGAATGTATGGTGAAGGAATCGACGTTCAGCGAAGGAAAATAAAGACTCTGGACTATGAAGCTGGTTGAAAAATAGTAGGAGAAATCTTATTACGTCATGTTACACTTCAATGATTAAATACCGCAAAACAAAAGTGGACCTTCTGATTATGGATAATTCAAAAGGAGTCGGAGTGAATAGGACAGGAAGTGCAAATTAAAAGATCATTAATAAATAAAAGGAAAATAGGGGTGACAGGACACAACCCTGAGGAACACCACTGTCCATAACTCTAGGAGAAGAACTTTGGCCATCTACAACCGCAGCTATAAATCGGCCAGAAAGGAAATTAGAGCTGAAGGTACAAATAGAAGGATAGAAACCGAAGGAGGGCAGTTTCGAAATTAAAGATTTGTACCAGACTCTATCAAACGCTATCGATGTCTAGCGCAACAGCAAAAGATTCACTGAAATCCCGAAAGGAGGATGACCAAGAGCCAGAGAGATATGCAAGAAGATCGCGGAACCCATACTGACGATCCAAAAGAAGATTGTGAGAATAGAGGTGTTTAAGAATCTTCCTAATAAGGACAGATTAAAATACTTTGGAAAGACAAAAAATCAAAGCAAATGGACGATAGTTGGAGGGTTGAGAGAGGTTACCCTTCTTTGGGATAGGCTAAATAAAAGCGAACTTCAAGCAGTAAGGAAAAGTACCATATGAGAGATAAAGACGAAAGAGTTTGCCTAGGAATAGTTTTAGCATAGAAGCATAGTCTTAACAACATTAGAGATGAGCCCAGATAGGGCAGAAAAAACATCTTTAGAAAAGATTCTAATTTCACGCATTATAAAGTCAGAGGTGTGAGGAGATGGAGTAACAGCACCGGAATCGTCCATAGTTGAATTGTGAGCGAAAGTTTGAGCAAAGAGACGGTAGAAGAGACTGTAAATAAGCCGTCAGAATGGAAAAGAGGAGGGAATGAAGAGGATGTGAAGTTGTTGAAGAGGTTCTTAGCTAGAGGCCAGAAAAAGCGAGAAGAATTAGTAGTGGATAGATTTTCACATTTTCGTCGGATGAAGGAATTTTTAGCGAGTCAAAGGACAGATTTTTCACGATTCCGGGCAAAAATATAAGCTGAGTGATAGTCAGGAGATGGATGGGCACGGTACGTTCTGAAAGCCTCCTCTCTGTTGCGGATAGCATTAAAACAAGTAAAGTTAAATCGAAGTTTTTTTGCATTAGTAGTACTGTAGGAATGGAATATGGAATGTACGACTCCATGTCCGAAAGAATCACCTCCGTGATGCGCTCAGTACACTTTGAAGGGCCTCGGCTACGAGACATGGGTTCATCACCGTATTCCGGAAACAAAACGTGCCAGCATGGAATGGAAACACCCTGGGTCCCCGCGACCAAAGAAGTTCAAGATTGTGAGGTCCGCTGACAAAGTGATGGTTACCGTGTTTTGGAACCACAAAGGCGTTTTGCTCGCAGACTTCATGCAAAAAGGAACAACAATCAATGCAGCTGCATACTCTTCAACACTGGAACGTTTACGAGCGGCCACTAAACGTAAACGTCCTGGACTACTCCGTAAGGCAGGGCACTGTTCCATTCGAGCCGCCATGTTCAACTGACTCACATAACCAATGTACGGTAGATGGCAGCCGAATCGACGTGCAGTGTTGCCAACAATGATTAACGAATTCACCTGATACAAACATGTAGGTTCTTTAGTTACGAAATTATACGCCGTGTAAACTTATTTTCTGACCGCCCTTCCTACGTGCGTAAGCTGTTATGAAGCTGGCTTCAGGTATGTTATTGAAACGTGATGTATCTGTAGACAGTTCGGTTCTGTTGTACCTTATTATGTACGTGTTGCCCACATTCATGATTTCCATTACTTTTTATCAACGGCAATGGTGTAATCCCATACTTCATTAAAGCTTTGAGCTAGATGGACGTTCTCCTTTTGTGTATTGTATGCAAATTTTCCCCAAAGACTATTTAAGCACAACTTTGCATTAAACCGTTTGCCAGGGTTTCGCGCAATTTGGCCCCGTTCAAGCTGTTTCCCTTCACGATCACAATAGCGTACTATATACGACGATTTTTCATTTTCGGTTTGAACTCCTCGTTGGTATCCTGATGTTTCAACCTCATCCTTCAAAAAAGTATTTATATACGGTGTGAAAACGTTGGGGCGCTTCTGAAACCTCCACACCTCATATATCTTCAGTATTCTGTACCCGTGACGAATGGCTAGGGACAGCTCAGGACTTGTCTAAACGCCTCTGGTCTTCCTCTGGTTGATTGTATGATTACAGGCCCCACTCTTCTCCTTTGCACACTTCACACACAGAGGGAACATGAGTTTGTGGTCTATAACAACTGGTAAGATTGATATCCATATGTCGCGAAAGGGGAGTATATCTACGAAAGAAAGAAAGACCAAAGTAGTTCTCGTTCAAATTAGCTGAGAACTTTTCGATGATAGACAGGGCAGGACCCACGAGTTTTTCAGGTGCACCTACGGGATACGAGTTGTTCTTCATCACGTAAATGTACAATGAGCAGAAATCGTAGTAATGAATCTTCACCCCTTCCGTAGCTGGAAAGTATAGTTTGAAGGGGTTTGTGCGTCCTCCAAACAAGCTATCTCCGCATTTGAGGAGGTGCAGCACCATTCCACGTTTGATAGCCCTTAGTTCTTCGCGATAATACCCATCAGCTTCCACCCAGGCATCATATTTGTGTTTTCACAAAACCTTGTGAGTGAATTGGGAGCTTATAAGTTGATCGAGGGCACTGGTCCATGCGAGACTATCAGCAGGTCTACCATGGCTATCTCCTATGATACCACACTCAGGAGGTGGGCATCCATGCCACCAGCATCTGTTAAAGGAGTACGCCATCTTCTCACCAGTGGCGGGGTCTTCGCTTAGACCATCTGCCCAAAATAAAACGCCCATTGAACTTGAATGCCAATTCCCCCGTGTTGCGCGCATGTTTTATGTATACACCTGTCTGTTGTTTTATGTTATAATGTTATAATGTTATGTTATAATGTTTCAGACCAACAAAGACCCTAAGATCCACTCATGGCCGGTCTACCTAACTGTGTTCGTAATTGTGTATTGTGCATGTCCTCCGTGGTGGAGGAGGGGACCTACAATTTTACGTGGGTTCCGAACCACAAAGCCTTAATTTTACTACCTTAAACTATACCCAATCTATCAACATATGCATCTAATCGATTTTTAAACATGTTTATAGACGTGCTACTAATTACTTCTACCGGCAAACTATTCCAGCTATTTACTATTCTATGCGTAAAAAAGTTTTTGGCAACTGTTCTCTCGAACCTTCTACTTGTCAACTTACACCCATCATTTCTAGTCATATTATATTGAGATATTTCGAAAAAGCTATCTCTATCTACGTTATCGAGCCCATTCATAATTTTGAAAACCTGGATTAGATCACCGTTTAGCCTTCTAGTTTCGAGTGCAGTCAATTTTAACTCCTTAAGCCTATCCTCGTACGACTTTGACCTAAGCGACGGGATCATCTTAGTTACTCGTCTTTGAACTCTTTCGAGTTTGTCTATATCTTTTCGCATATGCGGATGCCAAAATTGGATCGCGTACTCCAAATGTGGTCTAACTAATGATTTATAAAGAGGAACTATAATATCGCGCGATTTGTATTCAAAATTCCGAGCTATAAAACCTAACACTTTGTTCGCCTTATTGACCGCTGCTGTACTATGTTTCGCTGCTTTTAAATCACCAGTGACTATAACTCCTAAATCGTTTTCCTGCTCTACACTTGTTAACTCCTTCCCTGACATACTATACGCAAAATTACCGTTACGCGAACCTATATGTAAAATTTTGCACTTAACGACGTTAAATCTCATTTGCCATGTGACTGACCAATCAACGATTTTATTCAGAGCTTCCTGGATTTTACCTCTATCTTCGTCATTAATCGCCCTACCACCCAGCTTCGTGTCATCCGCAAATTTTGAAACTGTACTCACTAGGCCGACATCTAAATCTTTAATATATATAAGAAAAAGCAAGGGGCCCAATACAGAACCCTGAGGAACGCCACTCGCTACATTAGCCCAACACGACTCCGCTTCATCAACGACCACCCTCTGTTTCCTAACTCGCAACCACTCTTCTATCCAATTTATTACTGTACCTCTGATTCCATGAGCCATAGTTTTTTCAATGAGTCTTTTGTGCGGTACGGTGTCAAACGCTTTTTGAAAATCTAAATACACTACGTCAACCGCCCGATGGCTATCGTAAACGTCAACCACGCTTTAAAAAAATTCTAAAAGATTAGTTAAGCAAGATTTGTTTCGCCTAAAACCGTGCTGCGTATTTCTATCTAAGTTTTTCAATTCTAATTTTTCGACTATACGATCCCTAATTATTGATTCCAGTAGCTTACCTACAACAGACGTTAAACTGATTGGCCTATAATTTCCCGCCGCATCTTTATCGCCTTTCTTAAAGATAGGTGTTACGTTTGCTAACTTGAAATTATCTGGTACGCACCCCTCAGAAATAGACGCATTAAAAATCGTTGTTAGCGGCACAACAATGCTCTCTTTTAATTCTTTTAGTTGTATGGGATATATAGAATCCGGTCCCGGTGATTTACGCATTTTCATTTTATCAATATGTATGTCTATGACCGTAGGGATATTCGTTACATCTTCTATAGTAAAACTGACATAAAAAATTCGTTTAACAAGGTAGCCATTTCCTTTTTTTCAGAAACTAGCTCTCCGTTAACATTTTTCAACCGCCCCAAGACACCTTTTACGATATTTCTTTGTTGAAGTATAGAAAGAATCGCTTGGGGTTTTCTTTACCGTCACGAGCTTTGGAGATTTCAAATTCGCGCTTGGACTTTTTTATTACACTTTTCGCTTCACGCCTTAGAGATATGTAGTTGTTTCGTAACCAGGAATTGTCTTAATCGCACTTATGTAGCCTATAAGCCCTATCCCTACTCTTTATAATGTCTCCTACTCTAGAAGTAAACCACAAGGGCTTGTTTACTTTCGCACGCTTAATTTTGTACGGTACACATTCCTCATTTATATAGTCCTAAATACTGTTTCAAACGATTCCCACATTAGTTTTGCGTTGGAGATCCCCATTACGTTTTCCCAATTGACGTGTGACAATTTATTTCGAAATTTACAAAAGTCTACGTGCTGGAAGTTAGGAATGTTAGTCGAGTTAGCTGGTTTCGAGTGACTTGCTGAGAGGACAAACTCTACCATATTGTGATCGCTATTGCTTAACGGTTGTATTACTTGAAGATCAGTGATTAGCCGATCATCCGTAGTTATTACTAAATCTAAAATACTCTGCAACCTCGTAGGTTTTCCAACCTTTTGAATAAGAAAGCTATCCTCGAGAAAATTAACTAAACGATTACCTTCCGCGTCTCCCTGCATAGTATCGTAATGCACGTAGGCGCAATTAAAGTCACCCATAACTAAAGCCTGTTCACTACCTATTATTCTCTTTAGTTCACGATATAACGCTTCGTCCGTATCAGCTGTTTGATCAGGGGGCCTATATATATCCGCAACAACAAGTTTGAAATCGTTCAATTTAAGTTCTGCTATAGTCGAATCTATCGGTTCTGGAATTGTGTGCTTTACTTCTATAATGTTCGCAATATTATCTTTGATATAGAACATAACACCGCCTCCTCGCCTACCTATTCTATTTTTAACAAAAAGTCTATATCCTTTAATTTGATACTCCCCTACAAAGTCACGTGTTTCAGTATTTTATTTCGTAGGCTACGAGCATTTAAGTATGTGAGCCATTAAATAGCCTTATACCCAGGGTTACTGAGAGGGCGGGGAAGCCGGGTTATAACCTCTAGGGGGCCCAGGAAGAGGGAGGATAAAATCTAAAAATATTAATAAAGCGATTGATTAAATAACAGAGGAAATATTATTAACCCTTAAGCTGCCAATTTGGTTGGAAATGTTTGTTTTCGAAAAAATGCAGTTTTCCATAAAAAATCAAATTTTCTTTGATAGTAAATTTTATGATTCTCATTTTTAGATTTAAGCATATACTTTCCTAAATTATCATTAAAATATATTGACTAGAGTCGAATATGGCACTTGTGTCTACCAAAAAATCGTTCGACTACAGTCGACTACGTCATCCAAAGGGTTAATGAACATGCATTTTATAGAGCTTATCTTAGTCAAACTGAAACAGATAAAATAGGATATGCGGTCCACCAATGCCCAAGACTGACTGACAGATCTGGGAACCATTGTAATTGAAAGCCAGTTAGCCCGTACTTTAAATTTCATCAAAATCATTTACCACTTTGCTAGAGAGAAGGGAAAGAAAGTACACTTCTAATTATGAAATTCTTGCGGTAAACAATTGTCTTTCCTGCATGGACTGGTGCTACATTTGTAAATTGTATGGTGATAGAATTAATATAATTGATTCGAAAAATAAAATGTTTATTTTCTTCTGAGTTGTTTATTCATACTGTATGTTTTGAATAGTGACTTAGACATATAATCAGTTTGCCTGTTATGTACACAAAAAACATTCATAATAAAATAAAGAGTATACATGGCAGCCCATATACCAACCCTTCCCCGGAGCCCGTGGCAGCTCTCGCCTGCCCTGCTTATACTCATAACTACGAGGACGTTTCGGGGAATGAGGCTAGCGTGTTTTTAAGCATAAAATTATTCGGAGCTATTGAAGAATAGGGACCCCAGCCTTCTTTAGTTAGCTTTATAAGGCTAACTAACGAAAATATCATGACCTAACCTAACCAATCGTCAAGGGCGTACAGTTAACCTAACGATTGGTTAGGTTAGGTCGTGACATTTTCGTTAGTTAGCCTTATAAGGCTAACTAAAGAAGGCTGGGGTTCCTATTCTTCAATAGCTCCAATTATTCTTGAACACTTTAATAAACAATGACGCGCCGTTGTTGAAACGGGTTATGCACAGTTACCGCATATATAATGTTCCGCGCCTCACAGGCGACTCCATACATGTGGAAACGCCGCAGCGATAGTGAAGCTACCCCAACTGGGGAATGTTGGGTGGAGGGGGAACAACCGAGTCCAAAAACATAAAACATTGATATAGAGGTAAGGCGCAGTTCAAAAATTACGTAACGCTATTTTTGCTAAAACCTGACACCCCACTTGTAACGTTCCGTAACGTGTTGGGTGTGGGGTGGGGAAATGTTACATAACATCTTAGCGAATGCCTGGTCTAGCGTTACAGAACGTTCCTGCTGGATCTGGGGTGTCAAGTTTTAGCAAAAATAGCGTTACGTAATTTTTGAACGGCCCCTAATTATAATGTAATGTCGGAGTTTAACGCTGTTCACGGTCATATTATTTATTCATTTTTATGAACACAATATTTACTAGTCTTATACAGTAATAAAGTTCCATTATGATTACTGCAAGTCTATATGAACAGATACCACAATACAACTGTTTATATACTAGTGAATTTCAACCAAAAATAGTCATTACACAACTATCCTCCACATTCCCTCATTCCCTTTCCCCACCCACCAGTCTCGCGTATATTAAATCATTATATAACAATAATAATAAAGCTGTTTCTAGAGACCATGTGCAGCCTTAAACCTTTATTAACTTACAAATCTACACGATTATATATATATATATATATATTATATATATATATATATATATATGTGTATATGTATTGACCTTGAGCGAGAAAAAGATTGAGACAGTGAGAGAGAGAGAGCGAGGTAGAAGGGCAGAGGGAGTTAGTGGGAAATTGCTTATCGATTGTTACACGAAGAGCTTGTTTACAGTTTCGATCTGAATAACCGTAACTGATTATCAAAATCACATAAGAATAATCCACGGTTATACTAGCATAAACATATTTATATATACTTATAAATTCATACAATATTATACTAATGTTTGTGAAATGACGTTGATGAGCCAAACCGTGGTGTTGACAAGATTACTTGCTGTCGCCGTCCAGGAGAGACTACATATGGGCATGTCAGTGGAAACCGTAAAGTGACGGTTGCATGAAATGGGATATCACCACCGGTTTGTGGCTGATGCCTATTATATTAATAGTGTTTTCCAGATTGTATTTGTATTATCAGTGTGGAGAGATAATGATTTAATCACGATGGACAGATAAACCCATTAATGTTTTCCAGATTTCCTGTTGCATTATCAATGTGGAGATATTATTAGATCTTAACAAGGAATATATATATATATATATATATATATATATATGTGTGTGTGTGTGTGTGTGTATACAATAAAACGCCAATTCTTTATTACAACGAATCTGCAATGGTTGAGAATGTTTTACTAAATAGTGTATCATACAAAATGCTCACAATTTGCCATAGAATAATATAAATGACACAGCTATACCCGGTTCATAGAGAGTATTTGGTCCATCCCCCATATTGTCTATTACATCTTGTAATCTGTGTGGCATAGATGCAACATGGTTATGTGTAATGTGTGGGTTCCTTCGGAACATCTCCCACTGAGCCATAGTGTGATCCAGCAGCTGGCGGCTGGTCCGCTCCTGCCCAGGTTCCCACGTGTTCACCACATTCCCCCACACATTCTCAATGGGGTTTATGTCACACCCTTACTAGGCCAGTCCAGTAGTTCTAGATTTCGCTGCTCTTCAAATCATCTTCTAACAATCTTGGCGGTGTGGATGGGAGAGATTTCCTGCAAATGGATTTTAAATATTAAAAGTACAATTATATCTCATCCATACACTAAATGGATTGTCTCTGCGTGGGATAACTTACACAAGATTAGGGAGACCATTCGGAAGGGGTGGGAAATTAACGGCATTCATGACATTCTCGTTATACAGTAATAATACAGTATAATTTGCAATGTTTTTACTGCTTTTACTTTACAATGTTTTATTACAATATCCTGAATTTATTTTTCAAATAAAGTATTTTAATGATGTAAGTTTTATTTTCTTATTCTTTTCTAAAGATTAGTTTAAATTGTAATTTTCGCCTGCTGTGGATATTTTCGCGTAAACTATATCCTACGCAAAAAAAGCGAAAATTTCCTGCAGGCGAACATTTCGCATTCACTAGTATATAAAAAGTTCTATTATAGTAGCTGTTCATATAGATTTGCAGTAATCATAATGGAACCTTATTACTGTATAAGTCTAGTAAACTACATGGAGTTCAACCTGTTCACGATCATATTAATTGTTTATCTTTATGAACACAGACTTGAACTCTGTTGTTCTGCCTCCACCCCATCTTCCCCTAGTTTGGGTACCTTGACTAACACTACGTCGTTGCCACATGTGCGGAGTCGCCTGTGAGGCGAGGAACATTACATATGCGGGCAACTGTACATCCTTCTAAAGGCTTGGAAGCATAATCTAAATAGCGTATGTCATTCACGAAATAACGCTCACATTCATCCGCTATACTGTAAGGATCATCTACATTAAACCTGTTGTAGTAGCGCTCAAAGTCTTCACGGTCACATGCACTCATGTTGTCATAGTTAAAGTAATGTTTGGGGGGTGGTAGTCCTACATAATTTAAAGTGTCGTGAGAGAGGAATGTGTAAAGGAAATACTATTTTGAAACTTCGGCGTCTTCGCCCATCACCTTTGGTAGCTCAGCTAACTTACAAGGTGTAAATAACAGTGTCTTCAAACTGAACATTTCCTCTTATCTGTATCTGTATAAGCTTCTTTCCTCTTTTCAATGGATCACCTGTAAATATCTTCGATGGGTCGTGTTGAAGCAGCTTCTTATAAAGGCGATGTGTATCAAATTTTGCAGTTATGGGCAAGATTATATCGTCATTTTTTTGAAGTGGTTCGCTATCTTGACAATATAGTTCACAAAGAGTTTCAGAGGGGAATCTCTTGCAGTGGTCTTGAAAATGTTTGTTCGTTTACCACATTTGCGACATTTATCACACTCGACGTTCATGCACTCGTCACAGATAGTCTGGCGTACAAGTAAATGCGCGATAGCCTCTTTGGTTTCAGAGTTTGTGTAAGTCTCTATCTCGTAGAATGCAGTTATACAAGGATTATTTTTAAGTTTAGCATCTTTCATATAGCAAGCATGCTTTATACCATCCGCCTTATATTTCTCATAACATGTAGAGCAATGAATATCATCACATCTCTGCCCAAACTCGCTACTATCATTCAACGTATGAAACATGCCGCACTCTCAAATTCTCATTTTCCTATACGTCCCATTTTATTTATGGAATTCAAAACAGTTATTACTGAAAAACGTTCGTCTACATACATTTCACTCCCTCTTCTCAGCTTCAACTACTCGAGTTCGCATTTGGGGCTTTTATACTGGCTGCAAACCATGTGGCAATTCTTACAATGTTTCAACAGATCATTCGGGGATGGGGAGAAACCGACAATCCTAAAATAAATAGAGGCTTTGTGCGTTCTCTCATACTGCTCATCCAATCCAACTACATCTATACGCACATCCATTTTCTGCTATACTCTTCTCAACTTTTCAGGCCCCACATCACAATCAAATGCAAGCTTGCAATCTGAAGCCAGTTTACATGCACGCTGCACAACCGTCAGCAACCAAATTTTTTTGGCCACTGTATTTAGCAGAGTAAACATATGAGCCAAGACTATTGCTGTAAAGCCGTAACGGCGATCGAGGTTTATGTGGTTTCTGAATATTTGATAACTCTCAAAGATAAGCGTATAAGGTGTGGCCGTGTGACCCGCAACACGGAAAACTTGCTCTACATCTATCATGAAGTTGTCCATATTATATTCGGTACTGCTTTGAGAGGCCTGCATTATACGCCCCAAAATGTATTCCACATCTGCGGCAGCCAGACGTCTGTATGGTATTACTCCCAAAATATCGTCTCTATCCCCAACATTTGACCCGAACCCGAGGAAAAGTCGCGTCCTGGCTTCACGTCCCTCACTGCTCTGAAGGGTAAACTCCACAATACGCTCAACCACGCGCTGCAGTCCGTGTTCAAAGCCGTTGCTATACACGGCTCGTGGTCGACCTTGGTTACGTACCGTTTTCTAGTCAGGGCTGGGGTGGTGGTGGTGACTTAGCGCACCAGCTCGAATGATATACTACTGTCTACAGATTAAGGTGTTGCTCTCGAAGTGAAGGGCAGAGTGGAGGGTGGTATTGAATAGGAATAAGTGGATATAGTTTTATTTGTAGAAGGAACTACTGTAGGGGTTGTACCGTAAGACGAAGAGGGCTGGGGTTCTATTACATTTTCAGAACTTACTGTGGGTCTAACGGCCGACGCTCTCGTGGAGAGTTTTACACGCTTTACGCGTGTAGAAGGTGTTTCAACAACGGGATTGTTATCATGCACCCACATTCTTCCAGAATTAACGAGTGTGGGTGCTACAACTGTCGCTGTTGAGGGTTCCGGACCCCTAGTGGGTGTGATAGAGCAGTCTGTAGCCTCAAGAACAACTATATAATCGTTGCTATCATCATCTTCATCCGTAATGTCTGCGATGGGCACATGATGTTGGTACAATGCCCCACCTTCGTCATCATTCAAGGTTCTTGGGAAGAAGAAAGACAAGACTGTAGAACAGGGGTTCCCAAATTATGTTCCGCGGAACACTTCTCACGGTATACAAGTGTTCCGCGGAACACCAATTTGGGAACCCCTGCTGTAGAATATCAGGAGCATCACTTAAAATTTTATTATATTTTGTAAATGTTCCACTTAAAATTGTGACGTGTTGGAGATGGATTCTGTAAAAAAATTCAGGTTCACAAGCCCTTCTACAGACATTATATCCGGTCCTACAGACTGTGGCATAACCGTGTTTATGCCTAAAATCATTAAAGATAGACATGAGTTGTTCTCAAACTCTGTGCATAAAGTTATGTATATGGTGCTATTCGACATACCAAGCTGTAGTCAACGAATACTGAGATGATATTTTGTTCCACAAAGGTGTTTATGATGTTAGTTCTATAAAGGGGAAGGAGCACAGGATTATTGTAATTGCTGATCTCATGTTAGAAATGGATAAAACGTTTGCCGAGACATTTACAGTATTCTCCCACCATCTTAACATAAGCGTGTTCTTCATCAATCAGAATCTATTATTTCAAAAATAGATACATCGGCGATGTATCGCTAAACACGTTATATCTAGTATTATTCGCTCAGCGTCGAGATGTATCATAAATTGGGGTATTAGCCTCCCAAATGTTCCCGAATCGCCGTAAAGAGTTTTTGGACGTTTGTAAAGAAGCTACAAGCCAACGTCACGGATATTTGGTTTGTGTCCTCCGCGAAACACGTTTAGGGTGCTTCTAAGAACGAATATATTCCCAAACGATGCAGAAACGTTGTATATCTCAGAATGAAAAAAAGTTAAAGAAATATCGTGATTTAATAAAAACCTATCATCGACTACTAAGAACTCTCCAGCACCTCTTTGTTAAATATATTGACTTCGACATTTTAAAATGCATCTGTGAAATCTGTCTTAACGTTACAAAATGCAATGTACCAATGAAGCCCTCTCAGAAGTCTCGCTCGTAAAGTCAAACTGTAGGGAAGAAAGAGCGAATTACACTAAATAACAAATCTTTTTTTTCTGTCTCAGCAAAAAACAAAGCTGATCTATATGAAGTCGACGCTGCTGATTCCGAAAATGTTATTCATTTTGGCATATCACGCATATTTTCCATGATATCTTAAAAAATAATATACAAGTAATGTATATTGTATTTATTATGTGTAATATGTGTAATATTGTGTATCGGATATATTTAATTAAATATACAAAATATTAAAAAATATTAACATCACACATCTTATAAGATTAGCAATGCACACGACGTAATAAGACAAACGTCACATGTGGTCAGAGTTGCGAGATAATTAAATAAATGAACAGCTTTTACAACAAAAATTGAATATTTTTTCCAAAATAAAAACAAAAAATGAAAATTTCTCAAAAACTATACGTGATAAGAAAATAATAAGACCATTTTTGTAATCAGCGTTAAAAACTCTACAACAATGAAATAAAACTTTTCCTGAGACAAAATCAGTGTTGAACAGTGTTATTGTACAAAGAGGGGGTTCATTCCTACACATCTTATTTTCATTTTTGGGCCCATTATTTTCTAGTTTAATATAATGAAGAAAGTAGTCTTGATTCCACACGAGGTGTACGCTTTACTACAAAACGCAAAGAGTCAAGATTTGATTCTAAGACCCCGTAAAAACAGGCGTAAAAGAATGGAAAGCGAATTGGTGGACCTATTAAAGAGTGAAAAGCTTTCTGACGAGAAAGGAACCTTATACCAAGAAGCTCTTCAGAAATTTCTTCATGAGTACGAAAATTATAAGAAACCAGTGGAGTTACCCGTAGTTGTCAAACATGGGGTCGACACTGACCATGTCGAACCTGAACAAGTACAGAACAACGATGTGAGCCCGCAACATCTCGAGCATGTATTAAGAAATAGTCTCCCTCATATATTAAGGAATAAAGGACCAAGTCTTTATAATCTATTGAGTGAGGAACCCATTATACAATAGGGCGGAGCTTTTTTACACTTTTTTCGATTTTCGTTTTGTAATAGCGCGGAAAAGTGGCTCTTCCACGTCAAAAGTGAGCGTGTAAAATCTCAGAGACCTGCAATAATATCTTCTGCCTCCGCACGCGCGTTGAAAATCCAAAAAATGCACCAAAATACTCATTTTTTCAATATTTTCTTATAGTTTTAATTTTCATCCTACCTTCTTGTAATAGCGAGGAAAAGCATCCTAAAAGTTTATTTTAGACTAGTTTTAAATATTTTTGTCCTGCGATAATTTCTTCTGCCTCCGCAAACGTTCCAAAATACGGGAAAATTTACATTATTATATCATATTTTAGTAATTTAGGAAGTTTATATATTTGAGCAATTAAATAATTTAGGTCCACAATGCAGTTTACTTTGTATATGCTTGGTTTATTTTTGATGACTTATTAGTAATATGCATGCAGCTCCTCGCTTATTTCATCAATATTGAATGTACTATATTGACAATATAACCCAGAACTCACCACGTGGAGGTGGCTGCATTTCGAGTTCTTCCCTGCCCGACCCAACCACCCTACCATTATCGGACTTAGGCTAGTTACACACTGTAGTCACTTTTTGTTTCCATTCTTGGCATTTTCTTTCTGGATTCTAATCTTGCTCTGATAAATCCATCCCTTGCCTCTGAACCGCATACTGCAGCTGAAGCCTCTGTTACCAGCTTTATATGCCGTTCAACCGCTTGGGTGTGGCAAGGAAAGCGTGGGATGAAATCAGGTACATCTCCTGATGAGATATAGTGCAATTTAAGCACTCTCACTGCGGCTGACTCAGAATCTCTTGCTTTAAGGATTCTCCTCCATCCTAATTCTCTGATATGTTTTGCTTCATCGTGAATCATACTAAGGAGAACATTCTCAGGATGAGAAAAATAGGAATTTCTCTGAATAACACGATCAACTCTTTCTATACAGCAGGCACTCAACGACCTCGAGCGTTGTATCATTTGATAAAGATGTTTGGCTCCCTGTGTTGCTGAAGAATTTCTCTTGATTTGAAACCACATTGGAATATAAACTTTCATAATATAATCCACGATACACTTAAGGTTGTCTGAAGGTTCTTCAGTTGAAACGTAGAGACGAAGTATGCGGTTAGCAGTTGTCACCCATCTGGAGTGTGCCATTTTGCCTGGTTTCCTTTGAGCTAGAGAGGGAGTACATTCACCTTTTGATACAGCATCATAGATTTCTGCCAAATATTTCTGATCTGTGCTCAGATCATCTCTGTCAACTACAATTTCTTCCGCTTCAACTGCTTCAAACTCAACAACAGGTCTCTTTTCACAATCAATTAACTCTTTTCCTATAGGCCCCGTAAAACTCTGAGGACCTGTTGTTTTACCATCAATGTCAGTCACTATGTGCCGCAAAGGAAGTTCATTAGTGTGAAGCAAGCAAATCAGCCACTGGAGTGCTCTCTGAAAGTGCTCTTCAATACTTCTTATCACTCCTCCTTTTGGTCCTGTATTAACTGCTGTCCCGTCACATCCAATGGCTTTAACTTCTGAAGTATCAATCTCATTTGAGCGGAAAAAATCAAAAATTGCAGAAGATATACTCTGTGCTGAGCCAGAAGCGGGAGTTACATGCCCAATATAATGCGAGTTTGGTTCTTGAAGCAAAGTGACATGTTCTTCTGTTATATTTTTTTGATAACCTTTACTGCCAACTTTTTCTTGCACTGCAGTTCTGTACTTCCTTCCATCAAAATTGATACTCTCCATAGCTTCTTCTTCGTAATCTCTCTTTTGAATGATATATCTCACTCTTTATCTAGCTCTCCTTACTTTGCATCTGTCTATTACTTAACTTAAATCTTTTTCGTTTATAATTCCCACGTCTTCAAGAACAGCCGAAGCAATTATAGCAGCAGACCTGTCTGACACACCAGTTCTGTCAAAAGCTATAGCCAATGATGAGATTGTTCCAAGATGAGATTGTTCCATCGATTTGATTCTCTGTGTCGGTTCATAATCAGAATCCGCTCCTTCTGTTTCACTTGATGTTGATCACAGTGTTTCAGTTGCTTGTCCTTTACTGGTAGATGGTTTTGGTTCATACTGTTTCATTCTCTGTTGTCTTCTAGCAATAGTTGCTAGATCTTTACGAGTTTATAAAACATCAAGAGAGCCTGTTGCCAATTTTCTTATTGTTCTCTGATCTTTAAGGAAGTCTTGTTCAATTGCTGGAACCTTGAGATGGTTTTCACAAGAACACTTATCAAAATTATCACATTTGCAAGCACTGATGTCAAATAATTTGTTTTCTGCCTCATTTTGAAATGTTTGCAGTTTAATTTTGAATGAGTCACTACTTGTTTCCTTTTTATTAACTTTAGAAGGTTTTGACATTTTTCATGGTAATTTTTAATCATTTGAACGACACAGTTATGAGAAACAGGAGGAATAGAGGCAGTTTTCCACAAATCTTCGAGAGTTTTTGAGAGAACACCCGAAATTTCTGCAACTGTAGGCTCTTTCTTCGATGTCTTCAGATTCAACCTTATTTGATGAAAATATTTCATGACGTCCTTATAGGTTGGAAGGCACCTCTTGTCTAGATCAGCTAGAGCCCCAAATATAGGGCAACTTGAAGAAGTTCTTGTTGCTTGAGCTGGCACTGACATTGTGAAAAACACAGTAATTAATATAAAAATTAAGAAATTACTCCTAAAACGTAAAATATTCTTGCATTCTGCAGAAGTTTTGTATATTACACCAACGTATTATTATGCACTAAAATATGCAGTATATGTCCACATATCGTGTTGTGTTCCAAAGATGTGTTAACAGCAAGAGCAACACAATCCACATCTTACCCAAAACGTAGCTAGCACAACGCTGTGGGGAAGTGAGAGCAAGAAGGCCTGGTAGAGTGTTGTGAGTCACGACTCATCAGTCATCACTCACTGACTCATGCCGTATATGGCAATGACGAGCAACACACCATACGAGGCTGTAGAGAAGCTTCTAGAACGATGTGGAAGCACTACATGACGTACAAAGTGAATTTATTAACGTATACGCTGAATATGCAAAATACGTGATTTATGCGGATTTTTCCGTATTTTGGAACGTTTGCGGTGGCAGAAGATATTATCGCAGGACAAAAATATTTAAAACTACTCTAAAATAAATCTTTAGGATGCTTTTCTTCGCTATTACAAGAAGGTAGGATGAAAATTAAAACTATAAGAAAATATTGAAAAAAATGCGTATTTTGGCGCATTTTTTGGATTTTCAACGCGCGTGCGGAGGCAGGAGATATTATTTCAGATCTCTGAGATTTTACAAACTCACTTTTGACGTGGAAGAGCCACTTTTTCGCGCTATTACAAAACGAAAATTGAAAAAAGTGTCAAAACGCTCCGCCCTATTATACAATGGTCCGATACAGGTGAGGTTGTTGTTGAAGGGTCAAAAGTATACCGTTTGAACATTATTAACGTCGTACATGATTTGGTGAGAAAGTGGGATAGGCCATCACCAAAACGATGGGAACATATTAAAGCTAGACTACAGCAAATAAATATTCCAAAAACACTAATAGTTTATCTGAACAGGTTAAAAGACTTGGGACAAGCAATACATGTACTACAGCTGAACACGCCTTCGACTACGGTTGTGGCATCTCTGAATAGAAAGAAGAAGAGACCAAGCAGCAACGCACAACCTACCCGCGCGCCTATAAGATACGCAAATGGGTAGCATATTAGGAAATCACTATTACGATATTTATAATCCAGCTTCTTACGGTGGTGTTAATAGGTTGTAAAGAGGTGCCTATGCTGAGGGCTCAGAGAAAAAATATGTCGAGAGATTTTTCCTTGAGCAGGACGCTTATAGATTTGATAAACCGGTGAGAAGGTTTAAAACTGCCAAGACAGTAGCCGCACCGATTGTTTCTACAGTATTTGGCAAGCAGATTTAACTGACATACATCAGTATTCGGCGTATAATGGCCTCTATAGATTCATACTATTCATAATAGATGTATTCTCTACATATTTATGGCTAATATCTCTTAAAAATAAATCGCCTGAAACAGTGGCTAATTCTACAAAAGCGCTGATGTTGAAGGAAAACAAGATCCTCTGCTATTTTTGTACTGACATGGGGAAAGAATTTATAGGACGAGCTTTTCAGAACATGTTGGCAGAATTTAATATCAGTTATTACACTTCTAATACTGTGCATGTGGCATCTTTAGCCGAAAGAGTTCAACGTACCATAAAGGAACGCATGCATCGCTATTTCACACATAAAAGCATATACAGATATATAGACATTCTGGAGTCGCTGGCATCATCCTACAACCGTTCACACCGTACGACTGGTACATCACCTAGTGAAATTTTAAAAAGAGGTACGCATACAGAACCTGAGGTGAGAAAAGACAGTCGAAGAGCACCACCACGCACTGTGCTTTTCAAAATCAATGATTATGTGAGACTGTCGTGTTCGGAGAATAAACTCGCGAAAGGATTTGAGCAAGGCTGAAATCGTGAGATTTTTAAAGTTAGATCTATGAAGCCTAAAACAAGGTGATGATGTATTACGTTGAAGATTCGAATGGGGAAGAAATTGGAGAAAAAAAATGCGTTTAAAATTGAAAAAATTTTAGGAAACAAAGGTTGAGGAAAGAGAAAACTCTACCTGGTAAAATGGCTAGGGTACCCAGAAAGCTTTAACACCTATACAAAAGCTGATGCAATAATGAATGTTAAATAGTATACAACATGTCGCCTAACCACTTCTTCGTCCCATTTCCGTCCTCTGCCTCTTTGGCTGTACACTCTAAGAATACCCTGTAAAACTTTATAACAGAACTGTATGGTCCCATTGATTTGGGTTATGAACCATTTGAGGTTGGAATATGCGACTTTCAATTGACCACTAAATTTTTAAGTATTCATAAGAAAGAACCCGTTTTTATGATTCTTAAAACCGCGATGAATGCAAAAAGGCTGGAGTAAGTCGGGACGTACTATGCGTTCAGCCCCGAGCGTGGAGAGACAGTACTACACTACGGAAATAGCATTAGGGCCGCGGCATTATGATACAACCGAGGATATTGCGAGACTTCAATGTGAGTCTGAAGAGTTCAAATATTACGTCTGATTTAGTATACGAAATCGTAAACAAAGATACTCCGGTGCATACTTTGACTCTAAAATCGAAGGCTAACAGAACTATTAAAGACAGAGCACTGTTCAAAATTTTATCCGCGTGCAGATATGGGGTAACCTTCCAAAGAGATACTTTTCACGAGCCACAGCATGACTTGATCACTATTTTACCAGATAAAATTGGGGAAACTGAACGATAGATACCCTCGCCCGGACATAGACTGATTGCTACTTGCCGAGAGAGGTACCCCTATTTCTGACGCGTCATGGCACGCTTCATCCATCCGAGTAGTTCGCAATATTATAAATCCGAACTAGCCCTCTTTGACATGCCCCCTACACAGACATCTATAGAATATAGCGATTTTATTACAGTTAATCCGTTAAACACTGTTACCTTCCCGAGTGCGCCTATTGAATTCTTGATCCTGAGCTCAGGCCCCAACTTTTTTGACCTAGTCTGTGTGCATATGTACGCTAAACTACGAATAGTGCATTCAGATGGGTCGGATTTCGAAAAAGACTACGCCGTATATCCAGAGACGAACTTTCTAAACACCACATTCAGTTAGTGTGACGTGTATTTAAACCAGACTAACATCTCGGCTGGGTCGGGGTACAAGGACCTACGATCCTATCTGGAAAATGTACTCAACTTTTTAAAAGAAGCGAAGGACATCTTTTTAACTGCCGAATGTTCTTATCAGCCTAAAGATGAAAGTAGCATAAAGAGTAAATTTAAAAATTCTAAAAAGATTTATGACTGTTATGGCCGTCTGCACACAGATTTCAGGTTCCAGGAGAAGTTGCTTGTGAATGAGGTCGATATGAAATTAAAACTCACCCGTACGAGCCCTGAGATTTGTTTAAATCTCGGTGTTGACCAAGAAGAGGGTGCGAAGGCTGTGGTGATTCATATTATGGGGACATATCTCTGAGTACGGCGTGTAAAATTAAGGTCTTCTAAACAGATGGAAATTTAAAAAAATTTACTGCGTACCACGGTGAAATATCCAATTAATAGAGTCCAAATGAAGGTGTATACAGTCCCTTCAGATTTAACATCCAAGCAAATAGAAAATGTTGCTCTCGGGATTCTGCCTAAAAGAATATTAATTGTAATGCAGGAACACGCTTCTGTGAAGGGAAAATACAATACAAAAATCTGCATTTAAATTCGAAAATTTCGGCCTTAAAAATGTAACTCTGTATGTCAGCAGGGCAGCTTTCAGGGGTGACAATGAAAACGAGTCATTCTACAGCTGACAAGTGTTCAGTTTGTGCGAAAGCATATAACGACTTAGGGTACAGCGCCAGTGCTTGTGACGGTTTAGGTACCGGTGTAACTCAGAATGAATTCGTCGATAAACACCCACATAAATCCCCAGCAGAGTGGAAATATCTCACCCCGACTTGAGTTCGACACCCCGATAGTCGCCCCTATTAGGATAGTAGTTTGTCTTGAGTCTCAAGCCCTAATCGAAGTTGACCACTTTAGGGGAGTCGTGACGGACTTTTTAAATTAGACACGGTTACACTTCAGAGAGGGATGAAGAGTGACAGCTTCACGCGAGCCAAATTTATCGGAGTGTTTGCGAGGAATGAAACTATGAAACTTCCAGCCATTAGAGACTGCGGCGTAGTTATCGTGAATACAGACGTGAGCAGTGGAGAATGGCTTCATTGGATAGCCGTTTATTTTAAAAATAGGGAATGTACTACTTTAATTCACTGGGTGAACATCCATGGAATCATACTATTATTGTAAAATTTCTCGAACAACTCCAAATTCCACAAATAGTTTGGAATCCCTATCGTTTCCAGAGTTTGTACAGGAATGTCTGGAGGCAGTACTGCTTCTATTTCCTCATGCATATGACTCGTTAAGGAAATTTAGGGATTTTCTACAGTTATTCGCCTTGTGTGACTCTGAAACTAACGATAAAGTTGTATGCAGTCACATAAAAAAGCGGTTCCCTTTTGTAGTCACTTGGTGTGATTTTATAAAATTGGAAGGTAAGTAAATTGTAACGACAAATATATTTAGCTATTAATTATTTTAATTTGTTCCAAATATCCCCCATACGTTGTATAGCTTTTAATCTTATGTGTAAATTTATAAAATGTATCAACTAATATTGATTTGTGTAACGCTTAAGGGCGAGTGTCATGTCCTATAACGATTTTAAAAATATAATAAAACATTAAAATATAACCGATGTTTATTCTTATCCTTTCGGCAATACAGAAAAACTTACATTATTTCTGGAATTAATTTGCATTTGCGTTGTGACTCTACAGGACTGACGACTGTTATAAAACTTTTGGTCTTTCACCCTCTTCCACATCATTGGTGCTAAGTTGTATTTCCTCCACACCGTTCCGAAACGCTTCTGTAAAACGCGCCATCTCATCTTCACTGCTTTTAAAAAAAGAACAAAGTTTATTCCCTTCAAAGCATGTTTTACGTAAATCGCGTATATTTTTTAAATAACTAGTTCTGTGATTTAGTTGCATAGTAAATGTAGTGGTGCCACATACATAATGTCCCTGACAGCGGTAATATATATATATAAATATATATATATATATATACTGTATATATATATATTATGTATGAGAATAATGAATAATAAGGTAACGAATAATTAATCGATAACACTGTGTAACACTGATTCTGTTTATATAGAATTTTTTATGTTTTTATATGCATTTGTGCGCGCTGAGTCCAAATCTGGCCTGGTTTGTGTGTATCATCAATGGTTTCAGAGATAATCCATTTTTCATGTTTTACCAGTATAATGTTATTATGGGCGCAGCAATATCAGAATAATCAGGAATTGTTGAGAACAATCCGGATGTTCGTTGACAGTTTCTTGCTCTAGAAATTGCCCGAAACTTCCACTGTGCTATATAAAGAAGAGCGCAGAGTCTGAGAAGTCAGTAAGTGTGAGCACACAAAGAAAGCAGGCTGTTTGTCTGATGGTTACCAGCACTGAGGTACTGTGTTTCTGTGCTTCTCTGTGCTGACGATTTGAGTGTTATCGATCCTTTTTTATTGCTAACATTATTCCAGTGTTGTGAATACATCTTTTTTCTGGAATCTGTAATCTGTTGCAGATTTAATAACTC
Organism: Bathynomus jamesi; assembly: GCA_023014485.1. Lineage (NCBI taxonomy): Eukaryota > Metazoa > Arthropoda > Malacostraca > Isopoda > Cirolanidae > Bathynomus > Bathynomus jamesi. The sequence goes on along the minus strand of JAJOZX010000023.1, from coordinate 2,019,210 downwards.
TTCTCTCTATATCTGCAGGTTATGATTAATGTAGTACAGTTTGGTAAAGAGAATGGCAACTAGAGCTTGTAAACACTCGCCGGATATATTCTGCTACGTTTGTGGGTATTACATAGGCCCCAAGCAAGTATCGCACAAGATTGTGAAAGGCACCAAGTTCTGGATCGCGTATCGGCTCTATTTTGGTATGCCTATGGGTGACCAAGATAAGCCCTGGGCACCCCATGTGATCTGTGGAAGCTGCCGCTCCACACTTGAAGGGTGGCTGCGGGGAGTACGCAAGGCAATGCCCTTTGCGGTACCCAGAATATGGAGAGAACCAAGGAGCCACCACGACGATTGCTACCACTGCATGGTAGATGTTTCTAAGTACAGGAAAGTTAAAGGAAGGCAGACTCTTCAGTATCCAAGCAGAGCGTCGTCCATAGCTCCTGTACCACACGGCGAAGGTCTTCCAATACCACGTCCACCAGAACAGGTATTTATCCATTACTTTACCTTCTGTATTTACAGACTGTGGGTCATTATGTGTCGAGTTTTCTTAGTGCTGATGCTCTTCTACATATATAGCTATGCCTATATTTTGTTTTTTGCTTTGCAGGTTGAAAATGAGGATGCAGGTAGCTCATCTGAGATGTCGGCTGGTGAGGACAGTCATGATAAAGAATATACAGTAACTTTCAGTACAAACCTTCACTTTCCAAATCAGAGGGAATTGGACGACTTAATCAGAGATTTGGGTCTGACGAAATCAGGGTCTGAGCTTCTGACCTCCAAACTCAAAGAGTGCAATTTGCTTGGAGAAGACTGCAAGAGCACTGTATACCGAAAGCGGCATGAAGAGTTTGCAAGGTTCTACGATGTCAATGGCTCTCTCTGTTATTGCAGCGAGGTTAATGGTCTATTCACAGCTATTGGGTTAACACATATACCCTTAGAGTGGCGCCTGTTTATTGACAGTTCAACTCGGAGTTTAAAAGCTGTTCTACTCCACAATGGGAACAAATATCCATCTATACCAGTTGCACATTCTGTTCAAATGAAAGAGGACTATGAAAATGTCAAACAACTGCTCACTCAAATCAGGTATGAACAATATAACTGGGACGTGTGTGGTGATTTCAAAATGATTGGTTTCCTGTTAGGTTTACAAGGAGGGTTTACTAAATATTCATGTTTTCTTTGCCTGTGGGATAGCAGGGCTTCAACTGAGCACTATAAAACAATTCAGTGGCCTCCACGTGAAGGACTGCAGCCAGGAAAGTACAATGTACTCAGGGAACCTCTTGTGAAGCCTGACATAGTTCTGCTACCACCTCTCCATATTAAGTTGTGTCTAATTAAACAGTTTGTAACTGCGTTAGATTTTGGAGGGGAAGTTTTCCAACAGATTCGGGTCATGTTCCCTAAATTCTCTAAGGCCAAAGTCAAGGCTGGAATCTTTGTAAGACCACAAGTCAAGGCGCTGTTGAATTCAAAGAACCTTGAAGCCAAGATGACTCCGATCGAAAAAGAGGCTTGGTGTGCTTTCCGTGATGTGGTTCGTGGGTTTTTAGGCAACCATAAAACACCAAACTATAAGGAGTTAGTGTCAAACCTGATTAAGGGCTATGGCAAAATGGGGTGCCGTATGTCTAAAATTACACTATCTGCATTCACATCTAGACTTTTTTCGTGATAACCTGGGCGATGTGAGTGAAGAACATGGTGAAAGATTCCATCAAGATATTCAAACGATGGAGAAAAGGTACCAGGGCCATTGGGATGCTTCCATGATGGGAGACTACGTATGATCGCTGATCAGAAAGGATAAGAATGTTCATACTCGGAAGTCGCGTTCTTCAGTGCATTTTTAACGAACGCACACTGCATAACGAGGCTTGTTATTCTCTTATCAGTTCTCCTCATGATATATGTTATATCTTTTGCACCATTTTGGGTTTGTCAAACAAATTTGGCTCAATAAACATTAATTTCCAATAGTGTTTATATTTTCAGAAAATATTTGTTAGCCATCTTTATATACTTTGTAATATGAAAAGTGTGATAACTTATATTTTTGAAACGGTTCATGATAGAGCAAAACCAATATAATTTTTGGAATCAGCCCCTCGAAATCATTAAGAAACGACAGAAAAATCAAAATAAACAAATTTTTTAAAATTTTGTTACCCAGTGTAATGTATTCATTACAGGCTGAAATTGGCCACAACAGTTGCTCATGCAGTCATGATTAGCTTGTATGTGTAAATGCCAAACCGAGAGCAAGTCTTAAACAAAGAAATGTTAGTCAAAGATAAAGTTGAAATTGTTCCCCTAAGTTAAATAAGTTCAAATAAATCTCCCCCTATACAAATCTAGAAAACAAACCTAACGCGAATAACTCTTAAAGCAAATAAATTGGCTAAAGTACTTCAAACGCAAAATAGTCAGTCCGTTTAGAAAACGGACTGAGTTTCGTACATTTGGTAGAAATATAATAAAATACACGTTATTATAATTTATAAATTCTCAAGAAGAGAATATTTACGACAGTCAAAAAGGAAGTAGGTAAAAAATGTAACTACCTAGCTAAGACGTTTAAAAGGACGGTAGAGAAACAATTGTTACTCTAAAGATAATTCTTTCAAAATTGTAGTATGTATGTGGCCTAACCTAAACTTTGAAATTAATTTTGCAGTTTATAATACTATTTTATTTTTGTAGTATAAGTTGTTTAAGAAGATTTTTGAAGAATACATTATTTTTATGAAAGGATATTCAATTATTCCCATACACGGGTTGACAGCGAGAGAAAACTATATAACAAGTTATATATATATAACCTTGGTTAAATTTATATTAGGTAGTTTAAAAGAAAACAAGCTAAAATAAAAATAAAAAATAAATCATAGAGTAAAGATACATATATAAAAACACGCCATATAACAATATATATGTAAAAATGAAAAATTAATACTTCTTATATTTATATATTCATATATTCTTATTTTCTTTTATTCATTTTTGCATATAGAGTCCAAACTCCCATAACGCTGACGCAAGTTCGGATAAATTTTTAATTTATTTTCTATTTTATTTTTGCTGAATAAATGATGAATTATTTCTTTTTAAATTACTTAATTTTTTTAGATTTACCTTAATAATGTAATCTTGTTAAATTCTGCAATGTTCATTTTCTTCATACAGTCTCTCTTCGTTGTGAAAGATGAAGTCATGTCTGGCTTAACATTTAATTTTAAATTGTAAGCATTTAGTTTTGGCTCATATGCATGTTTAATTTTAATCCATAATAAAATGCATATTTCATTTTCCATTTTTAGTTAACACGGCAGATCATGATAACAGATCTGTCAATATGCGGTTTAAAATAAAACTATAGCTTCATCTTCAAATATCTTGCTTATCTGTCTAGACATTGCTACAGCTAAAATATTAACTTAACTTTAAATATTTTGCAAAATAATTCAGCCTATTGAGACTAAAAAAACAAAACAAGTCAACTTTAAATAATAATGGTGTCATTAAAAATTTATATATATAAACGTGTAAAATTTCTCCAGTTTTTATTCTGAGTGTATCTGATCTGACTTAGAAGCTGAGCAAACTACAGTAAGAGAATATCTTTGTCGTCTCCTTTGAGCCCCGATACACTACAAGAAGAATCGGGGAACCCTTAGAGAATTTAGTAAGTTTCACAGAATCGTTCGATCCCCTACAAGAAGAAATCGGAGAGTAGTATAATAGAAACTACTACGATTTCCTATACCGTACCAGCACTCCAAGGTAACAATCCATTGCTGCCACTTAACCAGAACCCCCGTCAACCTCGAACTTCCCAAGGCCATAAACAGAGGGGTTAACACAATATAAGCAATTGTGTGTGTGAGTGTATGTGTGTGTGTGTGTGTGGAGGTATGATCGAGATTACAGCCGTAGTTTTTGCTTGTAATTATCAAGCTTAAAATAAAAGCTGTCGTACGGATTGTCACACCGCCTTAGACCTACAACTTTTTTGACTTACAATTCGTATATAGAGCAACGTAGGGTATTCCTAGTGTCCATTGTCAGCGGTTGTGTTGTTCCTGAAACGCTGTCAACCACTTGAAATGTAAAAAGTATGCCATTATCTTCAGCTTCAAATAACAGTACCCCCGATTCAGCTCTGGTGAGCAGAAAAAAAATCACTTATCACTATAAATGCGTGTATATATATATATATATATGTTAGGGTGATCCTTATTTACATGTCCAATTTTGAGTTTATGAAAGAGGTAGCTCCCAACCCCTGAAATGGTGGAGTATAATGTAAAAATGCTTGTGTAGAAATTTCATTGAAATCGATTAATATTTAGTAGCTCAAGGACTTCAAAGTTTTACTCTATATCCCTATCAGACCATGGCATTTGGGTACCCCCGAACTATATCGTTGGGTATTAGCCGTTCAAGACGGCGGTGTCATGTATGCCAAACCACTCATTGTTGCCCAATCAAGGTGGTCTCCGTTTTGCTGTCGGGAAAGCTTCGGCGATGGTCAGCCACAACTTGAAGAAGGAACTGCAGTTGTTCTTCATCTTTTGTATGCCTCTTGTTGAAATTTTGTATGAAAGCTACTGCGCGTTCAGCATTACCATTGATCACATTTATGCTAGAAACAGCTCTTGTAGCGTCTTGGAATGAGGGAAAGGAATTCTAGTCATTAGGATCTTTCTCCAAGAAATCCTGCTGCAGGTTGAAATAAACGAATAGCTTCTTCGATTGTTTTGAGGCGAAGGCATCCAGGGTCATTGTCGGCTTGAAAGCTGTTTTGTTGAACTTTTTTCGTGCATCCTCATCTCTTTCTTTGGACCCCATAACCTTGATTATAGCCATCTTCGTAGCCACAGAAACTTCTGGATCAAACAGTGCTAATGCAAACAAGCTCTAAGAGAGATATCACAAGTGGTCACTGAATTTGGCTGTTGTAGCCTTTGCAATCATTGTATGTGAATAACTGGACAGAGCCTTCATCAGATTTAGATCCTCCAGCGGTGCAGCTGCTGGCAATGGGGTACGGAACCAGGCCCTCATATAAGTGGATATCCCGTAGGCTGCGCTCCTCCTGGGCTGTTAATTTAAACTGTGTCCGGAACAACACTTTTCGATAACCAGCGAGCGTGATGCATGGCGCCAGGAGCTTTAAAAGAGTGATGAAAGCCGTGGGACTCTGCTCGATCCAAGAAAAGAAGAGCTAACTCTAGGAACTCTTTGTAGTCGTCCCTTGCATAATCTTGTGATAGCTGGTACAAAGCGAAGTTGATCAGACTGGGACGCTGTTCTCTCGTAGATGCTTCAACTTCCTGGTCATCAATACTCGATGAAAACTGACTCGTATCCAGTTGAGGCCAGAAACGCTGAAATCTTTTGAACAAGAGGACTTCAGGCCCAGAAGTTGGTCCCATGCAGGCCTGGAAAGCTGCACCAAAAACAAGTTCCATGATGTAATGTCTGCATGGCAAGTAGAGGAGATCTCTTCCAAGTTTTTGGTCTAAGAGGACGCAAGCCCCGGAGTGATGTCCCATATTTGATGCGGTAGTCTCAAAACTCATTCCAACAACTCTGTCACTCAATTCCCATTCCTGCAGCTTATCCCGCACTGCCTGTGCTTGGTATTCTCCAGTACCAGACGGAATTTTGGGGACTCCAAGAAGCTGTTGCAATCCCAGTCCAGACACTAGAACAGAGAGCAGGTCCACAAGCTCTTTTCCTGTGAGGTCCACTAGGAGTTTGCCATCCCAGTGAATAATGAAGGGAACATCGTCTGCTACTTTATTTTTCAAAGTTTCTGCTGTCTTGGCACGATGACGCTCCCGAGCTCGCTTTACTGATGACCGATTAATGGCCAGTTTTCTCAAGTTGAGTCCCAGAACGGTCTAAAGCTGAAGCAAGTGCCGGAGTCAAAATGTTATTCACTCCACGGCTTCGTTTTGGAAGATGCTCACCATCACAGGTTTCTTGTGGTTCATCTTCTGACGCCAGCGTTCCATTAGAACAGGATGCTTCCGCTTCTTCTTTGGCTTTCCGTAGCTGCATATCTTGAGCTGCTTTTCTGTTTGCAATTTTTTGCTCCGTTTTTGACAGTAGGGGTATCCATAGAACCCATCATCCCACGTCTGCCTGGCTTCCGTTGGGCTAGCAGGAATTGGCGATCCTCTTCGTTTTTTATCATTTGAATAGCATTTTCATGAGCGATGTCGAAAAGGTTCTCCATCTGAGATTTGAACTCTTCTTCCTCCCTGATTTGGGTTTCTGAACGCCGGTTCTTGTTTTTTCGAAGCAGCTACCATTCTTTGTTTAACTTCATTATTTTTCCAACAATGTGATCTTTCCGTTTTACGGGGACTCGAGCGCGGGCCCAAAACTCCAAAATTTCGTTTATCACATCAGTGGCTGCTTCACGAATTGGTTTATGAAGCGAAAGATGATTGTGGAGGAAGACTTCAAGGACCTCTCCGATGGATGGGAGCTTTTGCCCTGTCAGCTTCTCCGACGTTTTGTCCACAAGGTAAAGCTCAGGATTGCTTGATTTCGTGTGTTTTTGCACTGAGCAGATACGCTTGTAAAGTGGCAGCAACTACACAACACTCGTATCCACGTAGCAGCAAGAGAGACAATGAACTGTAGTGCATTGCGCGCTATGTCAGTCAGCGCATACATACCACGAGTAATGAGATGCCATCTATCACCTACAACAAATAGTAGAATTGTGCATATTAATGCTAAATTACAAAGATGCTAAACACTTTTTTTATTGAATTTCATGTCATGTTATTGAAAAACATCTTGAGATAGTAAAGTGGAGCCCCGTAGTGGTCTAATTTCAGGAACAATTTACAAACCTAGTTTTAATTAGTTGTGTTAAAAACAACTCGATCTGAAGAGCGTTAACACTTCTAATATTTAACCGGCGTGCATATGGAGCAATGGCAAATTGGCGCGCAAATTCTGTTCGTTTGAGCTACCTGTAAAAATTAATATTTTCAAGAAATATTTTATGAGGATTATTTTTGTGATAATTGTCACCATATAAGAGGTTGGGAGCATGATGATTCAGATATTGGAAAATAAGGACCACCCTAATATATATATATATATATATATATATATATATATATATATATATATACTCTATATTTTTTTCCCTGTAAATCACTGTACGAATTATTACTCACATCATATCGCCAATTTCAAAAACGGATGGTGTGATATAGTGGTCTAATTCTTCGTTAACGGAACTTCTACCCTTGCCGAAATAAAAACCACACATTTCAGAATACGAAAACGTCGCTTGTGAATAAATTTAACACTATATGTAAAAGAGCGAATGCAAAATTATATCACGAAAAAAATCTCTGTAGACTTTGAGAGAAATCCCACTTTCAAAGACACATCGTTATAGCAGTTAGAACTCAAAGCGTGTTTTAATCATGCGAGGCGCACACTGGGGGAAAAATTATTACAGAATGCGGCCCAGCTATGGCAATAGCTTTTTTATATGCTGGGAAGAGCGTACTCTTTCAAACGACGGCTAAGTAAGAAGGGTCCTCCCACATACAGAACGTAATGTTCTCAATGGGTGTATTGTGACGGTGTGCGTGTCCAGAGACAGTGTCCGACCAATCGCTTCAGGTTTACTCAAAATAATGCGCTTGATTGGTGTTTTGTTCGCTGTTCGGAGATCCTTTAATTTCCACGATATATATATATATATATTGCAGATTCCCCCAGATTTTTTTTACGATGCACTCGTTACTGTAGTTCCAAGGTCTAGATAATTTTCAAGGTTATCATTATCATTATTCGCATTCTGACATGCTTCGGAATGAGTTAAAGCAAGCAATTCGCACAAAACGGAGAGGGAGATTGTCGGAAGGTGTTATTCTGTTACACGACAATGCGCCCCCTCATACCGCTGTACAGACTAGAAAATGCCTTCAAGAACTTAAATTTGAAGTTCTCGACCATCCAGCCTACAGTCCAGACCTGGCACCTTCGGATTTTTACCTGTTTGGACAACTACAAGACGCTTTGAGAGGTCAGCGCCAAAAACATTCTTTTGTGATGGCATTAGGAAGCTTGTAGATCGCAGGACTAAGTGTATTGAGAAAGAGGGAAACTATGTTGAGAAGTGATGTGTTTATAATCTATCAGATGTGAAAATAAATTTGTGAAAATAAAAAGGGCGGATGCTTATTGAATTACCCTGGTGTGTATATATATATATATATATATATCGGCTATTGATTGATGGCGTGTACAATAACCACCCAATTTCACTCTCTAGTTTTGCCGTACTTGCTGCCGGAAGCTCTGACCTGAAGCTTAAAATTATGGAATCTTTGCTCATTTATAAATTAAAACCAGACCTCAATTCTGATGAATCATCGGTAGATCTGCTCTGTTTCAGTTAAGGTACTTGTTTATTTTATTTATTTACATTTTAGTTTTAATGCTTTTACATTTTCTTAGCTGCTTTTTGTAGTTTTAACTTTGTTACTTTAAATTGTTATTAAGCAACTTACAATTGCAATTTGTATTTTGTATGTGATTCGGCCATTTATTGGTTTAACCCTGAAGATGGCTGAAGATTTTAGACATTTCGCGAAATGACCAAGTGAAACAGCCTTTTCGCGCAATGACTAAAAGTTTCAACCATTACGCGAAATTGCTGGTTATACACTTTGATTGTAACACACACACATATATATATATAGGGGCCCATATACCAATCCTTCCCCGTGGCCGGTGGCAGCTCTCGCCGGCCCTCTATATATATATATATATATATATATATATATATATATATGCATACTGTATGAAACACAGTGTGTGTGTGTGTGTGTGTCTAAGCCATATACGGCTGGCTGTGACATGGCTGGCATCTGAGCCAAATGGCTGTGCTCTTAAAGATGTCCAGGAAGGTTTGTGAAGAATCCATTATGCGCCGAGACATGCCTTCGAGAACATCTCCCTCTCCTCTCTTTCCTTCTTGTGTTTTATTACCCTTCTTAGGTTAGGTTACCCACTCCGCCTTTTGGAGGGTCTAGCCTCGGCCTTGTTCATACTTAACCCCCAACTCCCTTGTTAGGTAGGTTACTCCCTCCCCCTTCCTGCATATCCCCCTGTCCCCTACATGCATAACCCCTCTTCCCCTTCATGCATAACCCCACTCCCCTCTTGATGCATAACCCCCTCTCCCCCTTGTTGCATAACTCCCCTCTCCCCTCTTGGATGGGCTAAACCCTAGGGCATGGTTACTTAATCATATTTAGGAAAAAGTGATGAATGAGGAAATTTTCTAATTAATCAGTGATGAACTGATTAAAAATTGTTAAAAATTAAATATTTTTGAAAAGAGTAAGAAAGAGCTTTATTGTTTGTGTTGTGTGAGATAAGACCGAAGAAAACATTTTGCTCAAACATATAGTTTGCTTTAGTTCAAGAAATCAGGCATGGGTGGATTAGACAGTTTATACATGCAAAAAGGTGCAAAATTCAAATGATACATTACAAAATTTAAGGTGAAATGATGATGAAAATATGAGGAAAATTAGTCATTTCCCATCATTTTCAAGAAATATTTTTTGATTAATTAATGATTAAATTCAAACAATGATTAACTGGTTATCTGATTCATCAGAACCATGAGATACAGTAACCCCCCTTGCTGCACGCAATGTTGCAATTATTGATCATGTTGCATGCAATTGATTTGCACTCGACATTTTTGCCATCATGCTACTGGACTTCCCAATCAGCGGCACCGATGTGCCAAAGGTGCCTCCTATTGGAAGCATCCAAAGGCCGAATTGGAGCGATAGGACAAGAAAGAGATATAAGATTGTGATCGGAGGAGCCCAACGGAGAAAAAAGTTTCCTGTCATTTTTTACGTTGAATTTGCATAAAAAAGAGGGTAAGTTTACTCATCGGAGACCATGCTGCGAGAACGGCTTGAGGAATCCTTTGTGAAGTGCGGAACTTCATGAACAGGGTAAAATATAAATTTCCCTCGGTAATGCTCAAAAACCTGTACTTTTTCAAGGAAGCGTCGCAACCAAACAAAAACGTGTCTGCTCCTCGTGGACTAAAATTTATTGGCTTAATGAATACTTATGATAGTAACATAAAAGTTTTAAAAATGCTTTAAGTTATTTTTAGTGATCTTTAATTTGACTTGGTAATTTACTTGTGGAACGATGTTATTGTACATTTGAGGAAAGAATCAGAAGATAATTTTTTAATTTAATTGAGTAACCTTTATTAATAATAAAATAAATACATTCACTCCTATCCGATAATTCCACTTCTAACTTCTCCATCCACTTCCCAAAGCGTCCCTCACAGCAGTCGCTTCATGATTCACGTAGGACGGCTATGGGACACCTGACATTTGATGTTTCTGCTATCCCTGATTGGGGCAGAAAAAACCTTGTGACTTTCAATGCCTCAAAAACTCAGTTCCTCCATCTGTCTACTCGTCACAATCTACCACACGACTATCCCTTTACCATCAACAACACACAAATCAACCCTTCCTCTTCTCCTAACATTCTTGGCGTTTCCTTTTCTCGTGATCTTTACTGGAAAGATCATATATACTCTCTTTCTAAAACAGCTTCTAAGAGGTTAGGTGTGCTGTACCGCCTCCGCGGTTTGTTCATCCCCACTCAATTGCTGTCTCTGTACAGGGGCCTTGTTCGCCACTGTATGGAGTATGCTTGTCATGTGTGGGGTGGATGAATCCACGAAGCCGTACTTAACCGGGCTTGCTGATTGTCTTCAGTCTCTCTCTCTTCGCCGCATTGTTTCCTCATTCACTCTTTACTATCGCTATCATAACGGACATTGCTCTTCTGAACTCTCTAACTGCATGCCTCCTCCTTTAAGGAGAGCACGTAGTACCATACCTTCTACACCTTCTCATTCCTACCCTGTCCAACTATCTAATTAATGCAGGGGTTAATCGGTATTTTCAGTCTTTCATCTACTCAACCGGTGAACTCTGAAACAATCTTCTTCAATCCATCTTTCCTCCTGTCTATGACAACCCCCCCCCCCCGTCTTTCAAACGCAGTGTGTCTAGGAATCTCGAAACCTCCAAGCCTTGATTTCTGCTCTCTTCTTCTTCTATGGGACGGGCGCTTTTGTGGCATTTGCCCTTGGCCCCTCCTTCCTGCATAAAAATCCCATTTGTTTTACAATTTGCACTGACATGAATAATTGTGAAGTTCGATTATGTATTTTATTTAATTTGGCCCTTAAGCTTTAGACTTTACTGGGCTCTTATTAAAAATAAACAAGAAGTTATTATTAATAAATAAATAAGTAAATAAGTATTATTAATAGTTAAAGTTTGTGTTAATCTTAAATTATCATTATTGATATGACAATTGCAAGGTCACCACTGAAGGCATTATACTAATATCATACAAAGAAATCAATATTATATATGAGAGTTAAGAACTGAACAATCCCAAACAATGTGTTTTTAATACTAGATTACACACGAGAAATTAATAAACAATAGTAATGGACATGAATTCTAGACTTTTGTTAGTATGCCATTATTAATCGCGATTTCAACTTGGTTTTAAACAAATTTACATTCACAATACTTTTTATATCAGCATTTAAGTCATTCCATAGTTTCAATTCAATGAAAATAGGTAGTTTTTGAGATGAAAACAATCGAAATTGAGGTATAACAGGCGTTGATCTCTTTCTGGTCTGATACGAGTGGATTTCTTGATGAATTACAAAATATCTATTTATCCATTGTAAATTAATGATTTTGTTCTTACACTTGTAAATAAAAATAAAATGTGCCAGTTTGATTACATCATTGAGCTTTAGTGAGTTCACCTCTTTAAATAATGCATTAGAGTGATCAAGGAAATCAGCATCAGAAAATAACCTAACTGCTCTTTTTTGGATGACAAAGATACCGTCTAATGCGTTGTTAGCGGAGTTTCCCCAAAGAAGGGTGCAGTACGTTATATAAGGAAGAACAAGAGTATGATAAAGAGTCAGTAAAACCTGTTTAGGGACTACATTTCTAAGTATAAACATTATAGCAACGCTCCTTGAAATCTTTTTCGCGATATAATTTACATGATCACTCCATTGCAAATTCTTATCTTAAGAATTTGTTAATGAAATCGCTATAAAGGAGTGCCTTTATAGCGATTTCATTAACATTAAGTTCATCAAGATATACAATTATACATTCTTTTATTAGTAAAAATTATGAAATTTGTTTTACTGGTATTTAGGGAGAGTTTATTGGTGTCAATCATTTCATTACACTGATGAATTCTGAATTAAATATATTCTTAGCTGAAATAACATCTTTGCAAGAAAAAGACACTTGTATCATCTGCAAACATTATGGAATTCAGAATATCAGATGAACGTGAAAGGTCATTTATATATAATAAAAATAACAGTGGACCCAGAACCGAGCCCTGTGGCACACCATATTTGACAAGCGCTTTAGTTGAGCAAACCTTATTTATTGGTACAAAATTATATCTATTGGACAAATAACTTTTAAACCAGTTACTGATTGTTCCTCTAAAGCCGTAACAATTTAATTTATTAAGTAGAATATTATGGTCTATTACATCAAACGCATTATTGAAATCCATAAATATTGATATCATTATTTCTTTGTTCTCTTTAGCTATATTTGCATTTTTCCATAAGATTTAAATAGCCATTTCCGTTGTTTTATTATTACAGAAGCCAGATTGATTTGGAAATAATAAATTGTAGGAATCTAAATATCACTGCATTCTACTTTTTAAAATTTTTTCAAATACTTTGTTGAACACAGGTAATGAACTCTCCGGCCTGTAATTTGTTGCTCGTGTAGGCTCACCCCTTTAAAAAGAGGTGTTATACAACCAGTTTTTAGCACTGATGGGAATATTCTTTTGGAAATACTTTGATTGATAATTTTAGCTAAAGTTTCTGATATATTATCTTTAACAAGTTTCAATATAGGTCCAGGAATAAGTGCCAACCCCCTTCCCCCCTTGTTGTAAGGAGCCAACCACCTCCCGGCAGGGTGCCAAAAATAGGCAAAAAAAGGAAGCAAGGTGGAATCCCCACAGCTGCCACAAGCTGGGGGAATACCACCATAACAGGGGGAGAGGAGGTTGATCTCTCCCCTAAAGGGTTTCCCTAACTTAGGAAGGTAAGAGAGCGAGAAGGAGAGGAGAGAGAGCATGCTTTCGTCTGGAGGTCCAGACGCATAATGAGAGTTCATAAGAGCATCAGCTGGCATAGAACTCGAAATCCACCAGTTGGCTTAATCAGCCAGTTGTCCTACAATTCACTGCCGAGTGGCACAACCAACCAGTTGGCATAGAATGGTAAATGGTTTGTTTAGTGTGTATATATATATATATATATATATACATATATATATATATATATATATATATATATATTGTTAACTTTTGAGCAGCCATTTGAATTTTTAAACACACACACACACACACACGCTATATATATATATATATATATATATATATATATATATATATATATATACAGTACTGGAAAAATTATTATGGATTTTTGTGAAATTTCTTTTTTGTGTTTAAGGGCAATTTAAATACATATTTACTGGATAAATCACGTTTAGTTTGACGTCTTAATGCAGATATGTCATATTTTTATTTAGTTTGGCCTCCCCTTAGCTGGTATTAGCGCCTGCACACGTTTTGGCGTAGCAAGAATCAAAGTCTGGCATAAAGTTTTGATTTTAGCTGAGTGAAACCAGACGTGTATGAGTCGTTCAATGAGCTGCACTTTAGTAGTAATTGGTGTTTGATAAATCTCATCCTTCAATTCATCCCATAAAGTCTCAATAGGATTCATGTCTAGTGAATTATCAGACTATGGGAGCAATCTGACGCCATTTTGTGAGCACCACGTCTTAACTTTTTTTGCGGTATGGCATGGAGCTCGAGTCTTGCTGGAATATCCATGCTTCATTTCCATACCAATCTTTTGTTTGACGCAGTAAACGATCTCTCAGTACCCCTATATACTTATCCTGGTTCATAGTACCATTAATGATGTGCAACTACCTGTCCCATGCACTGAAATACCTCCCCACATCATAATTTTTTGCGGAAATTTAACCGTTTTCTTCAAACATTCCGACAAAAATTCCTCCCCAGTTCGACGCCGGACGGTTTGAAGGCGATCATCAAGCACTGCTATAGTTGATTCGTCAGAGAAGACAACCCTGAGATAAAATAAAATTATTAGAACCTACTAGACATGGAGACGAAGCAAGTTACCTTGCTGTATCCTTAAAATGTTTCATGTGAAAACGGAGGTAATGTAACAGGGGCAGTAAGAAAATGGAGGTAATGTAACAGGGGCAGTAAGAGAAGTTTCTAAACATCACAACTATTACAGAATATAATTTTACCTTCTTCCACTCATCCGAAGTCCACTTTCCATGTTGTTTTGCCCATGCGAAATGGGCCTGCCTCAATGCCTCGGTGAGTCGTGGTTTCTTCCTAGGACGATAAGCTTAGGACCCACATTCTAAAAGCCGATTGTTTACTGTTCTTCGGCTCAAAATTACACCCTCTTCTGCCAGCATGCTAGATAGCTTCCTGTATGACGCCCTTCGGTCGTTCAAAGCCATATTTATTTTTTTTCCATTAAATTTTCGATTAGTGCACTTCTTTTTGCCACAGTTTCCGATCCGTCTCGACTCGGTTTCTTGACCTTTAGCAATTTTTTTTTTATCACACTGACTATTTGTGTTGATACACTAAGTTTTCTAGCTATTTCTTTTTGTTTCAGCAAGCTACTTTCCAATAAAACTTTAATTTCTCCTACTTTACGAGAACTTAAATCTTTTCTTTTATCCATCTTTCAAAATATTCCTAGAAATCTTTGTCAGCTGTAAAAATAAAGGAAAAATATTGAATAGGTAGCTTCAGTTTAGAGAAACTATGCTTATACAAAATTAAAAACACAAAAAACTTAAATCAAAACAAGTAGCACTCCATCACACACGACGCACTAATTAATACTGGGATGACTGATTGTACCGCGTGGTAGGTTGAATGAGTGTTGCCACTCCGTATACTCCTCAATGTTGCCATATATTTACATTTTATTTACTAATATGCCAGAAAAGTACTAACACAATATAACAATGGCTGAATAAACAAACAGAAATTTTAGAAAAATCCATAATAATTTTTCCAGTACTGTACACACACACACACATATATATATATATATATATATATATATATATATATATATATATATATATATATATATATACATACGTTCATAGATCTCCTATTATTAAAATGTATGTACATTATTAAGAATTATTATATTTAAAATAAAATAGAATCAGTTATTTAATAGAGTATATATATATATATATATATATATATACACAGGGTGTTTCAGGAGGAAAGGTCAATACATCGGGAGGCGATAGTATCGGTCATTGTGAGAAAAAAAGTTCATATAAACATGTGTCTAATTCTGAATTGTTACGGAGATAGAGCTGTTTGAATCTACAAATACAAAAGCATTGTTAATGGTAATCAAGAAAGAGAAACCAATTACTGTTTCTAACATTTAATGTTTAAACATTGTCATTTTGAATGGTATCAGATACAGAAATGACAAATTTGTTTCAGTTTACAATACGTTTTCGAAAATCCAACCGTCAACCTCAATGCACTTTGCAACTTGTGTGCAAAGATCGCCTGTTGTTCGTCTGAGTTGATCTTGACGTTCCTTTATGCGGGCAGCAGCATCCAAAATGCGCGCGAGCAATTCGTCTCGTGTATCCACCTTTCTTTTGTAAACTTGACTTTTCATCCACCCCCACAAACAATAATCATTTTGCAGAAATTCTAGGTAACTTTGTCCTGTAAGAGATTCTCTAAAGTAACAGGGCCAATCAGCTGATCATCGATGATACCGCACCGCACATTGGCAGAGAAGCGATGTTGAAAATTTGTTTCCACAGTGGCATTTGGATTTTCGTCTTACCACCGATGAGAGTTACGAATGTTGTTGATACCGTCACAGGTGAAAGTAGCTTCATCGGTGAAGAGTATTAATCGAAGCAATCGGCGATTAGCATTTACTCAATGACAAAATTCCAGTCGCATGGCAACGTCTCCTGGTTGAAGGTGTTGTACACGCTCTACATGATATGGATGCAAGCCTTCCTCACGTAATGTTCGCCATACTCTTGTGTGTGGTACACCGAGACGTGTAGAAATTCTTCGTGAGCTAGTAGTAGGACTACGCTCTACCAACTGAAGAATGTTTTTCACTTCATCCACATCTTGTTGACCTTCACGTTCAGATGAAACATGAGCGTTGGGAAGTGTACCAATCTCACGCAATTTGTTGAAAACCCTGGTAAACACTTCGATCCGGAATTCTGCGGTTCAGAAACCGTCGACGGTATTCTGCAACAGCAGCTGTTGCACTTCCATCGCAAAAAACCATAGACATACACCATATCTGCATATTCGGCATGTGTGAAGGTGTGTGGCATTCTTAACACTGCTTCAAACACCAAACAATGAGACTCACAACAGTCAGCTGTCGATTGGCTTATGTTACATGCTTACATTACAGCTTACATCGTTCAATGTTATAGGGGAGGGAAGGAGGAGGAAGAGCTGCGCGCGCATCAGATTCAAACAGCTCTATCTCCGTAACCATTCAGAATTAGACACATGTTTATATGAACTTTTTTCCTCATAATGACCGATACTATGACCTCCCGAAGTATTGACCTTTCCTCCTGAAACACCCTATATATATATATATATATATATATATACAGGGTGTCCCATAAGTCCGGCATCATAGGAGAAATTCATATTTTTCTATTTCTACAAACCATAATTCATATTTTTCTCTTTCTACAGGCCATAATGTCTGTGAGCAAGGAAGAACGAATCCAGATAATTCTACTCATAGGAAATCGGAGTCAAAGAGTGGCCGCTGCTGAATTTAAGAGACTGCATCCAGACCGCGAGCTAATAACACAGAGTTGTGTTAGCAGACTTGTTGCAAAGTTTAAGGAAACAGGATCCATAGAAGATAAACCACGCAGTGGACCTTCAAGGAGGTCCACTGACGATGATACAGCGACTGCTATCCTGGCTCATTTTAACAGAAGTCCCAATAAGTTTCTTCGGCGATTTTCCGCCGAAACAGGAGTGTCGAAAGGTAGCATCCATCGCATTCTTCAGGATCACAAATGGCATCCATATAAACTTCAGATCCTACAGAAATTAAGCGAAGATGATCCCGACCGACGGATGGAATTTTGTGAATGGGCTACGGAACAATAAAACAATGGTGGACATATTGAGCACGTTCTGTAAATAAAAGCTTTTGTTTTGCCTTTCTTATTATTTCTCCTATGATGCCGGACTTATGGGACACCCTCTATATCGAAAGCAGCTGCATCAAATTCCGACGCTAAAGACTTTCAAAATATTTTTTCTGGATTTATCTTCACAGGTTTTTTGGCCCTACTCTGACGTGCCCAGCCGATAATCCTTCGCAGAACCTATAGACCGTGAAGGGGTGCTCTGAAACTACAAATTTCATTTTCAAAACAGTATTTCTCCACTGCTATTTGAAATAATAATAATAATAATTCTCTCTCTCTCTCTCTCTCTCTCTCTCTCTCTCTCTCTCTCTCTTCTCTCTCTCTCTCTCGCAGGGGGTATAAAGGTTATGCACGTTCCTTCTGGGTGTTGTAAACTTTATACTTGGGGTGTGACAGCCCTCCGGTCCCGAGTCGTGGGATTCTAGAGAAATTGGCTGCCAATTCCTTTAGGTTCTCTCTCTTTCGGGAGGGCGGGTGAAGTCTGTTGTACAAACCTGTCCCGTGGGTTACTAGGACCCCTTCCCATCCCACTCTGTCCTTTTAGCTTAGGTTAGGGATGTTCTCCTCTGACTGCAAAAAAAAGAAAAACTTTTAGTATTGTATTTTTCTCTACTGTTACGATTAGGACGCTACTGCTATCTCATGCGTGGGAAGAGAGGCTTGGAACCTCTATAAATAACACCATTTAACTTCAGTTGTAGGTAAATATTTAGAGGGGATAATAGCGAGTAGGATTGTTGACCATTTGGATTCCTACAAGCTACTTGGGGACTCCAACATGGGTTTAGACGGCACAGGTCGTGTCTCACCATCATGCTCGAGTTTTTCTACGTCATGTTGAGTGAGAATGATAAGAGTAGGGCGATTGATTAGAAGGCCTTTGATAAGGTACCTCACCGCCGGCTAATGGCCGAAGTGCGCGCGCTGGGTATTGGTGGAGAAGTAGGTAGGTGGATTGGAAACTGGCGAAAAATGCCACAAAGTTAATCCCTTTCGTTAGGCATATGGGCTACAATCGACGCTTACGTGACGCGGGTTCAAAGATGTCGATTTTAGAAGCATGTTTAGTTCAAATGATAACCCAACTCGCAACAATGGTTAGAAGTTGGATTTGAAACGATTTAGGACTAGTATATGTGGGAATTACTTTAACACGTTGACAGTTTAAGATTAAAACATAAGAAAACTCTGCAGGAGTTCGCTTGCACGGTGTCTCTGTGAGCAAGGTAAATATAGAGCTATTTATATATTCTCCACTTTCCTGTAAAATTTCCTGGCTACTTTTCCAGGGTCAAGGTATTTTCTTCAACCTTTTTCCGTACCTGCCTCTGGCAGGGAGGGAGCGGAGGGTGGGGAGAGAGCCTTCTACTTTTCTATCCAGTTTTCTACTACTGCTAGGATAGTTGAAAGAAAAATAAACTTTTAATAACAGGAACATTTCCTCGGTGGATCAGTTCAAGAAAAGGTTAGACCAAATCTTGCACACTATTTGAGTGTGTAGAAAATTTTCTGGCACCCGTTGCCATTGGTACCTCCTCGGTATGGGCCGCAAGGCCTTTTGAGGTACTTCTTTTCCTTGTAACTCCTTGTAACTCTCTCTCTCTCTAACCTACCCGTCATGCGCAGCATCAACTATCGTAGAAATTTCTAAGGATCGTATACCAAATTGGATACAGTCGTTCTCTGTTTGAGTAGATGACGTATTTGGAATGTTTATATATACTATATGTTAATGATCCTCGCTCTCCAAAGAAACATCCACCACAAATTTTACTATTTTATTATATATGCAAAGGTTTCTTTTTATTAGGTGAAAAAAAAAAAAATATATATATATATATATACTTACTCGAAACTGGTTTATTAATGAGGATATTTGTGCAGTTTCAAATGGGAATTTCAATTGAGATCTGTAAATTCTCCATTAAATTTTGTTTTTTAAACTTTTCATAATAGCGTCACATCATTATATCATCATCTCATTATTATACAGTATTATTCACCAAACTGAAATATTGAAGTGAATTACCTTTATTGGCCCTTATGGCACATAGCTATAATTTAATCGTATTTGGTTAAAATTTCGACATAAAAATTTTCCTTTTAAGGACCTACTCGATGAAGTAAATCGAAGTCAAAATGAAAACATTTCCCTCCGTGACGTCTGTTGTCGGAGCTAAAAGCCTTATTTATTTTTATTCCGCTCAAAAATTTTATTTAGTATACCATACTTATCACACGCCTCTATTTTTAAATACCGATACAATATATATTCTTCTTCTGCAGCTTAAATCCCATCTCTATATGGGGTCGCTGTTCTTGATGAGTCTCCTCCATTCTCTTCTGTCACGCACCATGTCCTCGTCCAAATTTTTCCCCCGGATGTCTGCCGCCACGCAATCCCTCCACCTCGTCTTCGGTCTGCCTCGTCTTCTCCGTCCCGGCACCTCCATTTCCAGCACCCTACGT
This sequence comes from Bathynomus jamesi, assembly GCA_023014485.1. Taxonomy (NCBI): domain Eukaryota; kingdom Metazoa; phylum Arthropoda; class Malacostraca; order Isopoda; family Cirolanidae; genus Bathynomus; species Bathynomus jamesi. Next base: position 1,999,279 of record JAJOZX010000023.1, on the reverse strand, counting down.
CCCACGTAATCCTCCTCTCTTCTCATCATGTGCCCATACCATCTCAGTCTGGCTTCTTGGACTTTTCTTGACGCCTCTACTACTTTCACCGTTCCTCTAATGCGTTCGTTTCTGATTCGATCCCTTCTAGTTACACCGCACATCCATCACAACATTTTCATTTCAGCCACATCCATCTTTCTGTCACTAATCTTCTTCACTGGCACCGTCTCCATTCCGTAAAACATGGCTGGCCTAACCACTGTTTTGAAGACCTTCCCTTTCAGCTTCGCCGGCATCCTACGATCACAGAGAACTCCCGACACCTCTCTAGAGCTCCTCCATCCCGACTGTATCCTACGATTCACCTCTCCCTCTGCTCCCCCTTCTGCCTCGATTTTTGATCCCAAGTATTTAAAACGATCTACCCGTTTGATGAGTTCACCGTTTAACATCACTCCCCCTCCTTCATCCGGTTGTACATTACATCTCAGATATTCAGTCTTCTTCCGACTAACTTTCATACCTCTACTTTCCAGTGCCTCCCTCCAATTTTCTAGCTGTTGTTCTACCTCCTGTCTTGTCTCTGCGCACAACACTACATCATCGGCATACATCATGCACCAAGGAGCAACCCCTCTAACCTCCTCAGTCAACATATCCAACACCACGTTGAATAGGGATGGACTCAGTGCTGACCCTTGATGCAGACCAACCCCCAACAACTCCAAAACTCTCCGTCACACCAACACTACACCTCACTTTCGTCGTAACCCCTCTATACATATCCTGAATTAATCTGACGTACTTCTCTGGGACCATCTTCTCCCTCAGGCACCTACAAACCTCTTGTCTCGGTGTCCTATCATACGCCTTCTCTAAGTCTATGAAAACCATGTACAATGCCTTCTGTCCTTCCCTGTAACTTTCCTCCAACTGTCGTAATGCAAAAATAGCATCAGACGTACTTCGACCGGGCATAAAACTGAATTGCTCTGTCGACACGCCTGCCTCCTCCTTCAGCCTTAAGTCTACAAATCGCTCCCACACCTTCATGGTGTGCGATATCAGCTTGATACCCCTATAATTTGAGCATTCCTGTATATCCCCTTTCTTTTTGAATATGGGTACTATGATACTGGCACGCCATTCCTCCGGGATCACCTCTTGGTCCCATACATATATACTGTATATATATGTATATATATGTATACTTTGAATAATAAAACACAACAGGTGTTCACTGTTACCTTTTGGCACCAAACAGTAATTTCTCCATCGCTAATTAAAACTTTTTTCTCTCTCTCTACCTGTATTGAAGGGTAACAGATAAATTTTGACTCGGCCATCGCTAATACCTTTCGGTCAAACTAATCCGAAACACTTGACACCTATTCCGGCCCTCTGTCCTCTGAACACCTGGGCATCTGCGCGTACCCAAACATGAACGCGTATATTAATATTTTTATAGTACAATTTAAATGTGAAGCCAGATTTTTTCATTTTCATATAAAAGCCAATCTTACGTATATAAAGTGATGAATTAGGAAAAATGTACAATGTATTGGTCTAATTTAATAATAACAATAATATTAATAATAAAACAAATTTTAAGAGATAAAAATTTATTTAATTGCTAATCCTTCTCTCTCTCTCCACCATTTCTGAAAGTCTGTTACTTTACACAATGAAGATTTTAAAAACTTTGAATTTATGTTTTAAAATTTTTTTAAACACATGCTAAATAATTTTCAGTTTCAGGTTGAAATTCAAACAGATTTTTAATTAAAAATAAGGGCTTGAACTTCCATTCATTTAACTCTGAAAAAAGTTTGTTGAATGAATAAGTCAAATTTGATAAAGACACGCCCCAACAGAAATCGCGGAGCGCCCAATTACGACCAAACGGACGTGGCATGAGAACGAGTCTATGGTCTCTGGTTGGAGGAAAACATCATACATACGATGCAGCCACACCCAGATACATTGACATCCAATCAGGATGGCCATCGAATTGGGGGTTGGGTTTCTGGCCTCTGGGCACAAATGGAGCACCGCACCACATATAAATGGGACCCCAAGAGCAGGTCGTGCCATAACAATTACTATTTCTACCTGTGAATAACACGCTATACTATCAAGCATGGACACTTCCAGTCAGCCAGAACTTACTTTTCCCCACTGTGACCCCTCTGCCTGAGCAACACTCGAACTTTTCGCAGCCGCTGACAGGAACGACGAATTATTTTCAACACAAGCCGTAGCTGATATATGTGGATCCGAACAGAATAAACAAATTGAAGGAAACATTTGAAATATAAGTAGCAAAATTTATTTACCTTTAATTGCAAATTAGCTTCTATGGCATGTAGTAAAACTTTTTCAAATTCTGTCGTTTTTCTCTTAAAGGTATAAGAATTGATGTGAGTTTTTCTTTTTTGTGTTTCGGTCAAGAAGAAGAAACAATGTATTTTCATCAATGTATTAAATGATAGAATCATAAGGAATGTTTTATAAAATAGTACAATTTACTGTATACAACACAATTTTACGTAATATGTCCTTCAATATTTCTCACACATATAGGAATGACATTAGCATCCATTACATTTTAAGCAATCTACAAAGCATGAGACTCATCCTTAAACGGTACGCAAACTAACATTTTTGGAGACAATTTATATTTTACACAATATTGTGGCAGTTACTGAAGTTACAATTTATATATATATTTATATATATATATATATATATGTACGCGTAAAATATCACGTACTACATCGAGTGCGCACAAACGGGAACCGTTCTTTTATCTGTCTGCATACCAATTCATCATTCCGCTCAGTGTTACGCAATTCGAATAATTTTTTAAAATTTGTAAATTCCTTTCCACGTGTCATGTGTAAGAGATAAGAGAGGCAGTACATGCCACATACGTTGCTATAGTAGCCCTGGAACCTGTAAGGATTCCAGACAATTTGGGAATATCTAAATTTTACAATAATAGGGTCATTCCAAGGTTGATCCCAAAGCGAGCTAAAATAGTACATTCGCTCCCTATTTTTAAAGTAGACGGCTATCCAGTGAAGTCCACCTCCGCTAAAACCTGTGTTTAGAATAAGTGCGCCACAGTCTCTCGTAGTCGGGATCTTCAACGTTTCGTTCTTCGCAAACACGTTGATAAATTTGAAGCGTGTGATTTGGTCATTATTCATTACTCTCTGGAATGTATTCGCATCCATTTTAAAAGTCAGTGAATACACCCCTGAATCTGTCGATTTCTATTAGGGCCTGTGATTCGAAGTATACTAGTACACTAATAGGGGTGTCTAGAGGCTTGGAGAATTCCAATCTGATTGAGATGTTTCCACTCTGTTGTGGACTTAAGTGTGTGGTTACACTAGCAGATAAGTCCGGGGTGATATCAAACGGGTAAAGGTTAAATTGCTCGATGAATTCCTTTTGCGTTACACCAATCCTTAGTTCATTGCATGCACAAGCATTATGTGCAAGATTACTATAAGCTCTTGAGCAAAGCGGGAACAAGGCTTCTGATGAATAATCGTTTTCTAATGTACCCCCTAACGCTACTCCATTGACGCATAAAATTATATTTTTAAGGCCGAAATTTTCGAAATTAAAGGCGTTCTTTTTATATTTCCCAATCACAGAAACGTATTCCTTCATTCCAATTACTAACCTTTCCGGTAGAGCTCGCAGGGCGATGTCTTCTATCTGCTTCGATGCTAACCCTGCGGGCACCTTGTATAATTTGATCTATACTCTGCTTATTGGGTATTTTACTGTGGCATGTAGTAAATTTTTTCAATTTGTATTTGTTTAGGCGAACTTAACTTCACACGGCGGACGCGAAGGTATGTTTCCATAATATGAATCACAACGGGCTTTGCGGCCTCTTCTTGATCAGCTCCCAGATTTAAACAGATCTCAGGATTCGTGCGAGTGAGCTTTATTTTCATATCAACCTCATTCACAAGCAGCTTCTCTTGGAATGTGAAGTCTGTATGCAGGCGTCAGAAGCATTCGTATGTCTTCTTTTTAGAATTTCTAAATTTGTCTTTCATAATACTTTCGTCTTTAGCCTGATAATAGCCCTCAGCAGTTAAAAAGGGGTCCTTCGCTTCTTTTGAAAAGTTGAGGACATTTTCCAGATAGGTTCGTAGGTGATAGTAACCCGTTCCTGCAGAGATGTTGACCTGATTTAAATACACATCACACTGGCTGAATATAGAGTATAGAAAGTTTGTTTCTGGAAATACAATGTATTTGTCTTCGCAATCCGTTCCATCTTAATGTGCTATACGTAGTTTAGCGTACATGTGCAAGCAGTTTGGATCAAAAATGTAAGGGCCTGAGCTGGGTATCACGAATTCTATAGGAGCACTTGGGAACAAATTGTGTTTAACGGGTTAATCGTAATAAAGTCACTGTGTTCAATAGAAACTTCAGTTGGGGGGCATGTCAAAGAAGGACAGCACCGAATTACAACATTGTGAACTACAAGGATGGATGAAGCGTGCCATGACGAGTCAGAAATAGTGCCACCTCCTCTCAAAAAGTCGTAAACAGCCTATGATTCATGAGAACAATGTCCTTAGCTTATATCAGTGAAAAAAAAGGATCAACCATAGGTTTCAGTCGCTTAGAACACTTCTATTTTGATGTCCTTTTACGCTTAATGCCACGTACTGGTAACCCCTTCTTCTTCTGGACAGACCTCTTCTTCTTCTTCCCACCACCGCGCATTTTTCTCTTTGAATCTTTGATGATTTCATCCCGTATACGCTTTAAGTGTTTTTTAGAGCTTCTTTAGGTCTAACCCCGCCATTATGTCTTGTACCGTGTTAAGACCTGATTGTAACGCTTTACTCCCGAGATATTTAGCACCCCTCTTCAACAAAGGGACAGTCGTCCGCAGTATGGCTCAAAAATGGATCCCGCCCGCTCCCACGCTGGTATCTCACCCGTCGATAGACTGTGAAAGGCCTTCAGTTCATTTTTGCACAGTGCGACGAAAGTGCAGCTTCAGTGTTAAGCTCCCTTCACCGAATGGGAAGTTTTTCGCGTCAATCGTTCTTATATTATATTGAGATATTGGTTAAAAGATTAGTGGCAACATTGACATAATGAGGTTTGTCATATGTGATGCTCAAGCTCTGTCCTCTATGATTGGGAATGTGAGCGATGCGCAGCGGGCGTGCCTGGGTATCCCCATCCAACTGGTGCTCCGCGATATTGCAGTAAATATAGAACATCTCTGGGTCAGGGTGGCCATCGTTCAATTTCTTCAATTTCAGCTGAAACATTAGGCTGGACAAATCCTGTTGTGCCTCGTGAAACGTATCTCTTTGGAGGGCTGCTCCATTAGGGCCCTCGGGCATAATTGTGAACAGCTTTTTCTCTTTAATATTTCTACTAATTGTTGATTTTAACATCAACGTGTTTGCAGGCGTGTCTACAGTATGTTTATGACTTCAAAAAGCAAGTCGGTGGTTAGGCATGACTTTTTAAGACTCTTATTAAAACGCCACATAATATCCGAGTCCTGGTGTTAATTTTGTCTATAATACTGTGTCCCACCGAACAAGACTGATCACATAGTATCATCTAAGGTTATGCCTAATTTTTCACACTCGTCGAATCTTCTAAGGACCAGAAAAATGTCCTGTTCCTTTTCTACAGTTAAAAATTTGGTGGCTAGCTGAAATTCACAAATTCCAACTTCATACAACTCACGGCCCAATCCTATGGGGCCGTGGAGATCTGTTACAAAGTTGGCTAATGTGTTGCCAGGATATACAGACAGAGAAGAAGAGGACGGGAGTGTGACATAGGAGTGGTTATGCGTCATGTTGCATACTACTTAAGCTTCATTATTGTAGCAGCTTTTATATACCGAAAATTTTTAAAATTTTAAACACGTTTTTTCCTAAATTAAATGTCACTTTCTGCAACTCTTCGCACTAAAAGCCTCCTGCGATTTCTTCCCCATTCAAATCTTCAACGTAATACAACATTATCTTGCCTTTGTCTCATAGCCCTAACTTTAAAAATCTCACGTGTCCATCCTTGTTCAAATCCCTTCGCGAATTTATTACCCGAACGCGAGAGTCTTACATAATCATTTATTTTGAAACGCGCATAGTGTGACATGGTTCTAAGAATATCTCTTCTCACATCACGCTCTGTATGTGTACCTCTTTCTAAAACCTCGTTCGGTGTTGTCCCAATCGTACGATGGTGTGAACGGTTGTAGGATGACCAGTGACTCCAGAATGTCTATATATCTGTATGTGTTTTTATGTGAAAAACATCGATGCATGCTTTCCTTTATGGTACGTTGAACTCTTTCAGCTAAAGAGGCCTTATGTATAGAATTGCTAGTGTAGTAACTGATATTAAACTCTGCCAACATGCTCTGAAAAGTCGGCCTATAAATTCTTTCCCTATGTCCGTAAAAAAATAGCCTGGAATCCTGTTTTCTTCCAACATCAGAGTTTTGGTGACTTTAGCAACTGTTTCAGGCGATCTATTTTTCAGGGGAATTAGCCACAGATATCTAGAGAATACGTCAATCGAAGCCGCTGTTGTCTTGGCTGTTTTAAACCTTTTTGCACCTGTTTATGAAGTGCATAAGCATTCTGCTCCTGCAAAAACCTCTCAACATCTTTTTTCCCTACTCCATCATTATAAACACCTCTGTACAGTCTATCAACACCACCGTAGGAGGTTGGGCTAGAAATGCCATCATAACGTTTTCTTAATATGTTAGCCATTTGCGTATTTTAGAGGAACGTGGGGAGGGTTGACCGTTGTTGTTTGGTCTCTTTTTTCTCCTCTTCAGAGATGCTACCGCTGAGGGTGATGGCGTGCTCAGTTGTGGCACATGCGAGGCTTGCTCCAAGTCTTTTAACCTATTCAGATTTCCTATCAATGTTTTGGGGATATTTATTTGTTGTAGTCTTGCTTTAATATGCTTCCATCTTGATGGTGTGTGCCTATTCTACTTTCTCACCAAGTCATGGACGATGTCATCGATATTCGAGCCGTGTACCTTTGTTCCTTCAACAATGACCTCACCTGCATCGGTCCAGTGTATAATGGGGTCCTCACTCAATCGATTACACTGCCCAACACCAATTTTGCTGATTTAATTCTAACACCTGTTTTTAGGTAACTTTGGTGTGCTGATTTAAAAAATCACCTTAGTTTTGGCCTATCACGTCAGGTTTTCGAGCAATCAAATACGGATATTTTGGAGATATCGCATTTTGGCAGGGTTATGCCCAATTTTTTTTCTTTTAAAAAAAATAAGTTTTTACATACTCAGAATCAACATGGAAAAGTAAACAATTGTGCAGGGAGTGAACTTTAATATACAATGGTAATATTGACATAAAGTGATTAAAAGTGTTTAAATAAGCAAAAAATGAATCCATATTAAAGCAAGCACGGGACCAGTTTTCTTAACATTGTCTTTTTCTTGATTTCTTACTTTTCAGTGCTGATAAATTTTCTCTTATAGGACTTCCTAGAATGAGATGTCAAGACAATCTCTTTGCAGGCTCCAGCATAGTCAGCCATCATATGGGTATCCCATCTTCCTTGGTATCGTTCTTCCATCACTTTGATATCTTGGTGGAACCTTTCACCTTGCTCTTCACTAACATCACCAAGATTTTCTGGAAATTTATCCAGATGACTGTTGAGATAGTGAACTTTAATGCTCATGTTGCAACCCAACTGCTGAAAGTTTACAAGTAACGTCACTAGCGGAACCGGCTGCTCTCACTCCGCCAATGGGAAATCTCTCTCAGATCATGACGTCACGCTCACACCTGGGGAAATCACAGATACCCAAGATTTTAATATGTTGTACATGACCTTTAGATTTAATGCACAGGTTTGCGTATTGCGTATCTTACTTTTCAGTGCTGATAAATTTTCTCTTATAGGACTTCCTAGAATGAGATGTCAAGACAATCTCTTTGCAGGCTCCAGCATAGTCAGCCATCATATGGGTATCCCATCTTCCTTGGTATCGTTCTTCCATCACTTTGATATCTTGGTGGAACCTTTCACCTTGCTCTTCACTAACATCACCAAGATTTTCTGGAAATTTATCCAGATGACTGTTGAGATAGTGAACTTTAATGCTCATGTTGCAACCCAACTGCTGAAAGTTTACAAGTAACGTCACTAGCGGAACCGGCTGCTCTCACTCCGCCAATGGGAAATCTCTCTCAGATCATGACGTCACGCTCACACCTGGGGAAATCACAGATACCCAAGATTTTAATATGTTGTACATGACCTTTAGATTTAATGCACAGGTTTGCGTATTCCACAGATAAAATTTTAATAGCAAAACAGCTGTTAACAGGTCTTAAAAATCATCAATTTTGATAAGCGCCCTTCATGGATCACCCAAAATAGGCATATTGCATTGTACGAAAACCTGATGTGATGGACAAAATCTAAGGTGATTTTTGAAATCAGCACATCAATATTATCCAGAAACAGGTCTTAGAATTAAATCAGCAGCAAAACAATTTTTTTTTGTTGGGCAGTGTTATAAAGACTTAAGCCTTTATTCCTCAATGTGTGTTGGAGACTGCTTTTTAATACATGTTCGATATGTTGTGGGGTCGACCCGCTATTCTTTGACTCGTCATATCTAGCGTCGGCCCCAGGACCTATGCCTCCATGCTCATCGTTGTTCGAGCTGTGCCTAATAACCACGGGGATCTCTGTCGGTTTCTTATAATTTTCTCATAATTTTCTTATAATTATAATTCTTATAATTTTCTTATAAATTTCTTATAATTTTCTTACTTCTTCAGCGCTTCTTGGTATAAGATACTTTTCTCATCAGGTGACTTTTCACTGTTTAATAGGTCAAACAATTCGCTTTCCATTCTTTTAAACCTGCTTTTACGGGGTTCTAGAATCGTATCTGGACTCTTTGAGCTTTGCAGTGAAGCATACACCTCGTGCGGAATCACGACTACTTTCTTCATTATATTAATTAATCTAGTCAGGGAAGGCTCCAAAACTGAAAACAAGATGGGGAGGAATGATCCGCCTCTTTGTATAATAATTCGTTTTTTCTTCCCCACAGTTTAACTTTTATGAGCGAGTGTACGTAGTATGTTCTTTTAACGGCGTAGTCGAGCCTTCTGAAAGGGTTTCATTGGTACATTACATTTTATAACATTAAGACAGATTTCACAGATGTATTTTAAAAAGTTGGAGTCAATATTTGTAACAAACTCCTGTTGCAATGCCGGGGCAGTCGATGATAGATTTTTATTAATTCACGGTATTTCTTTAGCCTCTTAGTCATTCTGGAATATACACCATTTCAGGCTCGTTTGGGAATATATTTGTCCTGAGAAGCACTCCAAATGTGTTTCGCGGGTGAAGAACACAAAGCAAATATCCGTAACGTTGACTTGTAGCTTCTTTATAAACTTCCAAAAACTCCTTACGCTCATTCGGAAACATATGATTGTCTAATACCCCAATTTGTGACACATCTCTACGTTGTGCAAATAAAACTAGATATTGTGTATTTAATGACACATCGCGCATGTACTATTTTTGAAAAATAGATTCTGATTGATGAAGAATACGCTTATGCTGAGATGGTGGGAGAACACTGTAAATATCTCGCCAAACGTTTTATCCATTTCTAACATGAGATCACCAATTACAATGACTTTATATACATTTCCCTTTAACGAGTTAACGTCATATACGCCTTCGTGGAACAAATATCATCTTCGTACTCGTTGAACACTGATTGGTACGTCGAATAGCACCATATGACTTTAGGCACAAATTTTGAGAACATCTCCCCCTTATCTTTAATGATTTTAAGCCGAAACACAGTTTTACCACATCCTGTAGGGCCGCATATAACACATGTGACGGGCTCGTGAACCTGAATTTTTCTACAGAATCCCTCTCTAACACGTCACACTCCTAAGTGGAACATTTACAAAATATAATAAAAATTTAAGTGGTGCTCCTTATATTCTACAGTCTTGTTTTTCCTCTCTTCCCAGAACCGTGAATGACGATGAGGTAGAGCATCATGTCCCCATCATCGATATTACAGACGATCCTGATAACAGTGTAGTTGCGGTTACAGGCTCCATCCCCACTGGCGAGCCCACATCAGCGACACCTGATGCGCCTCCACGTGACAATGCAAAGCAGAGACATGTTGATGATGAGGTCCCTTCCACGTCAGGTATAAAGCGTGCCAAGAGTGCACCGGTTGTTAGACCTCCAGTAATAGAGCCCCAACGGTCACGTCTTATGATACAACCCCGACACTAGCTCCTTCCTCGAATAAAGCTGTAGCCCCTTATTCCTACTCAATTCCGGTTGCATCCTCTCCACAACAGCAGCAACTTTTCGTTCTGTAGAGGATGGTATAACATTCGAGCTGATGCGCACCGATACTCCCACCCCAGCCCTGACTAGAAATCGGTACATAGTTAGGTTGACCCTGGATTCATGATTCGCAATGGTGTTGAGCACGGTTGTGTTCGGGTCAATGATGGGGATGTAGATGATTTTTAGGTAGTAATACCATTCAGACGCTTGGGCGCTGTAGATATATAATATATATTGTGGCGTATAATGAAGGCCTCTCAAAGTAATACAGCCTTCAATATGGACAACTTCAGGTAGATGTTGACCGTGCATTCCGTGTTGTGGGTCATAGTGCCACACCTTATACTCTTAACTTCAGTTCTCAGGCTATTTACAGAAGGCATATAAACACCGAACGTGGTTGCGGCTTCATAGCAGTAGTCTTACCTCATATGTTCACTGTACTAAGTACGGGGGCCAGAAAAGTTTGGTTGCCTACGGTTGCGCAGCGTGCCCGTAAATTGGCTTCAGATTACGAACGTGAATTTGACTGTAATATGGGTCCTGAAGAGCTGAGAAGGGTAGAGCAGGAAATGAATGCTCGTATAGTTGTATTTGGAATGGATGATCGTCGTAGGACTGTGTATGTGTTTAAAAGCTGTGTCAGGGATCGTACAAGACCCCTATTTATTTTAGGGCTGTCAGAGTCAACGTATCTCCCAATCCGTAATATAAGGGGCCTTTACGCGAGTTATGATAAAAGTAAAAAATATGGAAAGCATCATGATTTGTGTAAAGGGTGTCTCGAGTTTGCGGATGATAGAGTGAAGCATTGTAAGGAATGCCACATAGTATGTGAGCAGTGTAAAAACTCCAAATGTGAAAGTCGTGTAGTTGAAGCGGAGAAAAGGATGTGTGTAGACGTACATTTTTCAATGATAAATGCTTTGAGCTCCATAAATCAATTGGTACTTGCAGGAAAATGAGTATCTGTAAATGTGGTATGTTTCATATGGTGGATAATTGGGAGAAATTCAAGCATAAATGTGATGAAATTCACTGTTCTACATGCCATGAGAAATATAAGGCAGATGGAGTAAAGCATGTATGTTATATGAAAGCTGCTAGGCCTAAAATAGACGTTTTATAACTGTGTACTACGATATGGAAAAATATACGGTTGCTGAAACCAAAGAGGTTATCCCACATCTACTCGTAAGCCAGACTATCTGCGATGAGTGTATGGAAGTCGAGTGTGATGAGTATCACAAATGTGGTAAACGAACAAACGTTTTTAAAACGAGCGCACACGACAACCCCGTGAAACTCTTTGTGTCCTATAGTGTCAAGTTAGCGGACAAGTTAAAAAAAATGACTGTGTATATTCTTTCCCATAACGGCGCAAAATTTGACACACAATTCTTTTATAAGGAGCTGCTTGAACACGAGTCATCGGAGATATTTACAGGCGATACCTTGAAAAGAGGAAACAAACTTATACAGCTGGAAATAAGAGGTAATGTTCAGTTTAAAGACACTTTATTATTCACACCTTGTAAATTAGCCAAGCTATCAAGGTGATCGGTGTAGCCACCGAAGTTTCAAAAGGGTATTTCCCTTACACTTTCCTCACTAGCGACACTTTAAATTACGTAGTCCTGCCTCCCCCCAAACATTACTTTAACTATGCTAACATGAGTGATAGTGAGCGTGAAGATTTTGACCACTACTACAACAGTTAGTGCGTGAATGATGTGCAAGTGCTTAGAGTATGTTTCCAGGCCTTTAAAAGGATGTACATAGACCGGTTCAAATGCGATCCGCTGGAAGTCGCAACCACGATCGCCTCATTGTGCCTGTGTTCAAGAACAATTTCATGCCTAAAGATACCTTAGCCGTCATTCACAGAAACAACACTCGCAGTTATGGGCACAAGGCTCTTTACTGTCTCATACACCTCAACAGCAGGCCGGTGTATGCATAAAACATGCCCGCAACACGGGAGAAGTCCCCATTAAGGTCAATGGTCGTGTTTTTTGGGTGGATGATCTAAGCAAAGACCTTACCACTGGTGAGAAGACTGTGTACTCCTTTAACGGTTGCTGGTTGCATGGATGCCCACGTTCTGAGTATGGAATCGTTGGAGATATCCATGGTAGATCTCCTGCCGACAGTCTTACATGCACCCACACCCACGATCAGCTTATAGGCTCCCAGTTCACTCACAAGGTCTTGTGGAAGCATGAATATGATGCATGATGGAGATAGATGGGGAGTACCTTGAAAAAATGAACACAATCAAACGTTCAATGGTGCGGGATCCTCTTAAATGTGGTGATAGCTTCTTTCGTGGGCGTACAAACTCATTCAAGCTATACTTTCCACCTGCGGAGGACGTGAAACTCAAATACTACGACTTCTGCTTTTATAACCCTACGTGAAGAACAATCCGTATCCCGGAGGAGCATAAGAAAAACTGGTGGGGCCCGTGCTGCCCACCATCGAAGAGTTCTCAGCAAATGTGAACAAGAACTATTTCAGTCTTTCTTTCGTAGACGTGCTCCCCCCCTCGCGATTTATGGATGCCGGTCTTACCCGTCGTTATACTCCACAAGCGCATGTTTCCACTGTGCGTGAAGTGCGCAGAGGAGAACAATGGTCCTGTAATCACACAACCAACCAGCGGAAGATCAGAGGTGTATATACAAGCCCTGAGCTGTCCCTAGCCGTTCGTCATAGCTACAGGATATTAAAGATATATGAGGTGTGGAGGTTCCAGAAACTACCCACCCTTTTCACGCCATATATAAACACTTTTTTGAAAGATAAGGTAGAAGTATCAGGATATCTGCGGAGAGTTAAGACCGAAGATGAAAAATCGGCATATATTCAGCGTTACTGTGAACGTGAAGGGATACAACTTGACCGTTCCCAAAAAGTAAAGAACCCGGCCAAGCGCCTTAGTGCAAAGTTGTGCCTAAATAGTCTTTGGGGAAATTTTCACAGAATTCCAGCAAGGTGACCATTCATCTAGCAAAGTTATAACGATGTGTGGGATTATGCCAATGCTCCCGATAAAGAGGTGATAGAGATCGTGAATGTAGGTAGTACGTACATAATAAAGTACATCACCGAATTGGTTATAGATACAACACATGTTACAAACATACCTGTACCCAGCATCACAACAGCATACGCACGCATCAAACTTTGGGGACTACTGCACTCTCTTGGGCGGAGGGTTCTGTACGCCGATACAGATAGTGTGATATTCAGAGCGAGGGAGGGTGAATACATGCCGCCTATTGGGAATTCCTCGAAGATTTGATTGATGAGATTAAGGATGAGTATGGAGACATCGCATACGACGACTCTTTTGTTTCAACAGGAACAAAAACTTATTGGGTATGGGTGAGGGTGGGGGAGTAGATGAATATATTGTGAAGGCGAAGGGCATCACGCTTAACCAAACAAACCAACGGTTCGTTAACGTTGACTCGTCAAAGGAGCTAGTGTGCTTGGAAGAAGAGGGCGACCAACCGCCCCAACTGACTGTAGGGACCCACAATTTTGGGACCCAGAAGCTGGGGTGTGTGAAGGAACTTAGGGGTACGAAAGTGTGTCGTAACACCTATAGGAAACGTTACCAGGTACATGGTACCTATGATACCGTACCCTTTGGGTACCATAGCCCTTGGTTGTTTTGTTATATATATATATATATATGTGTGTGTCTATTTACATGTTAACTATGTTTATTTTATTTATTACGCGTATTTGAATATATATACATCATGAATTATTTACTTGTTGATGATATGTTTATTAAATAAATCATGTTTCAATTAGCATTTCACTTTCTCCTTCATGTGTGTGTGTGTGTGTGTGTGTGTGTTCGCTTGTATGTGCAGGAAAAACTCTAAGCTCTGCCCATTGTATGATCGATCAAATGTCACGTGACTCCTGCTACTACCTGGGCATATCTTTACTCATGCCTGCTCAGTTGACCGCAGCAAGCCCTGAGCCTCAGACGTGTATTTTGAAGATTTCTCGCGTAGACGAAAAATAGTGATGTCTACCTTTGATACTGTGTGCTCAACGTTTATGAAGTGGTATTCGATAAAGTCTACAGATGTGGGGAATACTGAAAGAATCCCTAGCCCTCCCTCCTTTGAGGCTTTTAAGGCTATATTGAACCGTCCGAAGCGTGAAAAACAAGAGGTTCAAATACTCTAGGATATTCTGGCGTCATTGGGGTAAACTGTGTAAAGGCGTACACATAACGTGAAGTGAAAGAAACAGCACGTGCAGAAGAGAAGCAACGGGTTTGGGTAGTGAGTCTTGTTGATGAGTGGTATGACAAGCGGTATTATGTCATGTTACATCACACCGAGTACGCATACCCAGCGGTTGAAAATATAAATCTTGTTATAATGGACAATCTGAAGTATTTTTATCATTACATTCATATATATATATATGAAAATTATTTCACGAAGGTAACACGTGGTTTTATTCATCATATATATATATATATATCATGACGAGGTTCGCAGTGAGGTTGTGGCTAAAAGCCTGTGCGAGTTTTTAATAAAGTTTAGAGACGAGTATCGCTTGCTTAGCAAAAAGGACAAAGAGGGACACATGTTTCTCTCAAATAGTGCGCCGGAGTGTTAATAAGCTGTGTGTAGTTCGTGAAAATATCCCTGAACGTAAATATCTGGCGCGCATTCTGGGGAGTGGGAGTGATAAAACATTAAAACCGATTACTTCATTTATCGCAGATGGAAAAATTCTCTAAACGATTGCCCAGTATAATGGGGCACAAGTAATCACATGACTCTTTCGTGCTGGAACAAACCCGTACACGAAACATTAACGCTTGGTATGACTCACCAGTGTGACTCGTTTCCCCACACCTGTCTCTGTGCCAAAATACACACCGGCTGCTCATAGTTATCTTAGAGTTTGAACCGACTGGACATGCACTCCTCACAATGAAAAACGATGGAGCTTCCGTTGAGCAGCATTCTCAATGCCGTATACGATGTGTCCGTGATGAAGTCATTGCGTGTGTTCAGGCGTAAAACCGGCGCCGTTAACTGTGTACTTGAAACGACATGTAGACAAGCAAACTCTGGTAAACGGAATGTTATTTATTTAAGTGTTGAGGAGATGAATATAATCTTTTTGATAGTTGAGAAGTGGGAAGAGGATCTTTATAAAATACCTGCAGGTGTAGGCACAAGCAGAGAACAGATTAGTGATGCACCCTCATATGCCATTATTTGTACGTTATGTATAAATCGCGACCGTCCATGCATTGATATACGGTTCATGTGGGAGAATGCTTCTGATAATAACGTCCTTGTCCCCGCGCGAAACCGTTTCACCCTCGAGAGAATGTTTGAAATCGTCGGTTTCGGTAAGCTAAAGCCTATGTTAGACGCACGTGTTGCCGATATGCTTTGTTTTGATGCGGTTCTTGAATACGCATACACCGCTTTGCTCGACTGGTTTACCGAGTGTAGGAATGAACATAGCGAGAATGGCTTGGAATTGGATGCGTATTTCAAAGGTTTAGACTTCGAAATATCATGAACTTCGGTACAAAGGACTTCAGCGATACAGGGCTGATATGCATTGTGAAGAAGAGTTCACAGTTGAAAAGCTCTGATTGGAAAAAATAAACCCTCGATTGGAAAGGAGTGTTCATAAACTTCAATTTAATAATGACGCTGGAGCGACCGATGGCCTCTTTATGCGTGCTTTTGATTGTATTCTGTCCGTGTTTAAAGAGAGTGATAACTTGCCAACCGAATGTAAAGTGGGTACAATGCAAAAATTGTCTTGAACGAATTGAAGGCCCTTTACATAGAGTATCGGCATCCGAATAACTTGAGTGGTGAAATATGTTAAATCGTATTTATTGCATAGTACAAAGCAACAATGATGTAACTGTAGACTCGATCACGTGTGAGTTCAGTATTTTAGTTAAGCGCAGTAGAACATAACGATTGTGTTTTGACATATATTATTTTGCAGTATATTTATTTTCTATATATTTCATGTATGTTAAAATTTTATTATTATTATTTAATATAAATGTGTATATAGATTTCTCCTGTACAATTATTAATTTTGAATGTATATTTATTTTCTATATATTTCATGTATGTTAAAATTTTATTATTATTTAATATAAATGTGTATATAGATTTCTCCTGTACTAATATTATTTAAGAATATATATATATATATACAGGGGTTAGACAAAATAATATGAACACCCGCCGATTTCACCGGTTATCTTTACGGACTGCTCAGACACAAAGTAAACGGTCAAATGACTGGCAAACCTATTTAAATGCGTAACAGAGAGTGTATACGTCATGTTATAACCCTCACGTTGTTTTTACAGATCTGAGTGAATTATGAATTAGCAGTTATGAAAGACCTGTCAGACTTCCAAAGAGGGCAAATTGTCGGAGCGAGGATGGCTGGTGCATCGGTGACGAAAACCGCTCAGATGTTCAATGTATCCAGAGGAACTGTCTCTATGGTCATGTCTGCATACCAAAACCATGGAAAGACAAGCACCGACAAATGCAATAGTGGACGCAAGAAGAAGCTGTGTGATCGAGACCGCCGGGTGCTAAAGCGCATTGTGACAAAGAACCATAAGACCACAGCTCCAAAAGTGACTGCAGAGCTTAACCAGCATCTTGCAAGCCCGGTATCGACCAGAACTGTACGTCGCGAGCTCCATGGAGCTGGATACCATGGGAGGGCTGCAATTGCCAAACCCTTCCTTTCGCACATCAACATTGAGCGGCGCAGAAAATGGTGTAATGACCATAAGAATTGGTCAATGGACCGGTGGAAGAATGTAGTCTACTCCGACGAATCCTCCTTTACGCTATTTCCATGTTCCGGTCGAGTTTACGTCTGGAGACAGCCTAAAGATGCTTATGACCCCGACTGCCTGACCCCAACCGTTAAGCATGGAGGCGGATCTGTGATGGTTTGGGCAGCAATATTGTGGAATACTCTTGGCCCAGCTGTAGTACTGCATGGTAGGGTTAACGCCCAGGTCTATCTGTCAATATTGGCTGACCAGGTCCATCCCATGGTCCAAACGCTGTTTCCCAATGGCGGCGCCGTCTTCCAGGATGATAATGCACCAATCCACACCGCTAGGGTCGTTAAAAACTGTTTGAAGAGCATGTTAGTGAAGTAGAATGCTTGGATTGGCCTCCACAATCCCCGGATCTTAACATTATCGAGCATCTGTGTTGTCAGTTGGAGCAGCAGGACAGAAGCCGATTCCCACCGCCGGCGTCTTTGGAGGAACTGGAGCAGAGTTTGCTCGAAGAATGGCTCAGGATTCCTCTAGCCACTGTCCAAAAGCTGTATGAATCAATTCCCCGACGCATTGCAGCTGTTATTGCCGCTAAAGGAGGACCAACTCCATATTAAGAATAAAAACCGCCATTTATCAAGGAGTTCATATTATTTTGTCCAACCCCTGTATATATATATATATATATATATCCTTCATTTAAAGTGTGTATGGACTTCTTCTGAACTAATTTTATGTTGTATTTATTTCCTCTATATTTCATGTATATTAAATCATTTCCATTAACTCGTCTAAATAAACAGAATAATGTAGTGGCGTTTTATTATTCGATTTAAACAAATGCTTTCCTGGATGTATATATATATATATATAAATAAACGATATTAAAGAATAACCGGGGTGATGGGAATATATATAAACCATGCACGTTTGCTTCAATAAATATATATATATGTATATACTATACCAAATGGCTGGTGTCCCGTAGTGTAAAACTTTACGGTACAAACGAGTTCGTCTCTGACGAATTGCATTCTAATGTTGAACCCAAAATTCCTTAGTTCTGACATCACAGAGTGTGCAATCTTTCATACGCGGAGTAACCCCATGTAATCCGCAGTAACCCCATGTAATCCGCAGTAACCCCATGTAATCCGCAGTAACCCCATGGAATCCCAGTAATCCCAACCTAAATCATTAGATGCGAGGTGCATATAAAAATATGCTCATCGCATAAATTCTTCGATCCCTCCTCGTCTCCATTATTGTCAGCATCACGCGATGCAAGGCAAGCGTCTATAAACACATCAGTCTTTTAACTTTTTATTATTAAATTTTTCTAAAATCTTGACCTATTCCCATAGATAAAGCATAATTGTGTCAACCTATAGACCACCTGACTTCCCCTAGCTTAACCTACTCGCATACCAAATTTCAGCTGTCTCTGACCCCTATTTCTCTTTTCCGAAAAAATCACGCAAATTGGTTATCTCGAACATGAGATTCATTTGCGCTCTATAACTTCCTTCCCAATCGATTCCCTTTTGTACGGGTTCGACCTTCCTTTCACGCCGCCCCTCTGGCGCCTATTGATCCTACAATTATGCTTTATTATCAAAAGAAAAATGTAAACTCCGCGGAAACTATTTCGATCATGATTGGTTCGCCCCCGGAACTCTCCCGAAGTACAATCTTCCAATCGTAGCTGTCAATTGAATTCACCTCCGCCTAAATTTGAATATCGAAAACTATTATAGGCGCTTGCTGTTAGACTCCGCCCGTAAGAGGGTGACCCTTAGTTTACCTCGTCTCCGCCTACCCCGAGGTTTTAAAAACCCCGAGAGCGTCGGTAACGAGGTTCTTTGCTTTCTGATTATCCTCCTACCACGCAAGCTCTGTGATTTAATTCTGTGATTAATCGTGCAGTGGCACTACCCCCACCGGATCAAATTAGCTTCCATTTGATAACACTAGGCAACAAAGATTTTGTTACAGAAGACCAAATAGGTGCTCCTAGCTAATTTCGGTATGCTGATTTCAAATCTATAATTAGATCTTTTCTATCACGTCTAGATTTTGTGTAAAATGCAAATCACTTTTAGTAAAATTTTCTACCACGTCCAGATTTTGGTTTTAATCGGCTTAATGCCAGTAATATGAAACTTGCTTTTCAAGGTTAAAGCAATTTTTTTTGCCAACTATATACAAATTCGAACAATTTTGATAAATAAAATTTATCCCGAGTTGGCAACACTGAGTCAAGAGCATAGTAACGGGCAACGGCCCAATGGTCAGTCGCTACGTGACAGTCAAGCAGAACGGTTGTTGAAGCTCTCTGCTGATGAACAAGTGACAGGTTGTGGTGACTTGTGTTTTTATAGCATTTGTTTTGTACTACGGTGTGTATTTCTTTTTATTTTGCACATCGTAATAATTACTTTCTACGTTTTTTCAGATATTGTATGGTAATTCAAAATAGCATCAAATAGACGTGCTTGTGTAAATCATCCAGACAACTTCTGCTTTGTCTGTGGACAATATACACCTAAGCCACAACGTAGAAACATAACAACAAAGATTAAACTTGCCTACAAGTGTTATTTTGACTGTAAGTTAGGAGACCAACAGAGGGACTGGGCACCACATATTTGCTGTGCACAGTGCAATGCAATGTTAATAGCTTGGATGAATGGTAAAAGAAAAGCTATGCCGTTCTTAGTCCCCATGGTTTGGCGTGAGCCGAAAAATCACTTCAATGATTGTTATTTTTGTTTGACAAAGATTGCTGGTTTCACAAAGAAAAACAAATCAAAGATCACGTACCCAAACTGCGAATCAGCAATGAAACCAGTACCACATGATGAAACAAATCCACCACCAGTTCCACCAGCAACGATAACAACAGCAGTTCATCTGAAGATTCTGCTAGTGATATAGAACAGGGAAAGATGGCATATATGTTCCAGATGCAAATATTTCCCCACATTTGTTAAGTCAAGCGGAGTTAATGACTTAGTGCGCGATTTGGAATTACCAAAAGAAAAGGCAGAGTTGCTTGGTTCAAGACTTCAAGAATTTAATCTTCTCCAACAAACACCAAAGTTTCCCATTTCCGCCATCGCCATTTGCAGTTTTCATCATTTTACTTACAGGAAGAAAACGTTTGTTTCTGCCACGATATCAGTGGTCTGATGCAAGGGATTGGCTGTCGCTATGATCCAAAAGAATGGAGACTGTTCACTGACTCTAGTAAAGCTAGCCTTAAAGCTGTATTACTGCACAACGGCAATGAAAAACCTTCAATACCTGTAACACATGCCACTGGCCTTAATGAGACTTATGAATCGATGAAACTGCTGCTAAGACTCATCAAATATAAGGACCACACATGGAATATTTGTGGCGACCTTAAAGTTGTATCATTACTTCTTGGGTTACAGTTGGGCTACACAAAGCATATGTGCTTTTGTGTCTATGGAACAGCAGAGATGACAAGAACCACTACAAAAAACATGATTGGCCATCTAGAACTGAACATGTTGTTGGTAAATACAATGTGAAACACCAGCACTTATTGACCCTCAGAAAGTACATCTTCCACCACTTCACATTAAACTTGGCCTTATGAAAATTTCGTGAAGGGTATGGATCATCAAGGTAGTGGTTTCCAATATTTAAAGGATAAATTCAAAGGAATATTGACAGATGCTAAGCTAGAAGCTGGAGTTTCACTGGACCACAGATCCGCAGTGTCATCCACGACTCATCGTTTCCATCTAACCTAAATGAGAATGAACTAGGAGCATGGACATCTTTCGTTGAAGTTGTCAAAAATTTTCTTGGAAACCACAAAGCTGAAAACCACCGTAAACTCGTAGAAAACATGCTTAAATCTTATGAAATAATGGATGCAGAATGTCTTTGAAAATTCATTTTTTACATTCTCATCTTGACTTCTTCCCGGCCAACCTTGGGGCTGTAAGTGACGAGCATGGTGAGCGCTTCCACCAACAGATCTCAGTTATGGAAAACAGATACCAAGGTAATTTCAACCCAAATATGATGCGAGATTATTGTTGGTTCCTGCAGAAGGAGAGCTCGTCATCCTACAAGCGACAAAGGAAGAGGACACACCAAAGTTTCACTTAAGAACAGGAATTTGCCTTTCAGTAGTAACAACAAAATACTAACGCGCTTTGGGTGGATGATTGGGCGCAGGGGTGGTAACTCCGCCAGCGGAATTCCGCTGTCTGTCTTAAGCCAGAATAAAGGAGGAAAGACATCCCTGTTCACTAATTATTTAAGTATGCTTAACATAAAACGTGGCACGTAAAAGTAGCTTAGACGGCTTTCGTAATAGAAGCGGGTGAGAAAAAAAATGAAAAATAGGGGTTTTCGGTTACACAAAATCTGGACGTGATAGAGAAATTTTGATATCAGATCTGAAATCAGCATCAGCGCTTTAGTAGGAATCAGTAGTTCACGTGTCTGTAACAAAAAAAAAGTTGAAATTTGTTGCCTAGTGTAATTGAACTTAACTCCAATTTATAAACTTTGCTGCCGATTGCTTTTAAGGAAGAATCAGCAGCCTAAATTGTACATTGTGCTTTAATTAACTTGTTCCCGATTTATCTGTGTATTAAATCTCACCTTAAGAGCTATATAATCTTCATTTTTCTACGTAGCCAAATTTAATTTTTACTACCAAAAGAATTTTGTACTCAAAGTGAATTTAATAAAAAGACTCTGTTAAATTAAGTTTCGTCGTTTCCATTCACCGCATAAACTCGGTACAACCCCCGTACTTTCCCCCAGTGATTTCGTGAAACGAATCAGAAGCACTTGAAGGTAATCTTCCGAACTTTACAACAAATTGAGGTAAGAGTGGTCAGTGAATCCACACACATTTTTTTGACAAGGCGTGAGCGCCTGTGCACCCACTGGTGTCGACGTGAGACGCGACACCTCCAAGGAGTTTTTTTTTGGAGTTCTCATAACCCGAGAGTGACGTTGTCCATCATCCTTCGGATACAATTCCGACTCAACCAAGGGGACCGCCTCCGGAATTCATAGTCCATCGTCGTCTTCTACATTCGAGCGGCCCATTTTGGGACACGGCTCGACATTGGAGGTCCCACCGAGACGCCGAGGACCCAGGACCCCCAGGACCCGGAATTTGGGTGAACGAAGTCTTGCCCATTTCGCCCCGGGTTCCCCTCACTCCTCTCGGACGACGCCACGGTGTACATGACGTCACCGTTCCTCCCTTGTCTCCTCTGCGAGTGACCTTCAAATCGAGAGGCGCCAGCTGATGCCACGCAGCCGACTCAGTTTCCTCTCGATCCACCTCACGCAAACGTTTTTTTTGTTTGAGTGATAGAGTTACGTAACTATTAAGTATCACTGATTTACCCTTAACCCAATTATAAAATTAAATTGTGTGTTGTGTGAATATTGATAAATTGTGTACACAGTTTATACACTAATCATTAACAATACTCTTTCCACAGTAATAATTCACGGTTCACGGTGAATGGTGACTAAAAAAAACTTTTAGCAATTTTTATTTGTTTTCTCTTTGAGAAGTGGGATCAGTGAAGTGATTTTAACCACTTAATAATTTTCGTAGTTATCATACTTACTTTAAATAACAAGTAATTTTAATTAATTACTGGATAGTGAGATACGCTATTAATATGACCTTGCAGTCATTTATTCATATTTAATATTAATAACCGTCTTTAATTTTTTTTTTTTTTTACGATTTTTAATAATTTTAATTATTTTAAATTCGTTTTATTATTGAATTACCGTGTGTAATATTTTAGTACTTTTAATTTTTTTTAATTGAATAGGTTAGGTAGGGTTAGGAATTTTATTTTTTAGTTTTATTGTTTTACTTTGTGCTACGGGAATTACGCTTGTGACGTAATTGCAGGCCACATACGTGAATACGATTGGGGCACGACTGGCGGTACTTCCTTGCGGACTCAGGCTGAGGGCAGGATCCACCACCTGGAACTCACGTTTCTCTCGTTAGGATCAAGGATACGGAAAGGGACTTTGTGTGGGACTCTTCATCCATTGGAGACCAACGATTCGACCATCGGATTTACAAGTAACCTTTTGCTATCCCAACCTTCATCTTTTTCTCATATTCTTTTTTTTTATTACTCTTATATCACCTACTTTATGAGAGCGATAGAACAATGCTGGCATAACTTGTTTTTTTAGCAATCCCGTCGTTCCTGAAATACGATATTTTAGTGTTTTACTGCATTGTTGAGGGTTCCTCGATTGCTTTGCGTTTGAAAGTTAACCAAATTTTTAAACTTCTATTTTTTTTTATTGAATAATTAGTAGTTTACTTAATTTGGACCCCCCCCAAAACAAAAAAAAAAAAAAAAATATATATATATATATATATATACACACTACTTATTATTTTGATTACAGTGACAAATTTTCTTCACCCTTTGCAACATTTTTTCCGATTGTTTTGTTCTGTGTTTCGAATTTTATTTTTATTTTTTTTATATATATATTTTGTTTTGTGTACACACGCCGATACTATACATACTAGGACAACACTGCCAAAACACACTTCATTTGTTTATTCTCGCGCGCGACGTGTATGCCACATTCCGATTCCGATTCCGATTCCGACCGGGAATTTTTATTACCACTTACACCTCCACGTCCGTCCTTCCCCAAACGTCGCCGTATTCCGAACACCAACATGGCCGACACCAACAATACTGCTTCCACTGTTATGGTTTCCAGGGTACTCAACTTGCCGACGACCGTTCCAAAATTTAAGGGAACCGTCGCGGGAAAGGCCACCGAGCCACTTGTTCAACACTGGCTCCACAAACTGGAGATATATTTCGAAAATGAGGTCATCGCGGACAAGGACAAAATTTCTGAAGCACAGCGGTTTGTTGATCTTACAGAGGGGTCAGCCTCCAAGTTTGTCGACACTAACCCCGACTTAGGAGCGGCCACTACGTGGACCAGTATCGTCGGATTCTCTTGGACAATTTCAGATGTCAGCGACACTCAACCGTTCGTGGCCATGACCAACTTGTTCCGATTGCGCTGGCAGGATGGTGAAGATTTTATGGAATTTAGGAATCGCATTCAAAGCGCTATGAATAGTGTCATCTTAGCCATCGACGGCGCTTTTGATTATAAAATGCCCTCACAAATGGCGAAGATATTGTCCTTTTCGGCATGTATGCGAACCTACCAAATCACCACCAAGTCAGATTCCAAAACATGCGGATCTTACCGCGTCGTTAGCAACTGTCGTGAACAAACTGAAGGAGTCGTGTCCAAACTCGACTGACTTAGTATTCGTCGACCGCGGGAAGAACGATCTAAAACCTCCCAGTCCATCCGTTATGCAGCAGAAACAGGAAGGCCCCAGAAGCAAAATTCTGCTTCTGCAACGCCCGCCGTCGAACCGGTCTCGACCAACCTCATCACGACAGCCCCCCCGATTCCAACCACAGACTCCACCGAGTCCGCCCCTACGGTGCTACAATTGCTGCCAAGTAGGCCATGGAATAAAACAGTGCAGGGCGGCTGCATATTGTTACTGCAGAGTCCGGTCACCGGCGGGGAGAACGTTCCAAATGCCGGGAGAAGGGTGCGCCCCCAGCGACAACGGAATGCGTGGTCCAAAGGATCTCGACCTCCCGCGAGGCCACCGCAACAAGGATACCCTGAGGGAACTCCCTCCTATGTAACCAACCCTACCCGTAATCTATCGAACCAGGAAGTTCGACATATTTTCACGGAATGTTTGACCGAGATGGGATACGCCAGACCACCAGCCTTACCACTGGAAAGTCAGAGGCTACCGATCCAACCCGATGATTTTTTAGAGGACCCGCCGGCTCCCCCGTATCGGGACGAGCCGGGTTGCCCTCCCCGGAGTAGCTATTCCTGCTCGGGAAAACCCAGGAGTTACTACTCCACTTAAGGACCCCAAGGGCCCTGCACGAAATAATCCAGATACCACTGTAGAATCCTATAAGTTTCCTTTTTCAGAAACCCCTTGCATTGAACCCGAGACCTATGAGTCTCGCCCGCTTCACAGAGACCTGTGGTAAACCCTGTCGTTCCTACGTCATACGTTTGCACAATTAGTAATACGTTTGAAGATGCTGTCATTCCACTTCGCGTTCGAAGTGTAGATATGTTTGGTCTGCTAGACACAGGTAGCAACGCTAACCTGATTAAACAGTCTAGTTTGAATAGAATTCCGGGAGTTTCCAAATTGGAACTTTTCCCGTCAAAGGTTGTTTTAAAAAGCGTTAATGGAGGAACCATACCCTCCGTAGGGCAAGTTAGGCTAAAACTGAAACTCGGCAAATTAGGCTTCGATGCCGATTGCGTAATAGTACAAGACTCTATGCACTTTCCTACCGACATTTTACTCGGTTACCCCTTCCTTAAGGAAATGGTTGGGATCTTAAGTTTGAATCAAACGTTGTCCAAGTGCAAGGACAACTTATTCCGTTAGTGAATACGGAGTCGAACCCGAGGTTCGTTTCTCTACTGCTGTTGAAGCAGGTTTTAAGGATATTTCGGGCGATGTTCCCGACCTTGTTGGAACCCTACAGGATTGTTGTTATCCTGATCATGGAGGGATTCCATTTTTTCCGGCTTTGTCGCCGTGTGATTGTTTAGAGTCGGGTGAAAATCCCGTTGCACGCCATGTCCGGCGTTCATTGAAATTTTTCAGAGTCTGTTCCCACCGATGAGTTTCAGTTGAGGGTTAAAGAAGAATTCGTTATTGAGCCCAACCAACAGGTCTGCTTCCGCGTAATTGTTACCTTTAACGATGGTACTTACGTGGATCCTGCGACTTCGGTAGTCGTGGAGAATGTTCTTGAGAATCAAGTACAACATTCGGGCTTAGTAATTGCACGCAGTCTGTGTACCAGCGAAAGTGCAACATCCCTTACTGTGCGCTAATGTTGGTTCCGAATCCATTACGTTAAAACCTAATACTTTAATAGGCAAAGCCTATTTGGCCCAATCTGAGCCTATTCTATTCCTCACGCCATACGCAGGTGTACCCCTGAAGGCGTACCTCCTCAAAAATTACGTGCTACTTATAAAGCATGTCTAGAGTCCGATCCCGCAAATTCTTTCCTTTGCAGCGACCCGGACTTGTTTAACCAATTACTAGACTTCTTAGTCGAACACAAAAGCATCATCGCACTCAAGGGTGATGCTTTGGGACGTTCGAACCTCGTCCCATTTCACATTAATCTCGCGGAAAACACAAAGCCAATCTACATTCCGCCATATCGCGTTCCGCACTCCCAGCAGCTGGTTGTTGAGGAACACGTAAAGGAAATGTTAGATTTGGGTGTTATCCGACCGTCGGTTAGTCCTTGGTCTTCTCCGTTGATCCTAGTCAAGAAGAAAGACGGAACGTTAAGGCCGTGCATTGACTACCGACGCCTGAACAAAGTGACTATCCCAGACCGATTTCCGCTTCCCAACATGCAGGAGGTCATTCAATACGTTGGTAAAGCTAAATATTTTACCTCTCTGGATTTAGCTTCAGGGTACTGGCAAATGTCTCTGTCTCCGGAGTCACGGCCATGTACTGCTTTCACTACCAACCAGGCCATTACGAGTGGAATGTTTTGCCATTCGGATGCCGAAATGGTCCTGCGAACTTCTCTCGACTCATGAACATTGTGTTGTCCGGATTATTAGGTTCTCATGCCTTAGTCTATCTAGATGACATAGTGATCTACAGCGACACCGTAGAAGAACATTTCTACGTCTTGCCAAAGTCTTCACACGTCTTTCGAACGAGAATCTCAAACTAAAACTGGCTAAGTGCCAATTTTTCCGATCCTCTCTTGTATATTTAGGATTTCTTCTTTCCTCTGACGGAATCCGACCGGATCCCGCCAAACTTCAGTTCTCCTAAATTACCCTATTCCTCGAAACGTGATGAAGTACGAACCTTTATCGGGTTTGTAGGATTTTATCGCAATTTCATTCCCAAATTTTCGGACATAGCCGCTCCTTTGACCAATTTGTTCAAAAAGAAAGCTACTTTTGAATGGAATTCTGAGCATCAGAAAGCTTTTACTGATCTTCGCGACAAACTCCTACAAGAACCCATACTGCAGTTCCCAGATTTTGGCAAACCCTTCATAGTAGCCACGGACGCTTCTAACTACGGGTTAGGTGCCGTCTACTCCAAGAAGTAGATGGTACCGAACTACCTGTGGCTTACGCTAGTCGGTTACTATCCAAGCCCGAACGTAACTATTCAGGGACTGAACGAGAAGCTTTAGCCATCGTATGGGCCCTGAAGAAGTTTAAGAACATCATCTACGGGTATAAAATTAGTAAAAACGGACCATGCTCCGTTAACATCTATATTTTCCAAGAAATACCCGACGGACGATTAGGTCGCTGGGCTCTTACCGTCCAGGACTTTAGCCCCGAATACGTTCACCGTCCCGGTAAACTCAACGTTCTCCCGGACTGTTTATCCCGAATAAACAAACCCGAAGAGGTCTGTGGAATTCATCGTATTGAGACTATTCCCAATTTCGATAGAAACACACTCTTCGAGGCACAACGCAAGGACTCGTATATCTCCAAATTGGTTCAGCAATTAAAAGCACAACCAAATTCGGAACTTCACCAGTTGTATGCTTTCCAGGATCAAATTTTGAATTACCAAATTTCTCCTGGGAATACGTGGCAGAAGTTCCCGAGAGTCTTCAAGGCGTGGCGATCAAACTTTGCCACGACAGCGTTTGTGCTGGGCACCCTGGAATTGAACGGACACTGAAATTGGTCCAAGCGCGTTACCATTTCCCACTTATGCGCACCAAGGTAACAGAGCACTGCAAGGCGTGCTCACCTTGTGCCAGGCATAAAGGAGCGCGTCCGCCCACCGCGCATATGCATACGTACCCCGTTCCTGTTAGACCTTGGGAACGCGTAGGAATGGACGTGCTGGGCCCCTTTGTCCAAAGTCGAAACGGAAATAAATACGTTGTCGTTTTCACCGACCATTTTACCAGGTATAATGAAGTTGTACCGGTGCCTGCCCATACATCGGAGATCATCGCAAAATGTTTACTCGAACGAGTAATCCAACGGCACAATACACCAGCCGTGCTGCTCTCGGACAACGCTCGGGAGTTTACCTCCGCGATGTTCGTAGAGTTGTGCAAACGTCTCCATATACAAAAGGTACAGATAACACCG
The DNA here is from genome assembly GCA_023014485.1 of Bathynomus jamesi. Taxonomy (NCBI): domain Eukaryota; kingdom Metazoa; phylum Arthropoda; class Malacostraca; order Isopoda; family Cirolanidae; genus Bathynomus; species Bathynomus jamesi. The sequence continues at coordinate 1,970,769 of JAJOZX010000023.1, read as the reverse complement.
TACCATCCGGCAGCAAATGGTCTGGTTGAGAGGCAGAACGAAAAAATCCTTAACGTCCTACGACATTTCGTAGACGCGGACCAACGTAATTGGGACGAGTGCATCCCTATGGTACAGTGGACTGTTAACAACACCTATAGTCAACTCATCGATGACACCCCTCATTTTAGGCTGTATCATTACGATGCAAGATTTCCTTTCGACCTCCCAAACGACTCCACAGAAGAGGGATTTGACCTACAGGAACCCCAACGTTATGCGGACGACCTGGCTCGCCATTCGTTCCAAGTTTTCGAAGACACACGACGTTGTCTAAACTATGAGACCGACCGAATGGTCCACCACCAACACAAACGGTACCCTAAGCAACGGACCATTATACCTGGAAACCGTTGCTGGTTGGCAAGTACGAAGCCTCCACGCCTCAGTAGTAAACTCTATCCAAGATGGGCAGGGCCATATCGCGTCCTCGAAGACCTGGGGCACAACACCTTCACCATCCAATACTTGCAAACCTTAAAAAAAAAGGTTGTCCATGCTAACCAAATTAAGGTTGCGATTGAGGGTCCTAATCCCCCTCAACCGAAGTCGTCCCTACCAAAGGTGGATACAACCCAACCCCGCGTTACCGACACCGAACCCGAGGATTCGGACGAGTGGGAATACTGCCTGAGGCCACCTCGGACCACCCTGTCCGCACAGCCTGATGAAGCTATTCTGGAACCCCTGGAACCTGATATCCTCGAACCGGAGCCACTCCCTGCTGCTCCTTCCACTCCAGAGTTTGAAATCCCGGAGACAACTCCAGACTTTGAAGTTTTACCGGAAGGCCCCGGAGCCAGTGCGGCGCCCCCCGACTCACCATCACCACCCTCACCTATCGACGACCCTGAAAAAGACCCTACAGTGACGTTCCGATTTCGACCTCAGGAGTCGTCGCAAGGCCCGTGGACTCGCTCCCGATCGCGAATACCCGAGTCACTAGAACACACACATAGCCCTATACTAGAGCAAAGTTCCGGCCCCGTACCCACACTCCACTCCGTCCCTAAACCCTCACGTGAAACACATTCCCATCCAACTGCGCGAATACCCGAGTCACTAGCCACTGCTTCGACGACACATCCACCTCACCCCCTTCGTTCCCCGGACCGACCTTCGGTCAAACCCAAGGTGAGACCCAAATTCCCTTCCTGGAGAACTTCTCGGAAGTAACCGCTAACACACCAAAATTATTAACAATGTTAACTTCGTCTAGTATGCTTACCCTTGTCTTCATTCTTTTTCCTGTACCTAGTAGTACCTACCACATCGTCCCCGGTGCTGTGGTCGAAACCTTATCGGATAGCCATTTTTTAAAAAGCCACCGAAATGTGATTTTCGACCTACGAACCCCACACGTTATTTTCCGTACCCTCAACGCCTGCCAACGAAAATTACTCTCCCACGCTATAGCTATTGCAAAGGCACCTATCCACCCCCATACTCTGATCCGACTAGGTCATTCACAACGTATAAACAAATACTCTCCTCCACCTATGCCCACACTTTAGAAAACATACACGCTACCCAATACAAACTCAACGATACGCTGGCCCTACCTTGGATTCAGCAGTATCGTCCAAACAACTCCTCAAATCGTACTAAACGCGGCTTCTTCGATCTCGGCGGGCAGTTGCTGAAAACCATCTTCGGCGTCGCTATCTCAGCAGATGTGCGTAGCGTGCGACGCGAAATCCAACTGCTAGCGAGCGACAATATCGTTAAAGGCGATGTGTTAAAACGTACCGTCTTCGCAGCAAAACGGAATTTTCACCTTCTACGCAATCTCACTACACACCTAAACGAGCTGGATTCCTTAATTGCTTTACAGCGCCGAAATTACAATCAAATTGAATATGTCCACCTTATAAACCTCCAAATTAGTCGTTGATAAGTATCTCGATCAAGTTCACGAGACACATCAAATCGTCATGGCCGCGCTTAACGCTGCCATGTTAAAACAAACACCCCATTCACTAATTCCCTATAAGACCCTAAATACATTAATAACTGAAGCCAGTAAGGAACTAGCTCTAACCCCAATTTATCCGTTACACCCATCCAACGCCCACCATTTTCTCGACCTCACCTGGACGTTACTTGGCAGCTCTCCATTCTCCATTATTACTGTCGTACCTTTTTTCGATCTCAAGTCTACGACGCCTATCTATTTCACCCCTTTCCCACGGTCTACTCTATGAGGGAAAACGTGACCCGTTTCATCTTACATACTGAACGCCCATACTTTTTCCTCTCCAAAACCTACCAATAATACACTCTGTTTACCACTCGCGACATTACTCAATGTAGGACACCTCTGTCAACTAAATTCCTAATTTGCCCTCCAATCCAACCCTTTGTTTCAATACATTTTCGGAAACCATGTTATTTAGTGCTGTTACAAAATTCGTCCCGTTCAAATTGCACGTTCCGGCCATTCGACCCTTCAACCCCCGTTCAACTACAAATAAGTTCCGATCTCCTCCTGTCCATTCCCAAAAAACGTGAAGCAACTCTGGATTGCCCGAACAACCGTAGTATGATACAATTGGATCCAGTTAGTAGATTTCCCCCCGGTTGTTCTATCATTACCTCCAGCTTTATATCATCAAACCCCAAAATACTCTCCATTAATAACACGCCTCATCTTATACACCCTATGGCTCGCCTCCCACCAATTCCTATCTTCAACCTTCCTCTTGCCTCTGTAACTCTTGTACCTTCCTTCAACTATCCCCCTTGGGATCAGCAATTGGATCGCATCAACGAAACCCTCCAAGAACGGTCTCATGTCTTATCCCACGTTCAGCCCCTCACCTACGTCAACGCCTTCACTGTCATACTAATCCTAATAATCATCTTCCTTGCTTGCCGCCCGTGTCGACGACTGAAGTGGTATGCCCCTACTTCGGAGCCCTCACCTTCGGAAGAAGCCCCGGACGGTCTGCCCCAATCTTCGGCCACCCGTTAGCTATCGTTACACCGAGAAATCAAAATTTTAATTAGTTAGCTAGCTCGTAAATATTGATTTTTTTTGTGCTTAAAACTGCTAATCTTATTATTATTTTTGTTTACTTGTCACTTCTGCAGAAGGGGAGGTAGTGTCCCGTAGTGTAAAACTTTACGGTACAAACGAGTTCGTCTCTGACGAATTGCATTCTAATGTTGAACCCAAAATTCCTTAGTTCTGACATCACAGAGTGTGCAATCTTTCATACGCGGAGTAACCCCATGTAATCCGCAGTAACCCCATGTAATCCGCAATAACCCCATGTAATCCGCAGTAACCCCATGGAATCCCAGTAATCCCAACCTAAATCATTAGATGCGAGGTGCATATAAAAATATGCTCATCGCATGAATTCTTCGATCCCTCCGCGTCTCCATTATTGTGAGCATCACGCGATGCAAGGCAAGCGTCTATAAACACATCCGTCTTTTAACTTTTTATTATTAAATATTTCTAAAATCTTGACCTATTCCCATAGATAAAGCATAATTGTGTCAACCTATAGACCACCTGACTTCCCTAGCTTAACCTACTCGCATACCAAATTTCAGCTGTTTCTGACCCCTATTTCTCTTTTCCGAAAAAAATCACGCAAATTGGTTATCTCGAACATGAGATTCATTTGCGCTCTATAACTTCCTTCCCAATCGATTCCCTTTTGTACGGGTTCGACCTTCCTTTCACGCCGCCCCTCTGGCGCCTCTTGATCCTACAATTATGCTTTATTATCAAAAGAAAAATGTAAACTCCGCGGAAACTATTTCGATCATGATTGGTTCGCCCCCGGAACTCTCCCGAAGTACAATCTTCCAATCGTAGCTGTCAATTGAATTCACCTCCGCCTAAATTTGAATATCGAAAACTATTATAGGCGCTTGCTGTTAGACTCCGCCCGTAAGAGGGTGACCCTTAGTTTACCTCGTCTCCGCCTACCCCGAGGTTTTAAAAACCCCGAGAGCGTCGGTAACGAGGTTCTTTGCTTTCTGATTATCCTCCTACCACGCAGGCTCTGTGATTTAATTCTGTGATTAATCGTGCAGTGGCACTACCCCCACCGGATCAAATTAGCTTACATTTGATAATTGAACTTAACTCCAATTTATAAACATTGCTGCCGATTGCTTTTAAGGAAGAATCAGCAGCCTAAATTGTACATTGTGCTTTAGCTAACTTGTTCCCGATTTATCTGTGTATTAAATCTCACCTTAAGAGCTATATAATCTTCATTTTTCTACGTAGCCAAATTTAATTTTTACTACCAAAAGAATTTTTTACTCAAAGTGATTTTAATAAAAAGACTCTGTTAAATTAAGTTTCGTCGTTTCCATTCACCGCATAAACTCGGTACAACCCCCGTACTTTCCCCCAGTGATTTCGTGAAACGGAATCAGGAAGCACTTGAAGGTAATCTTCCGAAACTTTACAACAAATTGAGGTAAGAGTGGTCAGTGGAATCCACACACATTCTTTTGACAAGGCGTGAGTGCCTGGTGCACCCACTGGTGTCGACGTGAGACGCGACACTTCCAAGTGTTTTTTTTTGGAGTTCTCGTAACCCGAGAGTGACATTGTCCATCATCCTTCGGATACAATTCCGACTCAAACCAAGGGGACCGCCTCCGGAATTCATAGTCCATCGTCGTCTTCTACATTCGAGCGGCCCATTTTGGGACACCGCTCGACAGCTGGTTATGCCTTCTAAGCCAACTGGCGGATTAAGACTTCTAAGCCAACTGATGCTGTTAAGAACATCTCCAATCTGACAACTCAAAAGTTATTAATATATATATATATATATATATATATACATACATACACCTAAAACAAGCCATTTACGCCTTCTAAGCCAGGTTAAGCCTTCTAAGCAAATTGGCTGGTTAAGCCAACTGTCAGATTTCGACTTCTAAGCCAGCTAATGATTGGGTGAAATCTCATTATGCGTCTGGACCTCCAGACGAAAGCATACTCTCTCCTCCTCTCTCGCTCACTCTCTCTCTCTCTCTCTCTCTTACCTTCCAAAGATAAGGAAACTCTTTTTGGGGGAGATCAACTTCTTCTCCTCCTGTTTGGGTGGGATTCCCCCAGCTTGTGGCAGCTGGGGGGATTCCACCTTGCTTCCTTTTTTTTCCTATTCTTTTGGGCACCCCTGGGAGAGGTGGGTTGGCACCTTGCAAAAAGTGGGGAATGAGGTTGGCACTGGCACTCATATGATCAATATTGCAATTGCACATGCCCTCGAACATTTTCATGTCATACTACTTGAATATTATGAATGGTATTTTTTGTATTTTTTAATACAAAATAATATTCCGGAGCTCAGTAGAGGTAGCTGGAACAAAATAAAATGAATTTAGTGGACTGGGTGCCATATGAACTAGAGGTGAGTGATCATTATTTAGTAGTTGTGAACGAAGTTTATCCGTTATTGAAGTAAAATGTATATTTAAAGAGTCTGCATTAGAAGTATCATCAGTAATTTCTTTATTATCAACATTTAATTTCTCTATTGAATTTTTCTTAATTTGGTTTACCAGAAGACTGTTTGTGGTTGTCCAAGTATTTTTCAGGTCTCCTTTATGTTTGGAAAATTTATTGTTATAATAGTTATATTTTGAAATTTTGATTATTTTAGTTAATTTTTTTCTGTATTCAGTATATTGTACTTCAGGAATTTTGCTTTGTAATTGCAATTTGAATAATTTTTCTCTGCTCTTTATGGAAGTGATAATTCCTGGAGTGATCCATGGATTTGCGACACTTTTGGCCAAAACTGATTTTATCCTTAAGGCAAAGCAAATATTTAAAATATGGAATAAGATGTCATAGAAGAACTGAAAAATATGATCTGGGTCATTCATAGGTTCGTCACAGTCAAGTCGAGTATTTTCTACAGCCCCAATAAATTTTCTTTTGTTAACCTCTGAGAATATTCTGTAATCAATGGTTATTTTGTCCGCAATCTGAACAATGTTACTGAAAATACAGTAGCGTAAGTAGGAAAATGATCACTGATGTTTGTGGCTATAATTCCAGAATTTACGAGGGCATTGCTATTTACAAATATATTATCAATCGTAGATTCTGTTATTCGATTACTATAGGTGCAGACTCGAGTGGGTTTGGTAATAGTATGACAAAAATAGAAAGAATTCATCAAGTTTAAAAATTTATGAAAGATTGTTTCAGATTGCAAATTGATATTGAAGTCACCTGTAACTATGGCATTCGATTTAAGGAAGTTGCATAACATGCTATCTAAGTTAATTAAAAAGCTATTGATATTCGCATAAGGTGGTCTATATATTGCATGGACAGAATATACAGTAAACAATACTTTTGTCTTTTATATTAACAATCAGGTTTCCAGTATCACTGTTACATACAGAAAATACTCCGTTAGAGTCGTAAGTTTTATGCACATACACAGAGATACCCTCACCAACCTGACCATCATTTACAATATGATAAGCAACGTAATTATCTAAGAGGGCCACTCAATATATTTTGCCCCACCTGTTTTTTTTTCTTTCCAAGTTTCCTTGTAAGTTCCAGAAATTTTATACACAAGTAGTTTCATACCTTTCTTAAAAGTTTTTATTTTTCCACATAGTCTCCGTCCTTTTCTACGGCTTTCCACCACCTCGAAACAAGGGCCTTTATTCCTTGCTGGTAAAAGTCCGCTGGGTTCCGCTGGAACCACCTCTTAACCTCCTCAACAACCTCATCGTCACTCTGAAACTTTCTTCCACAAATAGCATCCTTCATTGGCCCAAACAAATGGAAGTCTGAAGGTGGTGCCAGATCCGGGCTGTATGGAGGGTGGGGTAACACAGTCAAGTGCATTTTTGAGATGGCCTCTCTTGTTTGCAAACTGTTGTGTGGTGTTGCGTTATCGTGCAAAAGAAAGACCTCTTCCAGTTTTCTCTCAGGTCGAACTCACTTTATACGTTTCTGGAGTCTCTGTAGGGTAGCAATATATGCCTCTTGAGTTGATTGTTTGTCCTTTCTTCATAAATTCCACCAGAATCACCCCTTTCGTGTCTCAGAAGATGGTGGCCATAACCTTTCCTGCAGAGGGAACAATTTTGAACTTTTTCTTGCGTGGGGAGTCTGAGTGATGCCACTCTATGGATTGGCGTTTTGTTTCAGGTTCAAAGTAGTGTACCCAAGTCTCATCCTCAGTCACAATTGGTGAAAGGAAGTCATCCCCTTCTGTCTCGTATCGAACTAACGACTCAGAAGCAATTTCTTTTCTTTGGGCTTTGTGATCTTCAGTCAGTTCGCGAGGAACAAACCGCGAACACACTTTTGAGTATCCCAGTTGCTGATTTATCATATTCACACTTCCTTCACTAATTCATACCTCCAGTGATAGCTCCTTGTATGTGACGCGCCGATTTGATCGAATGATGCTGTTAGCACGTTGCACAGTGTGAGATGTCACAGCCGATGGCGGGCGACCGCTGCATGGCTCATCATCGAGGCTGGCTCTCCCTCTCTCCGATAATATCACACGGTTAGACCAGCGTCCAACTGTGCTTCGATCAACAACAGCATCTCCGTGAACGTTTTGTAAACGTTTGTGAATATTTCCAACTGTTTCCTTCTCTGCGCTTAAGAACGCGATAACAGCTCTCTGTTTACGACGCACATCACTGTCAGATGTCATTTTCGAAACTGCGTTAACCATCGATTTTATACAAGGGCGTTTAAAAGCGATTTTATACAAGGAGGGGAGGTTCAAACTGGAAAACTCCGGTTATGTGAAGCGCAGAAAGTTCAAACTTACGACCCAAAAGACATTTCAGCCCCATGGCCTATTATTTAGCTAAGAAAAAAAGGTGGGGCAAAATATAGTGAGTGCCCCTAGTATATTATATGGGTTTTTAATACTACTATTTAACCCTAGAAGTTTTCAAAAGGGCCAATAAGTAGTATATATTAGTGATGGATCGAATAACCGCAACCGCAACCGCACTACAACCGCACAAAAATTCACAACCGCAACCGTAACCGCAACCGCCGTTCCATAAGTGCGGTTGCGGTTGTAAAAGCTTAGTTAATTTTAATTTTAGGTTAATTAGAAATATTTCTTTTTTTAAAAAGAAAATGATGGGTCTCCTTATGCGTGGAGCGGGAACGTTGTACGATGAGAGGCGTTGCCGCTTGAAAGGTGAAAATGCAGCAAAAATATTATTCTTGAAATTCACACTGCCTGTCATTAAGTTTGACATCAGTTTTTCAAATGAATAATAATCCATAACTTTCCAATGGGTGGAGGCTGGGGAAAGTGGTAGGTGGGATGAACAGTGCGATGGGTCCTCGTCCCTCATCCTGGTAACACTTAGTGCAAAATATGGTTTTAATTAATTTGACCTATTCTTTCATAATAGCTATATAAGTTTAGAATATACTTCATTTAAATAGTATTTATTTAGTAAATACCTTATGTTGAACACAAGTTTTGCAACACACAAATAGCGGTAGCGGTGTATTGCAAAACTTGTGTTCAACATAAGGTATTTACTAAATAAATACTATTTAGTATATATTATGTACCAAGTGTGGCTAAATCGCACTATAGTGGCTAAATCCAGTTAATAATTACGCATTTTTCCTAGTATATGATAACCGCAACCGCAACCGCGGTTGGAAAAAATTCGACAACCGCAAACACAACCGCAACCGCGGTTGTGAAAAACCGACCACTCGATCCATCACTAGTATATATAGTTCCTAAGTAAGCTTCGAATGTTTAGATTTAGCCCTGAAAGATTTTTATAAATATCTTTTTGTAATACAAAAGCATTAAACTCATCCATCGATGAGACCATGCAATTGCCTACACCAGATTCCTGTTCTAGATTCTCTAAACTGGGTATAGAATTTTTTGCTAATGAATTGAAATAAGTAATATCGGCACAAATATTATGAAAGTCTTTATCGATGAAAACCATTTTGACAGTAGTTCTCAAACAATTTTACTAAATACAGAATACGGAAATAAGGAGTTATCGCCCAGTTGAACCGAGAATGGGAAAGTCGACTGAGGATATTGTATGTGGAGTTATTCGCAGGCTTCCTGTGTGTGGAGTTATTCACAGGCCTCCTGTGTGCCGACTTTCGGCTGGCTTTCTCGTAGTTCTCATGGCATTGTGAGTGTTTATCAGTAGATGCAGCAGGAGTTTTATAAAAAGGTGTATTTGTAACCAACATTGAAAAATAAGTCTGAATGTGTGTTCGAAAATTTGTCTCAATTTTGGCCAATTATTGGGAAATAAATTTTAGTGGGTTTGGTATTAAAAGCTCTCACTCATCTGATCTGTGTATCTATGTAATGAAGGAAATTATATTAAAATACAGTGTAGTAATTCAAATGTTTAAAGCTGTTTCCTGTGTATACCACCTGTTTCTCACCTTCTTAATGTGTAAAATAGGAGATTCCTGCTGGATGATAAAGAAATCAATATTTTGGTTAAATTAGCAGCAAATCTTTGTTTAATGATCAAAAAATCCGCTACCCTTCGTATGTAATATGTCTTTTCATATGTTTTCATGGTCGCTGAACTCGAAAATGGATAAATGAGAGACATTAGGAGTGTGGTTAAGCAGATAGATGCCGAAAAATTTGAAAAAATGCCAGATCCATATCGAACATAAAGGATGAATGAGGCCTCCCACCTCCAAACCTTTATAACTGATAGAAAAAATAATTATTTGATAAATGCTTGCTTTATTTTTAATCATGGTTATGTTCATTCTTCAATGTTGTTAAGTATCTAGTGTGTCGTAATACTGATGTTTTATTTAGGCTTACTTTAGTGTTTTGGCTTGTTCTGGTGTTCTGCTGTTTGGCTGCTTTCTCTTTTGTGGTTTCTTGTACTATCACTGTTGTGCTAATTTACTTTAATAACAATTGTATATATTGCTCTAATAATAATATAGTATATATACTTTAATAATAATAATAGTAAATAATATATCAAATACAATATTTTATATAATCTACTTTAATAATAATAATATATATGATACATCTAGCATGACTATAATTTGTATTACCTATCATATGTCGGTGTTATATGCCGACTAATGGGGTTTTACTGTACTTGCAGATCCTAATGCTTAGTGACTGCTGATTGGTAATGATGGCTGGTGAAAGGAAATCACGCAGTGCCGCCAGAAAAGAACTTTTGGGGGAAACCTACACAGAAGTGGACGAATTTAAACCGACTGGAAAGTTGCCACCAGGGACAGTTGTGATTGGTAGGATGCTTGCACTTTGCAAAAAAGGAGTTAAAGGACAAAAAAAGTCAATGACTCGAGATGATGCCAGCAAGATAGTTGCAAATGAACTAAGACGAGATTGGATTAATAAAAATGTCTATCACATGCATGAGAAAAACAGTGGCGAAAAAAATAAGAAACGCTTATGAACACTTTAACAAACTGAGAAAGAATGAACGCTACCAAGAAAAACCTAAAAGTGTCGAATGGTACCAAAAAGTGAGCGGCTTTAAAGGTCGGCTCACTAAGAACGCCTACAACATTAGAACTGACGATGAGGATTACGAAACAGAACTTACAGAAGAATTTGAGGTCAAAATAACTGATAAGGATAAGACTTTTTATTGGGATAATTGCTTTGGTGCGTATAAGTCCATATGTACAAATGCAGTACCAAAAGTGAGACAGAAAAAAAGGAAAGAAACTCGTGAAAGATCATCGAAGAAAAAGCGAAAAGCAACAGAAAGCAACTTGAGAGAGCAAAGGGAGCTAGAGGGATCAGGAATTATTGAAATGTTAGCAATTTCAGTCGATTCTGAAAACGATCCGAGTTTTAAAAAACCAACAACGGCAAAGACAGTTCCTTCTACTGATCGTAAACTTCGCTCATCGGAAGAAGACCTAAGCAAGAAGAAGAGTAAAGAACAAGAAGCTGCATTTCCGACAGTAAAATCAGAACTGGCAAAAAAAAGTATGAAAGAAAACTTGATGCTGTGTGTAGTCCAGTGTCTTGCCGAGGCAAGAACTTCTCCTGAAGAGCTTTCGAGAGTGATAGTAAGAGTAGCTAACATGGTTTTTGATCAAGATTGGAAGCTGAAGGCAGATGATAATGAGAAAGATTGTCAGGGTGAGATGGAGAGTGAAGACGAAAAGTTACAAGCCCGTCCCCAGTATTCAGACTTGACGTATGTATTTCCAAACCGCATATGAATAATGCAATACTTGGAAGATGCTTCATACTTGAATCTAAAGTATATCGCTCAACAAATCCTCAACAAAGAGGGTAACATTGTGAGTGTAGGACTTGACGATACGACCAAAGTTGCCGGCCACCGGCTGTACGACGCGAATGCTGCCCACATTACCATCGCTGGCAAAAAAAAACCTGGCAAAAAAGCCGGCAAAATATTGGCGGTTTTGGAAAATTGCAAGAAACATGGAGGCCCTATGACTCCAAACAACCTGGATGCTCCGTACAAACTGAACGAAAAGCAGCTCCTCACATAAATTCCCTATTTGAGACTCACCATCACACCAGATTTTCGTCAAATGAGACGTGTTAAAGTGAGAGAGGGAAAATTCAAAATGGAAAAATTTCGTGTAGATGAACTGAGAAATTCTATTAAGAATGCCTTACGACCAGAGGACAATGTTACTAGTGATAGTGATAGTTTATTGAACAATGTGTTGAAAATATAATTATTTCATGATTTGAATTACACCATGGAACTGATATGAATGCCTTGTGTTTCTTCTGTACGTGATTTTTTTAATAAAATAATACCTTTCTTTTCTATTTTTTGCCTATAACCGCTAAACCACCATCGAATGTCTCTGATTTGTTCATTTTCAACTTTAGCGACCCTGAAAACATATGAAAAGAAATATTACATATGAGGGGTAGCGGTTTTCTTAAGCATCAAAAAGAGAAAACTATTTTTTTGCCCGCCATTTTAAAAAAAATCCACTGAACAGGTCAAAACTTCATTTTAGGTCCAAGAACCAGCCAGATTCGTATTCATCAGCGAAAATGGCCATAGAAACCATTCGTCTTGTTGGCAATTTCCCAAAAAAGTCATTATTCCCCCATCCCTAATAAAATAAAGGGTGCTCTTTAGCGCACAATTTTTTGTTCTTAGAATGAGAAATATATATAAATATGTTACACACAGACCATGCATGGAACAAGGAACTCTTCTGGGAAAATTAAATCCACTATAAGTAATGGTAAATGACAAACACTATAGTTTTTTCCTTTTCATGATGTTAGCCCTACTTGGGCAACGGGTCACTCGCAAAGAGGGCCCAAAATATAACTTCCGATTTGACTTCATTTACAACCACTCCTTGTGTTTTTTGCTTCAAGAAATTAAATATCCATCTTCCTAGCTTTCTAGTAATTCCTGTATTCTTAAGTTTGTGTGCTATAATTCCATGGTCACATTTATCGAAGTCAGTATATATTTCATCTATGTTTTGTCCTCGACACAGTGTTTCCAATATTTTCTCCTGGTGGTCTAATAGCTGTGATAGGCATGATCTTCCAGCACTGAAACCATGTTGATTTGGGTTGTATAAATTCTTTTCGTGTTGGTAGTGGGTAGTTTTGCCTCTAATTATACGTTCAAAGCACTTTATAAGGTGTGATGTGAGAGCTACCGGCCGATAATTTTTGGCCATTGCTCTGTTACCACCTTTGAATAAGGGGGCAATGTTCACGTTCTTTAATGGAGGTGGAATTTGTCCTGTGTCGAGTGATTTCTTCCATTATAATAATAATTATAATAATAGTAATATAATAAGTATACTAATAATTATCCTTCACCAAATCCCGCAAATGAGGCGGGATGCTGCAGAGGGGTCGACCACAGGTTAATCCTGAACCGTTGTTCGAATTCACATAAAGTAAGTAAAGTACATAACTTCTTATAAACAAGAAAGCATACAATAGGTTGTGGATTGACTTACACTTACTTAACCCTTAAACCGTACTAGGGGGTCCTGACTAGGGTTTCTCGTTTTCGTGGGTCTTCACTATCCCGGTTTTCCCGGACAAAATCGACCATCGTCCCGGCATCCTGGGATTTCCCGGTTTATCAAAAATAATGATAATAAAGTCTTAAAATGTTTAAGCATTAGCTAAATCTAGATGAGTTAGTTAATATTAAATATAAATATATAAATATTTTAACACATTAATGATAAATATAATAAAGGATAGAGCCTGCCCTGAGTTTCAAACACTGCAGAAACAAATATGGTATATAGCCTAGACGGCTATGCCCACAATGCTAATTTGCAGCTTTGCACTTCAACAAAAATAAATTATATTATAGTGCAATTTATTCGAACACAACACCTTTTACATACTTCTAACTAATTTTTAGTAAAAAAATATCAACAGCAAAAGGTGTGCCACTGAGCTGAAAATAATAACTGAAATTAAAATCCACTAAAACACAAAATGTTCGATTCAGGGCACGACGAGGAGGAGATGGAAGTGAAGATGGTCCACAGGCACACAGACACCCTGCCACCCCCTCCCCCTCCCCTTCCCCCCAAGTGAACCATCAGATAATGAGGGGGGACTCTACATCAGGGTCAGACAAGGAGAGTGTGAGAGAGAGATGGAAGAGGAAAGTGAGGAAGAAAAGGAAATGAAAAGGAGGATCCTGATCCACAGAGAAGAAGACATACATCGGGAATTGAACCACAGAAGACCACTGCCCAAGATGAAAAACACCTACAAAGTCAGAAAATATATACGACTAGCAAACAAAGTACTGCCTGCAATAACACCACAGGAAAGTAACCTCACAGAGATAAACAGGTTATATTACGCAACAGCATAACAGAGATGGCAGGGATAAACATACATAAGTATAACAACCAGGAGAAAAACCGGGAAATGAATAGAAAAGAGAGGAAGCCAAGGTGGGTGGCAGCACAGACTAGAGAGCAGAGTGAGTAATCGAGTAATCTCAGGAAAGAGATCTCAATACTAACTACCCATGTGAGGGGGGAAATAAGATCTGAACTGGGAAGGAGGAAGGTAAATGTGCTAATCCGAAGAGAAAAACTGGACAGTGAAAGAAAGATCATACAAAACAGTGCCAAGAAAAAACTAGACCTGTCAGCAAAAGCAAAAAGATTGGCAAGATATATACGATTGGACAAAGAAAAAGAAACAAAATGAGATGTTTGAAGATAACCCAACGAAACTATTCATATAATTAAAAAATGCACAGATAAAGGTAGAAAGACCGCCTGAAAAAGAACAAGTGAGCATTTCTGGAAGAACATCTATAAAAATGAAGTCATCCATAATGATGGTGCTGAATGAATAGGAGCCTTTACAACAGCGAAAAGGTGAGAAATATCTCAGAGATGAACATGAACAGAATAACCATGAAAGAAGTGGAAGAAAAAGTAAAAAAAGCAGTAACTGGAAAGCACCAGGCCCAGACATGATTGAGAACTTCTGGTTAAAAAAGATAACATCAGTAAGTGGGAAACTAACAAGATAGTAACATCAGAAGAAGAACCACCAGAATGGTTGATGAAAGGAAACACAACATTACTGCCAAAGTCCCATGAAACCCAGAACCCAAGCAAATACAGACCAATAACATGCTTACCAACAATCTACAAAATACTAACAGGAATCATAGCAGACAGGATCTACAGCCATGCAAAAGAAAACAACATAATAAGCCCAGAACAAAAATGATGTACCAGAAAAACATATGGGACAAAAGACCAATTATTTATTAATCAACAGGGCTATATTGGAGAACTGCAGAAAGAAACAGAGGAACTTAAACATGACATGGATTGACTACAAAAAGGCGTATGACAGTGTACCCGACTCATGGGTGAGGGAAGTGATGAGATTATACAAGATCCACCCCACCATCAGTGTCTTCTTAGAAACAGCTATGACACGATGGGAAATGGCCCTAACCCTTCATCACAGTAAGGGAACTTTAGAGGTGAACAATGTGAGAATCAAAATAGGGATCTACCAGGTGTGACTCGATATCCCCTTTTTGTTTGTACTGGCGCTAAACCCACTTAGCCAACGAATAAACCACCTAAACAAAGGCTGCTTGATGAGACCAAGGGAAAAGAGCAGCCCAAAAATATCTCACTTGTTCAACATGGATGACCTAAAACTGTATGCCCCAAACAAAAGCGAGCTAACAGATGAGATCAGGGAGGTAAAAAAGCTCTCAGATGACATCCAGATGGAATTTTGTCTTGAGAAATGTGCCACCGTCACACTAAAGAAAGGCAGAAGGTGTGAATCAGAAAACATCATGGTGGACAATATCGTGATAGAAGAACTAGAGCAAGAGGCTACCTATAAATACCTGGGAATGGAAGAATCGGAAAAGATGGAGAATGACATCATGAAAGAAAGACTGCAGAAAGAATACATAAAAAGAATAAAACTAATCTTGAAATCCCACCTAAAGAGTAAAAATAAGATCTATCCATAAACTCACTGGCAGTATCCGTACTGTCATACAGTTTTGGCATAATCAATTATGCCCAGCTAGAATCCAAGATCATATATAAAAACCAATGCACACCAAGGCTATACCTGCCAAGGAGGGTTGGTGGAGTAGGGCTTGCGCTAATAGACCAAGTGCACAAAGCGACAACAATAGGATTAGCGCAGTACATAAAGGAAGGAAAAATAAGGCTAATCAGATTTGTAAGAGACCATTAACATGAAAAGCCTCGAACAACATCACTTTCAAAGAAGGCAAATGACTACCTAGCGGACAGCGGCATAAGACTTGAACAGCTTGAAGACATTGAAAATAAACCTCTCATAGAAAAGATAAGCACCATAAAAAGAAGGTATAACAGGAAAAGATCAGAAGAAAAGGAGAAGAACTGGGAAGAGCACAAATTCAGCAAAGTATAAAAAGAGGAGGTGCTAAACAGAGCAAACATAGAGAGGGATAAAACCGTGGCGTTCCTGGTAAGAGGGTCACTGAGACCAGAAAATGAACGACTGATGTTGGCAGCACAAGACCAGGCACTACGGACAAACTGGTTCAAAAGAAATATTGAGAGTAAAAATGAAACTGAGATGTGCAGACAGTGCTCAAAAAGCCCAGAGACTGTGAATCACATATTATCGGATGCGAAGTACTCCTACATAGACAGACACAATGCAGTCTGTAAGCTAATTCACTTCAAAACTGTGTGAAAAATATGAAATAGAGCTAGAAACAGAAAAGTATTGGGAACATGTTCCACAAAGAATAGAAGACAATGATAAAGTGCTGCTCCAATATGATCATGAGATACCAACTGACATTAGAGTATCAGGATGCAGACCAGACATAGTAGTGAAAGAGAAGAAGGGTAACAAATGCCTCTTGCTGGAAGTAGGAGTCCCAGGGGGACTCGAATGTAGCTAACTATGAAAGGAAAAAGATCTTAAAATACCAGACACTCAAACATGAGATACGGAGGATGTGGAATTTAGAACCTAAGATCATCCCGAGAGTCGTGGGAGCGACAGGAGCAGTAAAAATTCTACAGTGGAGTTCCTGGACCAACTGCCCATAAGTATAACATTTGGAGAAATCGTAGAGGAGATATTACGATACAACAGCTCTATCCTACGCCTAGTACAAGGCTGTACCTAAAATTCCTTAGGGTTAAGGTTTAACCCCAGAAATAAGAAACTCTCTCCTACTGAAGCAGAAGGGAAAAACAAAAAGAAAAGAGAAAAAAGAAATCAAATGACTGGCTTTCAGTCCGAGTCAATCATTAGAAATACCAGTCATATTATACATGCACAACATCATACAGGGCATATTATAGCATATTCGAGTTGTACAACGCAACGTGATTCGTGTTATTATAAAATTGTCATCATAGTCTTTATGTTTGTATTTTCTAGATACAGTAGCAAATTAACGTAAAACTATTTCAAATAACGTTTTAGAATACTTTGTAAAACCCTGGAAATCCCGGAATTTGCTGCGCTTGTCTCGGGATTTAAGGTTATCATTTATCGTCCAGGCTCCCAGTTGAGAAACCGTAGTACCGGCGTAACCCAGTACCCAGGGTATTGGTAGCGGAACTTTTATGATGGGTAGGGATTAAGGGTTAAAGCTTGCTATGACTGAGGCGATATAGGCCTAAACTTACCTATGATACCGTAAATAAGAGAAAGAGGAGAAAGAATACTATTTATAATTGTTCTTATTAATATGTATTACTTTAAACCTGCTCTCTGGTACAATATTTAGTAGAGCTGTATGGCAATTTTGCCTTTCAAATAGGTCTACAGCCCCTTCGCTGTGACACACTGTAGTCAGACCTACGTAAACCACTAATTCACTTATATTATCAACAGAGTATAGTACTCAACGTTTATCCAATTAATATATCGGGGCCTCGAAAATCCTTGTCCTGGGGGATATGGTATTTATTTCAGTCAGGAGCGAACGGAGTCTTTCTATGTTTGGTGGGAACAAGAGGCAACCACTTCTCTGCGGGTTTGTGCACCACTTGTGCGTTCACATGTTCATGGCACGAACAAGGCATGCACACAAGCTGGAAAGTGCCTCTCACACTCTTCCCCGTGGAAAGGGATGTTTTGGAATGTAAGAGCGATTCAAAGCTAAACCAGATCATGCAGCAGGAGATGAATTCACGAAGTTATATAGGAAAGTAGTATGTTCGCCAAGAGTAAGCGTGGGGCAACGGAGGTGTAGGGTTGATAAGGTAAGAGAGGAGGATTGGGAATAGGGCGCAGCCCTAAACCAATAAGGAGAGTGAGGAGAAAAAGGTCATAGCCAAGAGGGTTTAGAAGGGTACCACCCCCTAAAAAGGTAGAAAGCTGAATAGAGCGAGACCTAACCTACCCTAATTTAGGTGAGTCATACGATACAGCACCACACCTCATCTGGAAAAGAGGGAAAACGACTACAAACTGAAAAAAGGGGTGAGGGGAAACGACTACAAACTGAAAAAAGGGGTGAGGGGAAACGACTGGAAATTGAAAAGGCGGATGAGAAGAAAAGAACATAACTTTGAGCGCAGCCGTATAAACAAGAGGAATGGTAAGTGTAAACAAAGTGTTTGGTAAGGGTCAAGAGCGATGAAATAAGGGTTGGAAGGGAATAAAAATAAATAATTATTTTTTATATACACCTCGTTAACCTCGTTGATGTTCCGTGTGTTCGTCTCTCTTCACACGAAGGTCAAGCTGGTGGCCCTGCTCTAGACCTGGCTTGGTGGAGGAGCGAGTTGCTTTCTTGCGCTCTCCACCCCCACATAGCCAAGTACACCCGGCTCATCTAGTACCGTCCTAAGCCAAGTATCTAGTCTTCTTTTGAAGACTTCCACGTTGACCCCTGTAACGTTTCTGAGGTCCTTTGGAAGCTGGTTAAAAAGTCTTGGCCCCCTGACAACCAAGCTATTTTCCTTCAGTGTTGAAGAGGTCCCTCGTCAGGCCTTTAATTGGGGGACATTACATATTCTGCCTTTCCTATTTTCCAGCGTTGTTTGGATGGTAATTGGGTTTAGTTTGAGGTTTGGTACCAGTGTTTCGATCATTTTCCATATGTAGATTATGGTGTACCTCTCTCTTCTTCTTTCCAGGGAGTACAGATTTAGTTTACGTAGTCTTTCCCAGTAGTTGAGATCTTTGCAGCCATCACTCTTAGCTGTGAAATGTGTCTGAGCAGTATTCAAATTGTGGTATAATCATTGTTTTTACCAGGGGAATCATTACTGTCCTGTCCCTTCTTTTGAACGTTCTTACTATCTGCCCCGCGACTCTTTTTGCTTTGTTTATCGCTATCTGATTTTGTGTTTCGAATTACGCATCATCGGTCATTATTTTGCATATATATCATAGGTGATTTTCATTCTTTAATAACATTTACAAATTGCAATATATATATATATATATATATATATATATATATATATATATATATATATATATATATATATATATATATATACACACACATATACATCAGTAGGAGTTTATAAAGTGTTTCTTCAGTGAGTTGCGAAACGAAATTGGTGATGGTGCTTATCTGATGTTTATGGGTATAGCGTTGCAGATATCTGCCACTTTGTAGGAGAGAGCATTTCTTGCAATTTGCATGGAATAATTTGGTTTGTGTATGAAATCATTGGGAAGCCTTGTATTATGATTATGGTTGATCTGTTGGAGGGTAATCGCCCTGTAAATGGGCGAAGTATAGTTTCTATTATTAGCAGATAGCGACAATTGGCATATATTTGATGTGTGTACTACAAACGGTTGTAACATTTTATGAATGAATCTGGAATCTAGCGCTGATTGGATGGTTGACTCATTGTCAAATGTCTTTAGAACATAATTATTTCCATTCATCACAGTGGTTTACATATTACTAAGGAAACAAATGAATAATTAAATATAAATTCAAGAAGGAGATATATATTAACAATGAAGTGAATGAAAAATGGTCTTGTAAAAATTAAAAAAATCCTTCGGACGTGACGACAGTGTTCATGATATTGGCAAGCCTGTCATCCTGAACGAACACAACCGTTGGTAGGCATTACTGTGCTCTGCGCAATTTGCACATTGATTCATTTATATGTTTGTTTATTTACATTTAATATTCAACATAGATTCACATATTATTTTGTGTTATAGCAAAGACAGAGCAAAAGTCTGATCTATACAAATACATATGTAGGCGGTTTATGGATGGAAAAACAATGTTTTGAAGTATATTAAATTTTAATAACATTATAACATTAACAGATTGGTGGGTATCTGTAGGTTTCATACGTCACTGCTTAGAATATCTTCCAATTGGCAAATGGACAACAACTGAATGGATACTACTGGTATGGCATTGTTATATCAGGGCAAATGCTATTCCTAGATTAGCATCACTGATGTAGTAATAAACAGTCGCTGAGAGGAATATTATTTTAAAATGAAAAATGTTTTGTATTGAGGCAGCATCATAGATACATATAATTGTTTTGTATTTATAAGTTCCATGTTACAACTTAAGTGTTGAGACTCTTGGCGGTCTCTCTCCTCAAAGGAGAAAATTACAGAAAATAAAACTATTACAGTGATTTATTATCAATAAACATAGAGCCATTTAAACGATGATATTTGACGATTTTGCAAAGGTGTTACACATTCATAATTTATAGTTTTCATTGTATTCGAGAGATATTTTATACATGAACACAACAAATTTAATATCTTGTCCAGCCACCGTTGATGTCTATGCCTTCCTGCAGTCGATGTGGTACAGAAGTATATTTAATATGCAGCCATGCTATCTAAAAAAGAGGCCATTCACTTATTACGCCCTGAAAAGCAGTGACTCACCTGAACTGAAAGCAGAATTCCCAAGAATGCGGCAAGATCTTATTCTGAAGTTTGAGTTTGCAGAGAAAAAATCGGGACATTCTGGGCAAATGTGGATGGGGAGTATCCTTTGCTTGCTGAAGAGGCAAAGAAAGAGTTGGTGCCTTTTGCGACAAGTTATCTTTGTGAGGCAGACTTCTCAGCAATGATGGTCATAAAGAACAAATTGCGAAATCGGCTGCACATTGAAGGCGAGGAAGGGAATCTACGAGATCACCGCAGAAGGGGGAAACCTTGATTGACAACTACTGCAGAAGATCGGAGGATCTGCGATGTTGCCGAAGCCCATTCCTTTACCACTGCTGTTGCCATAAGAGAACAATTGCAGCTCGACGTTTCGGCAATGACGAGTAAGGCGGCGGCTACATGAAGATGGGTTACACCATCGGACCCCGGCTATCAAGGAGAAGTTAAATCAGCAACATCGAGAAAATAGACTTCGATTTTCTCAGCAACATGTTGGCAAAGGACTTGACTTTTGGACCTCTGATCATCCGCAGCAGTTGTCAGTCGAGGTTTCCCCGCCGTTCTCCGGTGATCTCGTAGATTCCCTTCCTCTTGCCACCTCTTCACCCATATATAAACAGTGTTCCTAGAAATTCCAAGTTCCCTTGCAATTTGAGTTGGAGACAGCCAGCTCTCCTTCATGCCGATGATTCTTCCCCTTTCAGCAATTTTATAGTGATGATGATGATGATCCATTCTGCAGAGTAGTTGCTTCGATGAGATTCAGGAATAATGTGAGCTTATTCTCCCTCACTATACCTATTAACACCTCTGTCGTGGCGTCATTTGGTGGCAAGTGAGATGTTAAAGTCAAGTGGAATTGTTGGAATGCGGAAACAGTTTGGAAAATGGTCATTAAGCTGCTACACCAGCGGTTCCCAAACTTTTTTTTGTGATTATCCCCTTTTGGTTAATCGCCAAATGGAAATTACCCCCCCCCCCCTGCAAAAAGCACAAGAAACTTCATTTTACTGAGCATGAAAATAATTATTCAAATTTTATAAACATAATACTCGTATATTTCTATATACACAATGCTTATGTATTATAAGTTAAACACATGATATTGGTCAAAGAATAGCTACAACATTACATAGGAAGCAAGCAAACTG
Organism: Bathynomus jamesi; assembly: GCA_023014485.1. NCBI lineage: Eukaryota > Metazoa > Arthropoda > Malacostraca > Isopoda > Cirolanidae > Bathynomus > Bathynomus jamesi. The sequence goes on along the minus strand of JAJOZX010000023.1, from coordinate 1,949,162 downwards.
CGTCACCACTAACTACTAGTTTAGTGCGAGTGATGCCACTCTGCTGAACTAACGCCTGAATTCTGGGTTCAATTCCACTCAAGACGCAGCGGAAATCGCCTTCAATGTGCAGCTGATTTCGCAGTTTGTTCTTTATGACCATTACTGCTGAAAATTCTGCCTCACAATGATAACTTGTCGCAAAAGGCACTACCACTTTCTTTGCCTTTTCAGCAAGCAAATGATACTCCCCAACCACTTTTGCCCAGAATGTCTCGATTTTTTTCTCTGCAAACTCAAACTTCAGAATAAGATGTTGCCGCATTTTTTGGAATTCTGCTTCCAGTTCAGGTGAGTCACTGCTTTTCAGTGCGTAATAAGTGAATGGACTCTTTTTCAGATAGTATGGGTGCGTATTAAATATGCTTCTGTACCACATCGCCTGCAGGAAGTCATGGACAACAACGGTGGCTGGACAAGCTATTAAATTTGTTGTTTTCATGTATTTTATATTGGGGTCACTTCTGACACCAGATATTTTATCTTTGTGTTTTGGTTCCTGTTCGGACGCCGGATAATCTGGTGTGGGTGTTATTCGTGGTGGTAACGTAGGTCTTGGTAGAACACCCAGTATATGGCGAGGTTTGGATTCACTGGCCTTGCGGTATCTCAGTTGCCCTTAAAGTCACTCGGGCATCAGGATGGCGTCGATGGTTGAGGTTGTAAGCCGCAAAAGGGATGAATAATAAATGATAGCTTTCATAACACTTTAATTGATAACTAATGGGAGTTGATGAACCGACCTAACGGTAACGGGTTTATGTGTATAGCATGGGTAATATCAAGTTGTAGAATCGTCCAGGGTGTGGCTTGACTCGAGCTTTTATACCCTCGAGTCTTGCAAATACGTATTGGACTCACGTCTTTAGGGCTTGGCACTATTCGCGCGCGTACCGGAAGCGGCGATGCATTCCCTCTAAAAAAGGAGTGGTTATTCCATACCACATGTATAAAATATCTCTCATATATACTGTTAATTATGAATGTGTAACACCTTTGCAAAATTGTCAAATATCATCGTTTAAATGGCTCTCTGTTTATTGATATGAATCACTGTAATTTTATTTTCTGTAATTCTCTCCTTTGAGGAGAGAGACCGCCAAGAGTCACAGCTGCAGAGGTTTAGCACTTAAGTTGTAATATGGAACTTATTAATACAAAGCAATTATATGTATTTATGATGCTTCCGCAATGCAAAACATTATTCGTTTCTAAATAATATTTCTCTCAGTGACTGTTTATTACTATATCAGTGTTGCTCATCTAGGAATAGCATTTGCCTGGATTTAACAATGCCATACCAGTAGTATCCATTCAGTTGTCGTCCATTTGCCAATTGGAGGATACAGTATTCTAAGCAGTGACGTATGAAACCTACAGATACCCATCACTCTGGTAATATTATAATGTTTTTAAAATTTAATATGCATCAAAACATTGTTTTTCCATTCATAAACTGCCTATATATGTATTTATATATATCAAGTTTTTGCTCTGTCATTGTTATAACACAAAATAATATATGAATCTATGTTCAACATTAAATGTAAATACGAGGGTACTTCAATAAGTATCGGCACTTTTTATTTTAGTGATAATATAGTATATATAATATATACTCGTAATAACAAGCCAAAATGAGATCTATAGGCTTATTTAGGCTAGCAACAGTATAGGCTTATTTGGACTACTCGTAGCTGTCACATATCGTACGAGTAGTGAGCATGGCTGCGCCGCTTTCAATTTGTACTCTGGAAGAACAGAGATCCGTGGTTCGTTTTTTGTGGGCAGAACGTGTGAAAGGAGCTGAAATTCACACGCATTTATGTGCTTAGTATGGGAATAATGAGTTACCACGGCGGTGTGTACGAGTGGATTCAAATGTTCAAGGAAGGTCGGACATATGTGACAGATGCTCAGCGCTCAGGACGACCGTCAACATCACAGTGGTGACAAGCAGGAAGAAACCAGAGCCATGATTCTCGATGACAGAAGATTAACAATAAAAGAAATTGCATCTTCATTAGACGTCACTCAAGGGTCAGCCTATTCGATAGTTCATGACATTCTTGGCTTTCATAAGGTTTGTGCAAGATGGGTGCCCAAACAGTTGACAGAAGAGTACAAGCGTAATCGTATGGACGTCTGCTCTTGTGTTTTGGCGCGGTATCATAATGAAGGTGAAAACTTTTTGGAGCGCATTATCACTGGAGATGAAACCTGGATCCATCACTATGAACCAGAAAGCAAACGACAGAGCATGCAATGGAAGCATCCAACATCTCTCTTTGCAAGGAAGTTCAAAGCGCAACCGTCAGTAGGTAAAGTTATGCTAACACTGTTTTGGGATACACGAGGCCCTATCCTTGAACATTATCTAAAGCGTAGAACTACAGTTACAAGTGCATCGTATTCTGACATGCTTCGGAATGAGTTAAATCAAGCAATTCGCACAAAACGGAGAAGGAGATTGTCGGAAGGTGTTATTCTGTTACACGACAATGCGCGCCCTCATACCGCTACACACACTAGAAAATGCCTTCAAGAACTTAAATTTGAAGTTCTCGACCATCCAGCCTACAGTCCAGACCTGGCACCTTCGGATTTTTACCTGTTTGGAGAACTAAAAGACGCTTTGAGAGGTCAGCGATTCCAAGGCGATGATGACCTGAAGGAGGCGGTGCATGACTGGCTACGCACACAGCCAAAAACATTCTTTTGTGATGGCATCAGGAAGCTTGTAGATCGCTGGACTAAGTGTACTGAGAAACAGGGAGACGATGTTGAAGGGTGATGTGTTTATAATCTATCAGATGTGAAAATAAAATTGTGAAAATAAAAGGTGCAGGTACTTATTGAATTACCTTCGATTTTCAAATAAATCAATTTGAAAATTGCTCAGAGCGCAGTAATGCCTACTAACGGTTCTGTTCGTTCAGGATGACAGGTTTGCCAATACCATGAACAGTGTCATCACCATTTTTTATTCACTTCATTGTTAGACAGTATATATCCCCTTCCTGAATTTATAATTAATTATTCATTTATGTTTCCTTAGTATATATGTAAACCAAAGCGATGACTGGAAATAATTATGTTTTAAAGAGATTTGGCAATGAGTCAACCAACCAATCAGCGCTAAACACCAGATTCATTTTTAAAATGTTACAACCGTTTGCAGTACACACAACAAATATATGCCAGATGTCGCTATCTGTTCTCAAGAGTGATGTAAGACTAATGAGCGCAACTGCACACACTGATACCGACACTAAGTTTATACAGGTCATCTAGTTTTGGAATATTTAAGTTTCTGAACGTTAGACAGGTATGAGATCGTCTATCATTGTCTGAGAGAGTTCGTAAACATTTTTTATGGATTACTTCTAGCGGATATCGTATACAATTCCTTGTACAACCCCATGCTGTGATCCCATATTGCAAGTGTGGATGGGTAAATTAGTAATACAGCGTGAGGAGCTCATTTTGGGAATTGTTTTGTTTTAAGTTTAAACATTATCAACAGAACTCTAGATATTTTTTATATGATACGTTGTGTGTGGCTTTTGAAATTTAATTTTTCATTTAACTTGATGCCAAGAATTTTAACTTCATTTACTTTTGCAAGATGAGTGTTTCAAATTATTAATGGTGTGTGTGCGATTGCAGTTCATTTAGTTGCGATCACTTATGATGATTTGTCAAGTTTAGTAAAAGCTTATTTGCATACTTCCATTTATAGACATGATTTAATTGCCTGTCACTTCGTTCATTAGGTAATTGATATTGTGGTATGTAGAAGTGAGTGTTGTATCATCTGCATATTGAATACAGTCTAATGTTGTCGATCGATAAAAATCATTTACAAGCATTAAGAAAAGTAAGGGTCTAAGGATTGATCTTTGTGGAACCCCATTTTCCAATATAGCATATTCTGATGAAATGTTACTTACTTTAACATACTGGTGACGATTAGAGAGATATGACTTAAACCAATTTAGCATATTTCTCCTATGCCATGTGTTTAATTTGTCTTATAAGATATCATGTGAGAGTGTATGAAAGGCTTTCGACAGGTCAAGGAAAACTAAGATTGTGTTTTTGTAGTTTAGGTTTTCATAAATATTTTCTAATAGCATGTTAATGACGTCTTCTGTGATGTGGCTTTCTCTAAACCAAAATTGTGTTTATGTTAGAATGTCGTATTTAGCTAAGAATTTCAAATAATTTATTCAGAGTTGGTAACGGAGATTGGTCGGTAATTGGATGGAAAATCAGGGCTGACTGAATTGAATACTTGACAAACCCTGGCTATCTTCAGGTGATCAGGGAATACACCTTGTACTATTGATTCATTCATAAGTCTTGTGAGTGGGGTTTGATATTTTGATATTTTGATATTTTGATATTTGATATTAGTTTATATATTTTCACTTGAATTAAACTAATATCAGGGCTTTCATTTTCTAAGTCTTTTAATGTAGCTGATGTTTCGTTTGACAGAATTGGTTGAAAGAAGAAAGTATTTGGTGTGGGTTGTGGCCCATATTGTTGGTAGTGACTGTCTGATTCTGAAATGGCTGCTGCCTTATTGCTTCCTATTTTTGAGAAGATATCGTTTAATAAATTGGCCGTGTCTTATGGATCACTGCAGAAAATTCCACCCTTTGTTAACGAAGTATGGAATTTGTATTTTCTTTTTTTTTGGGCGTTAACTATAACCTTTAAAGTATTCCATAGTCCTTTAGGATTAATTTTTGTTCGGTAATTTTAGAACATCTTCAGAAGAAAACTAGATGTCTGGCTCAGGGTGGTACTAGATGAGCCAGGTACGCCTGGTTATGTGCGATAGAATTCGGAAGAGAGCAACTCTCTCCTCCACCAACTCACGCCTAGAGGTGGGGCCACCAGCTTGATCTTCGTGTAAGGAGAAAGTAATGCACGGAACAGCTACAAGGTTACGAGGTGTGTATATATATATATATATATATTGATAAGGGGGATGGAGATAAGGGAAAATAAAACAAATAAACAAATAATTAAGCCTCACCTGGAAAATAAATATGGACGTGACGTCATAGCATGAACTATATAGACTACCGACAACGTGACAACACAATAAATATATGGTAGAGAAGTAAAGAGGGAAAAAAATGGGGAAAAGACGAAAACATCAAGAATTTTATCTCTCAAAGGGGTGGGGAAATGATAAGGAGGTGGAGGAGCTTGATAAAGGAAAAAAAATTTTTGGGCGTGGTCTAATTATACACAAAAATTCTCAAGAAAGTTACCTTCTCTCTCTCTCTCTCTCTCTCTCTCTGTCATAGGTCGTACATAAATTATTATTGTTTGTCGTGTATTGGTTTTTAATAAAGAGTATAATAATGTTAATGAGAAATGTAATAATTTTTAGTATGAAATTAAGATATGTAAAATGCTATTTGGCAACACTCCTGAGGCCGAAGGCATGAAGGCATGCCCGAATTCAGTTCTTGGACGGGATGTGTCCTGGTTAGATTGCTTTCGAAATTTCGTTGCTAATATGTGATTGTGATTTTAAAATTTCTGAAATGTATCTCTCTCCACGATCAAGTCCTCCGACTTGTTAATTGTTTCGGCATAAATAAAAACCAGTAAATAATAATCGTTTGTGATTTTTCCAGGTCCCTCGCTTTGCTGTTCGAAATCTTAATGGCGACCACGCTTACTCGTCTACCGCGCTCGTATAAGACACAGTTGAAGCGAGAGATAATAGTAGAAAGAGTGATAATTAAAAGAAAGTGGAAAGTAGAAGTAAAGCGTTTTTATTTTCACTGTACATTATTATTTCCCCGTTCAATGTCAAACAATATTGAATACCAAATATGCACTCTCAAGATATTGTAAGGAACAGACATGCCCAAAAACGAGTATATGCCCTCACACACACACACACACACACACACACACACACATTTTTACTAAGTACGCTATCCTTACTAAATCAATTATTTCCATCTTGATAAAAGAGCTAACTACAGACGCATATGAGGAGACAGAAATGGATCGATATGAGAATTTGAAATTCAAATTAAAATTCACACTTTATTCAGAAAAGAATACAAGTGAAAGAGTGTTATACTGTTTATATATTTGTTATAAGATTAATATATTCACTAAGATATTCTCATGCATTTCCCGCTGGAGAACCACATAGCTTTTCATGAGTTATACATTTGCTGAAAAATTTGGGATGATGATGGCCTCATGCCCTTTTATGAGATATATTTGAGTGTAAGGGTAGATCAAGCTATCCTAAACCTTCCCACCAGAGACCTCCCTTCCAATCAGATGATTTAATTGTGGGCGGGAACTATACAGCATGGCCAAACAGGAAATCCAAATTAAGGCCCTGCGAAGCTTCGAGATTCGATTTGATTTCAAATCAGGAAAGAGGATTCGATTTGATTCGTTAGCTTGGGCTCCGATTCGATATTTTCGAATCTCTATTAAGTCGGGTAAACAGCATCAGTGATGTTGTTTTGAAAAACACTGATAAATAAACACTTTTCTTTTTACTTAGATTATACTGTAATTCAATCTATATACTGAGACCAATCTCTTGTGCAATAACACTTTTATCATACTTTAATACCATTGTTCCTCCTGATGATGAAAGATTTAATATATTTTTTTAGAAGGATTTACTCTGTTCTTTGTTCTCAAGAAGATTTAATTAATTTTATATGTACAGTTATTCGGTTAAACTTGAATTTTTTGGAATGATTTGATTCGAGATTCGATTGGGAAATAATTGTGATTCGCAGGGCCCTAATCCATGTGAAAGTTCACATGCTTCATACTAGAATCAAATAACTTTTATAATTTTTGATAATAAAAACCCTCTCTAATAGACAGAGTTTATTTCCACAACAGTTTCGATGCCCACTGGCATCCTCTTCGGGTGGATACAGAAAAACGAATATTTTGACCTTCACGTAGAAAAAGTTGTGTTTTGCATTTTTTATAATTTTAATATAAAAATGATAAACTTAAGGAGGTGTAGGTTTATATGATAAAATATTTCGCCGTGCCAAAATTTCCGTCAAGGTCATATGATAAAATTTCTTTGGCAAATTTTTCGCAAGAACTGTTATATCTTGTAAACTTTAAATAGGTATTAGACGTTATCAGCTTTTATCCATAGTTTGTCGTTTAGTCCAACCTTAGACTGAGTTGATAACATCATTTAATGCATTATTTCACTCTATTAACACATTCAACTCCTTTGTTCCAGCTTAAACACATTTTGAACAACTACATCACAACTTCTCCCAAGCATACTCTTTTAAAACTAAAAATGTCTAACTCCATTATTCTTTTACATAAATTTTTAGATCTCATCACATTCTCTGTCTCTATTTGTCTGCCTGTCTCTCTCTCTCTCTCTCTCTCTCTCTCTCTCTCTCTCTCTCTCTCTCTCTCTCTCTCTCTCCATTACAACGCCATATCTATACTTCTTAGCCCACCATCAGACTTCCCAGCTTCATGATTTTTTAGATCTCATCCCAGTTGCTGAATTATCGTATTCACACTTCCTTCACCAATTCATACCTCCAGTGATAGCTCCTTGTATTGACACGCCGATTTGATCGAATGATGCTGTTAGCACGTTGCACAGTGTGAGATGTCACAGCCGATGGCGGGCGACCGCTGCGTAGCTCATCATCGAGGCTGACTCTCCCTCTCTCCGATGATCTCACACGTTTAGACCAGCGTCCAACTGTGCTTCGATCAACAACAGCATCTCCGTAAACGTTTTGTAAACGTTTGTGAATACTTCCAACTACTTCCTTCTTTGTGGTTAAGAACTCGATAACAGCTCTCTGTTTACGACGCAAATCACTGTCAGACGCCATTTTCGAAACTGCGTTAACCATCGGTTTTATACAAGGGCGTTTAAAAGCGGTTTTATACAAGGAGGGGAGGTTCAAACTGGAGAACTCCGGTTATGTGAAGCGCAGAAAGTTCAAACTTACGGCCCAAAAGACATTTCAGCCCTATGGCCTAATTATTTATCTAAGAAAAAAGGGTGGGGCAAAATATACTGAGTGCCTCTAGTACATACACAGATTCAACTTATTGACTTCTGATTCCTCCTGTGGCATCCTGTGAACTTGGGCCACAAAATGGTCAGCACCTCTTGATTCAGTTTCTTTACTTATGGCATGGAATGAACTTTAACAGCCGGAATAGTCAGAACCAAAACATCTCAAAATCCTAACCCAAAATAGGTTCAATCCTATGCAGGACAGTCTTTATGATCACACTAATGTAACATACTGTTCTACATTTTCTTCACCATAGGCTTTTCATTTATCACCTTTTCCATATATCTTCAGCCCTTACACAGTCAAAAAATTGTACACCATTGTGCTAATTAAATTACTCACTCTGGAAGTGAACTAGAATACGAAACAAATATCTCTCTTTATATCAATGTTGACACCAATACATCTTTCTACGTGTCTGTTGCTCTATATACTAAACAATTAATTTCTTCCAAGAAAAACTTTCATCACACCTTTTTTTTATGCAGGAAGGAGGGGACAAGGGCGAAAGCTCAAGATGGGAACCCCCCCTAAAGAAGAAAAAGAGAGCAGAAATCAAGGTCCTGGGTTTTGGAGTTGCTTAGAAACTCTCCGTTTGAAAGATTGGAGGTCATAGACAAGGAGAAAGATGGATTGAGGAAGATTGTTCCAGAGTTGACCGGTTAAGTAGATGAAAGATTGAAAATACCGAATAACCCTTGCGTTAGAAAGTTGGAGAGAAAAGGAGTGAGAAAGTGTAGAAAGTCTGGTGCTGCGTGCTCTTCTTAAATGAGGCATGCAGTTAGAGAGTTCAGAAGAGCAATGTCCGTTATAATAGCGATAGTAAAGAGGGAGTGAGGCAACATTGTGGCGAAAAGAGAGGGGTTGAAGAAAGTCAATAAGAGGTGGGGAACTGATGAGACGAAAAACCTTTGATTCCATCCGGTCAAGTGCGGTTGTGTGGGTTGAGCTACCCCATACATGAGAAACATACTCCATACATAAGCGGACAAGACTCTTGCACAGAGACAGCAATTGAGCGAAAGTGAAGAAACTGCGGAGGCGGTACAGCACACCTAATCTCCAAGAAGCTGTTTGGAAAGAGATTATATGTGATCTTTTTAGGAAAGATCACGAAAAAAGAAAATACCAAGAATGTTAAGACAAGAGAAAGGATTGAATTGTGTTGTTGAAAATACGGAGATAGATTCGAAGATTGTGACTAGTAGACAGATGAAGGAACTGAGTTTTTGAGGCATTGAAAGTCACAAGGATTTCTTTGACCCAGTCAAAGATAGCAGAAAGATCAGAGGTCAGTTGCTCCATAGCCGTCCTACGTGAATCATGGGGTGACTATTGAGAGGGACGGTTTGGGAAGCGGATTGAGAAGTGAACAGAGGAATCATCGACATAGGAGTGAATACGATAAGAAGTGCGAATTAAAAGATCATTAATAAATAAAAGGAAAAGAGTGGGTGACAGGACACAACCCTGAGGAAAACTGTTTATTGCTTTAGGAGAAGAATCAGTGGCAATCAACAACCGCAGCTATAGATTGGCCACGTAGGAAATTAGAGATGAAGGCACAGATTGAAGGACAGAAACCGAAGGAGGGCAGTTTCGAAATTAAAGGTTTGTGCCACACTCTATTAAAAATTTTCGATAAGTCAAGCGCAATAGCAAAAGTTTCACTTAAATCCCGAAAGGAGGATGATCAAGAGTCAGAGAGATATACCAGAAGATCGCCAGTAGAGCGTCCCGTACGGAACCCATAATGACGATCTGGAAGAAGATTGTGAGAATAGCGGTGTTTAAGAATCTTCCTAAAGGATAGATTCAAAAACTTTAGAAAGGCAAGAAATCAAAGCAAATGGAGGATAGTTGGAGAGTTGTGAGCGGTCACCCTTCTTTGGGACAGGCTGAATGAAATCGATCTTCAGCAGGAAGGAAAAGTACCAGATGGGAGATAAAGACGAAAGAGTTTATCTAGGAAGGGTGTCAGCACAGAAGCACAGTTCATAAGAATAATAGAAGCAACGCCATGAGGACTGTACGCCTTCCTACTGTTGAGCCCAGGTAGGGCAGAAAGAACATCTTTAGAAAACATTGAAATTTCAGACATAATAAAATCAGAGGGGTGAGGAGATGGAGGAACAGCACCGGAATCGTCCAGGTTCAGTTGAAAGCGAAAGTTTGAGCGAAGTGTTCAGCTTTTTCAGGAGAAGAGACGGCAACTGAGCAGTCGGAATGCTAAAGAGGGGGGAAAGAAGGAAAATTAAAGTTGTTGAAGAGGTTTTTTGCTAGATGCCAGAAAGAACGAGAAGAATTAGAATTGGATAGGTTTTCACATTTTTGTCTAATGAAAGAATTTTTAGCGAGTCAAGGAACATATTTTGCACGATTGTGGGCAGAAATATAACATAAGTGAGAGTCAGGAGTTGGATGGTGTTGCCTATAACGTTAGAACAAGTAAAGTTAAACCATGTTTTTTTTGCATTAGTAGTAGGAATAGAATATGGAATGTACGCCTCCATGCCCGAGAGAATCACCTCCGTGATGCGCTCAGCACACTCGGAAGTGCCCCTGCCACGGAAGCAGTAATCATTCCAATCATTCCCAATCAGCGACGCCAAATTGCCAGAGGCAATGGGAGGAAAGCCAAAGGTGGTTGTGAACAGTGAAATCTCTTAAAATGTAGATTTCAGCAAAGAGAGAGCGGGATAGAATGTATTCCACTTTGGAAGTGAGGTGGTCAAAGAATTTTGGATAGTCATTAGAAATAGGAGAAAGTTACACTGCGCTGTTGTATTTAGTTTGAGATTGGCATGCAAGCTGTGGTCAGAGGGATAGAATTCAGAAGATTCAAGTTCGGGAATACGAGAACAAGTTAGATCATTGCGTACATATACGCAACATCCACCTTTGGAGTGAAAGTGATTATAGAGAAAGTAAGATGGCATAGAAAAGGGGTTGCTGTCAGTCGTCTCAGACAACTGAATTTCAGTGAGGAGAAGATGAGGTTTAGAGGAGGAGAAGTGGTGTCACAGTCACAGTCTCAGAACATCTCGAATGGGCGTTAGCAGATCCAGCCCTGCTACCTGGGTCTGCCTTCCCAGTATCTGCACCGGGGAGAGCCAGAAGTGGGGACATTTATGGTCCCCTCCCCAGGTGGGTGACTCCGAGGTTCTTGAAGTTGATCCAATTTTTTTTTAATTTCTTAAAGATTATGTAGTGTGTAAGATGTATGTGCAGTATATGTAGTGAGGAATAGTGAGAGAAGTGTGTGTTTGAGAGCATGCTGGACTGCTAACAGGGTAGTTGAGAAACGGAAAAAGACCAGCTGAGAAGGACACCTATGACATGATTTCTACAAATATGTATTTTTTTTTCACATCTCAACTTTCTCCTTTCTCTACGCCTCTCTGAGCAAGAGCCCTTCTTTTATTTACATTCATTAATTTTTACATACATGAACCACTTGTCTTCTTTAGTGAAAATTCGTCTGCAAACAGAACTTTATACGTTTTTTATTGGTTCACCACACATTTTGAAACTAAAACCAGCAGCCTAATTAGAGCTTTTAGGGAAATTCTTTATAAAACCAATTAAGAGTGACTAGTTGCTAATCAGATTACCTATATGTAATTAGAATTCTTGGTGCTTAATTAATTTGTATTGATGGGTTTGTACCAAAAGAAATTTTACATGAAAAATATTTCACCCCTATTTTAAGTTTAATTAAAATATAAAATTTTCCATATTTGAAAAGTCAAAGCATAGTATTTCTAACCCCAGTAGTTAATGAAACCCTCAATCTTGGCTCAGTTCAGGTGATCTTTTGTCTTCATGAGAAACGGATCTTCGAATTTTTTGAATGCTCGCTAGAGTCGCTAATAATTGTAGCTATTCAGAAATTATACGATCAACACTCGGTGAGTCGGTACAATCTTGAAATATTTTGCTAGATCATCTTCACATCATAACTTTCCATGTTCTCATAAATACTTGAAATATTGTGGGCATATTAAAATGAGAAATAAGAATTGCATGAAGTGCGAAATAAAAAGTTATTGGGCTAATGTATGGTGTCCGAGAAATCTTTTTCTGGCAACTGTCTGACTGTGTGACCCGGCAAGTGTAAACACAGCGTGTCGGTGTTGTAGTGTGGCCGCGTTTATAGATGAACGTGCTTAATGCTTAATAATTCCCTTTTATTACGTAAGTGAAGTGAGCTATGTCTTTCTTTATTAATTTTGAGTAGAATCTTTCTTTTCCTTATGGATTTCGAATAAAGACGAGAGAAAGACAGTTTATTGTGAGGCTACGGTTGGTTACCTTTGGAAGAGCTTCAGGCCTAGGCTAGGCTAGATTGTTTAACCTTCCCAAAGCATGGAGGAGCTTATTTGTAAAAGATTTCAAAGTGAGTATCTGCACCCAGAGGTGCAAATACCGTATTCGTTATTTGCATCTGAATATTACACCTCTGGCTGCAAATACCCTCAGCCTAGCAATCTTAAGGCCTCGTGAGGCCTTCTCTGAAAATGCCTCGGCCTCGGCCTCGAGGCCTTTGAAAAATGTATGTCCTCGGCCTCGAGACCTGAGGCCAGGCCTCGTCCACATGCCTGCTGTTGATACATTATTTTGGGCGCCATTATAACCTTGTCTTCAGCCAAATAGTTCAAACTCTATCGTAAGAAATCAGAGGCAACACAAAAGTCACACATGTTTATATTTACTTTTAATCTCAGAAAAAAAACATCAAAACATCATCACAGTTACCTTATTTTCATCAAAATCTCAGTTTTTTTAAAATGCAATGTTATGCGTATTATGCATAACGCAAGTTATGGAACTCAATAGACTATAATTATATCAGAGAATTCATATTCTCCATAATGTTCAAAAAGTTACGTCTAAGTTGCGCAATTAAGAGGAACTAAAACCATACCAAAAGAGCGGATAAAGATCTTGTATCTTGTGTACAACTTATATGTAAATAAATTTCAGGAGTGTTTTCTGGGAGTATTTTCCATCTTCGTTTTCGTGGGCCCCCGTCCCATCGCGGTTGCGATAGTACAGAATCCACGTTTTCTCTCATTCTAGTTTTTGTTACATTTCTAAAGTCTGGAACATATCCCTCGAGTATTTTCTAAATGTATGTTATTGTGTATCGGTCACGCCTCCTTTTCAGGAAGTAAAGTTTCAGGGATCATCGTATTTCAACTCTTCAGACACGAAAAAAGTGAGGAACTAAGATTTATGGACTACTATATCCTCAGATGAACATGAAATTCAAAGAAACACAAAAGCAAAATAATTAGGTTTTATATTCACCATTAGTATACGTACAAATATGCCGAGGGGTTGAGGTTGTCCTCATTGACATCTTATGCCAATGAGGGCATAAGAGGGGAAACGTGTAAGAATGGAAAGAAGGTAAGGGGAAAAGAGGAGAAAAGGGGAAAAAAGCAAAATTTTAATCATGTAGCTAGTAAACTTTGGGTTTGATAAGGGAGAGTGGCGTAAGATAAGATGGATGGTCATAAGGGAATAAGTAAATAAAAATATTTATATACATATTTATATATATGACGGTGGCGGAGTGTGGAGAAAATGGAGGATAAGATAAGGAGGATGGTGATAGTGGGGTATGGATGAGTGGAGGATAACGGGGGAGCGGTGATGAGAGTAAATAAACATATATGCTGATAAGGGAGTGGGGGTAAGATAAAGAGATGGTGATACGGGAATAAAAGAAAATAGAAATTCACGTTCAGGTGCGCCTGGACGAGTGTGAGAGGCTAACCTTTCCAATCAGCAGACATAATTCTGGGCGAAGCCTAAGTCACGCTTTTCCCAGAGTAAACTAACCTAACTCACGTGTGTGATGACTAATGGTCAGTCATACAAGTACCCTCTGAATACGCTCTCCTTTTATCTTTTTCGACACCTGTACAAATATAAGGCTTGCTCAGTAAAAGAAAATTTTTTTTTCTCATATATGATGAATAATGCCAAGGTGAGTCATATAACGGCCCTCTAATCCTCCTCCTATCTCTTTTGTCAACGCTCTGTACAAACATAAGTCTTGCCCAGCTACGAATATATATCCTTACACACACGCACATATATGCATAAACACACACACACACACACGCACAGATATATATATATACACACACATATATATACATACAAATAAACTTGTGCAAATAGTTACTGTTTGAGATATATTTGAGGTAAGAGGAGATCAAACAAACCTAAACCCCGCACCAGAGGTTCCCCTCCTACAGCTGACATAATTGTGGGCAGATCCTATACAGCATGACCAGAGAGGAAATCCAAGTCAAATACAGCTATTCATGCGCTCATCCATACATTGGACAGAGTCTTAGTCCAGGAGCATATGTAGAAAAATCATGCTCTGTGGCATGTTTAGTGATGAAAAGGCGGGACTGGTTTTGTTTCATCAGAAACTACCTATAGATGAATAATTTACATGGTGTCACTCTATGGTGCGTGGCATGTAGTATTGATGACGTCATAAAAATGGCCACCAACGGAATTCAAAAATCTTCAATATCTCTGTTATTTATGGACCAATTTGAATTTTTAAGGTCTCATTTTAAAGATATTTATATTACAGATATGCAATTACATCACTAGCGTTATACGTTCAGGAAATCGGCTCCTCCCACTGCTATTACGTCACAGAAATAGCTCGCATATTGAACGATCAGTTGGGGTAGCTGGTATGATTGGCAGAACACAGAAATAACTCGCATATGTGTTCTGCCAATCATACCAGCTACCCCAACAGATCATTCAATTCAATTGACTTTCTTGACATATCTGGAAAATTTAACAGAACATATTTGTGGAACAGATTCAAAATGTGTTGTGATATTAGATTTGGGTCTCTACCGTCCTGTGCAGCATCTAATAATGTCTCAACAGTGTCTTCGTGATCTCTTTGTTTTACGGCCTGATGAACTGCACATATGTATGGCATTGCTTTGTGCTATTGGCACTTTTATTGATGGATCCGGTATTCCTGAAATGTGGGACGTCTGGTACATTGAGAGCACTGTGCAACAAATCATCACGGGCAAACATATTCGACGTGCTGAAGAAGCTCACAAACGCACACTTGTTGCACTGTATGACTGCTACCTGGAAGTGTTCTTCAAGAAGCATCCATGTGCAGAAATTCTTAATAAGGTTAAAGAATTACAAACCAAATGTATCAAAAACTGCGATATTCAAGACCTGCTGGCAACCATCGAGAAATGTAAGATCTCTGTAAAAATGAAGGAATTTGACAATGTTCAAGGACAGTCTAACCCAACATTTAAAATAATGCGGGAATACATGGCAATGGTGGAATCTTTGTTGCAAGTAATAAGCTCGAAAGAAGTGGTGACTGGAATGCACACATTTCATCAGTGGAAGCAATCGTTGGGTACTTCTTTGCATTAAATTTACATAATTACTCTGGGATGATGGCATACTATCTTCAGAAATGAGTGCTTTGAAGGAATCTGATCCTGCAATATGGGAAGAGTTTGAAAAAGGAAACTGGGTTGTGAGGAAAAGTAATATTCCATTCTGCACTTTTGGAGCCGATGAAGCACTTGAACATCAAAACAAAGCTTTGAAGGTTAGTGGATGTTTAGTGGGCATAACACAACACCCTAGGGCACTTGCACGCTACTGCCCGACTACTTGTTGTAAGCAGATCACAGCATCAAGTAGATTTACGTGAGACATTAGGGCTCTATGAATTCTCTGCTGTACCACGATCACTGTTTAATGATGATGGAACTATGCACCTTTGCCAGCTAAAAAGCAAACTGATCGAAATCTTGAAGTCGATCCCACCACCACCACCACCACCACCACCGCAAAACAGCAGCCCAAACAGCAAACAAACAAGTCCAACAACAGCAATTACCAATACTCCACATGAAAGGACCTTCTCTGTTGCAATTGTTGATGGCATGGCAGAACTACAAGCTTTGGATAAGTCAAAAGGCATTCAGACATGCAAAGATCTAGCTGAAGTATTCACCAAAAAAGTTCAAAAGAAGTACTGGGAGTATAATGAAATACACTTAGTGTTTGACACATACAAAGAAAACTCAATGAAGAGTATGAAGGCAAAAGAGGCTCCAGGGGATTTCGCCAACCCATTATTAGATCATGGATAGCACAAACATAGCTAATGTTACTATGAAGAAGCTACTTTCACACATTAGCACCAAAGATGAATTAACTGCTTACCTAGCTCAAAAAATGTTTCAGCATGCACAAATGACCAAAAAAGACTTTGTAGTGGCGTGGCGTACAGAAGTGGCCGCCTCACATTGTTCTTTGGACTGTCTTCGTAGTACACAAGAAGAGGCAGACACGAAGATCATTCTTCATGCCATCAATGCCACAGAAAGAGGAGCTACAAAACTCTATATATTTGCACAGGATACAGATGTTTCGATTCTTGCTATAAGAAGGTATCCAAAACTCCCCCCTGAGTTTTACTTTGTGCCTACTTCTAAAGATAGTATTTCGATTGTAGAGATATTTCTATCACTAAGCTCCTTGAAGGCTTCTGCATTGCCCCCATTTCACGCCTTGTCTGGATCTGATCGCACAGGTACTTTGTCAGGGAAAGGTAAAATTTCATATTGGAAAGCATTCAGTACAGCGACTACAGACACCCTTTTGGCACCTAATTCACTAGGAACACAAGAACAAATTCCTGAACAGGTACTGGATAAACTGGAAGCATTCATTTGTCAAGTCTATCAGCCCAGAACCAGTATAACTAAACTTGCAGAGTTACGCTGGTCTATGTTTTCTAAGAAACAGACGAGCTGGGACAAGTTACCGCCTACAAGAAGTGCTTTCGTACCTATAATGAAGAGAGTCAACTACCACGTCATGATCTGGAACCAGGATGACAAATCACGGCCAACAATTCCATCACCCATTGGACATGGATGGAACATGGAGGCTGGACAAATAGCTCCCGTTCTCTGTGAAATGCCATGTGCTCCAGATTCCATTCTGCAGTTGATAAGATGTTCGTGTATGAAGAACAGATGCAGTCCACCTGTAAATGTTTAGCAAAGAACCTACCTTGTACAGATATGTGCAGTGGCGGTTCCTCATATGGGCAATATGGGCAGCCGCACAGGGCGGCATTTGTGGAGGGGCGGCATGAGCGCCTGCAAAAAAAATAAAAATAAAAATAAGAATAAATAAATAAAGAAATAAATAAAAATAAAAAATAAAATAAAATAAATAATAAAAGATCAATAAATATATTTTTATTAATAAAAAACCATCTATTGCATTTTCCATAAACCTTCCCATAAAAGACCTAAACAATGCAAAATGCTTCCAGATTAATATTATTGGGAATAAAGGCCCATACTTTAACATATGTAATGTTATTTTTCTGGGTTTGGTTAAATAGTGAAATGTATATTATTTATTACAGAACGAATCTTCACACTAAGCCACTAAGGTCTGTCAAATAACCGCAAATGGATAAGAAGAGGTCAAAGCTATCAGGTGCTCAGTTTAGAAAAAAGAGGAAAGAAGAAGAGGAGAAACGAGCAAAAGATAAAGGTATAGAGCTATGTCATCTACTCTTCACTGCTATATTGCACTGCTATTTTGTGATATAGCTTTCTGAGTCATTTGAAGTGTACTATTATGTATATAATTAGCCATTAACCAAGGAGGTTGTATTATTCATTTGTTTCCTATTCTAAAAGTTTAATAAATTGTGCTTAATAACATGTTAAATTAATTGTACTAGCCTATTCATGCATTGGTCTGTTATGTTCTATTTTACTATTTGCAGGGGCACTTTTGAAATATTTTGGAACACCCTCTGCCACTAGCCAGGATGAGAAGCCGTCTACTTCTGCCATTATTGAGGCTGAGGAGCCATCTACCTCCTCAGCCTCACATATGTCTCCACAAATGCAGTCTGATCCTGAGGATGAAGACCCATTTGCTTCTACTTCTCCCCGGCAGGACTCTTCAGGTGAGTTTGTGTGCACATATGTCTGTGAGTGTGTGCGTGTGTGTGTATGTGTATGTGTGTGCATCCCTGCAAAGCATTTTGCAAACAGTTATAAATTATAATGTTATTATCACTGGGTCTGGGTTACTGGGTATGTGTGGTGTTTCACCACCATAATTCCATAACACCACCACCATAACAAAGTGCTGTGAATAATGTGTTATCTAACTTAGGTGTGTATACTAATGAGTAATGCTCTTGTTCTTTCTATTAGAAAGGCCTGGAGCAGAATCGCCTCCTGAGGATGAGTCTCTGTCCACCGACCCTGCTAACTGGCCTTCAGTTCTGACTGAGAGAATTCGGACACAACTGGTTTCCAGGGGACCAAGTCAAGTACCATCTGACTTTGTATTCCCTAGAAACGACAGTGACGGAAGAAGTTTCCACCATCAATACTTCAGGAAGTCATTGGTTAGTGGGGAAAATATAACCAGAAGTTGGTTGGTCTATTCCTTAAAAAACAACAGCCTTTTCTGTTTCTGTTGTACATTATTTTCCAAGAGGAAAATAAATTTAACAAGTTTGGGACTCTCGGACTGGAAGCATGCAAGCTCATTGCTCACATCACATGACAACAGTTCAGAACACCTAAATTCTATGAAAATCTGGAAAGAACTGGCAGTGAGGATGAGAAAGGGGGAGACCATTGACAAGCAGGAGATGGCACTTCTGGAGGCTGAGAAGTTGAGATGGAGAGCGGTGCTGACACGTCTCACTGCTATTGTGCATTCTCTGGCAGTTAGGAATTTGGCACTAAGGGGACATACAGAAAAATTGTTCTCACCATCAAATGGCAATTTTCTGAAAGAAGTTGAACTGATGGCACAATTTGATTCTATAATGCAAGAGCACATTAACCGTGTCCAAAAAGGGACCTCCAGTCACACCAGCTACCTCGGCCACCACATACAAAACGAACTCATTGATTTGTCGAGCAGCAAGACCATTTCAGCAATGGTGAGCGACATCAAACAATCAAAGTTTTTTTCAATAATTCTAGATTGCACTCCAGATATCAGCCACACTGAACAGTTGTCAGTTGTGATTCGGGTTGTGTCACTGGAGGGGAAGCCCCATATAAAGGAACATTTCATGGGGTTTTTGGAGGCAGAGGAGTCCACTGGTCAACATTTGGCATCTCTGATTCTGAAGAGACTGGAGGAGCTAAAAGTTCCTTTCATGGACTGTAGAGGACAATCATACGACAACGGGGCCAACATGAGGGGAAAAAACAAGGGTGTTCAATCCAGGCTCCTAGAAATTAATCCCAGAGCTCTGTTTGTTCCATGTGGGGCTCATTCTCTGAATTTGCTTGTGGCCGATGCTGCTAAGGGATCTATTGATGCCACAAGTTACTTTGGCATCTTGCAGAAGCTTTACAACTTGTTTTCAGCCTCCACACAACGATGGGCCATTTTGAAAAAACATGTGAACATCACATTGAAGATGTGGTCTGATACAAGGTGGGAAAGCAAGATCAAGAGTGTGGAGCCCCTGAGATATCAGGCAGCTGCAGTGAGAGATGCACTGATCGAGGTGAGGGACCACACCAAAGACTCTGTAATAAAGGTCGAGGCTCAATCTCTGTCAGAGGAGGTTGGGTCATACCGCTTCGCCATTTGTTCAGTGGTGTGGCATGACCTGTTGTGCCAAATTCAGCATGTGAGCAAGCAGATGCAGTCTCCTAGCATGCACGTTGATGTTGCAGTAAATCTCCTAAAAAAAACAGAGAGAGGTCTCCGCAATTACAGGGCAACAGGTTTTGTGGCTGCACAAATGGCAGCCACAGATATCTGTGAACAAATGAATGTGGAGGCTGTGTCCACAAAGCGGCACTTCTCCTATGAAGCATCTGATGAGCCCTTGATTGATGCTTTGAAGAAGCTGGAGGTGACATTTTTCAATGCAGTGGTTGATGCTGCAACATCAGCCATTCAGGAAAGATTTTCCACGTTGGAAATTGTGGGAGAGAAGTTTGGAGTGCTGACACATTTCCAAAATCTCACATTTGAGGAGCTGACAGAACAATGTGTGAACCTTAGTACTACACTACACTTTAAGGGACAATCTGACTTGGATGGCAGAGAGCTTGCACAGGAGCTGAAGAACTTGCCTGACTTGCCATCAAAGACCATATCCTTGCTTGAACTGCTGACATTTATCCATGAAAGGGAGCTCTCTGAAATATATCCAAATTTGTGGACTGCTCTCAGAATTGGTCTTACTCTTCCAGTCACTGTTGCTGAAGCAGAGAGGAGCTTTTCAAAGCTGAAGCTCATCAAATCCTACCTGAGGTCAACTATGTCACAGGAACGCCTTACCGGTCTGGCCATCATCAGTATAAATCATACAATTGCTGAGCAGATTTCATATGATGATTTAATTCATGACTTTGCATCAAGGAAGGTAAGAAGAGTCAGGCTTTAGATGGCAGTTGTGCTGTGGTGCAATTTATTTTGTTTCTTGTTCAAAGTGTAGCATAATAATTACTCTCTCTTAAGTGTCTTATTCTATTTATGTGATAGAGCATTTGTACAATTTAGAAATTTGATTCTCTAGTTTATTTATGGCAGTTGTGCAATTTAATTTGTATTTTTCCTGTTCATAGTATCATAATTACATTCTCTTAAGTGAGTTATTCTATTTACGTGATGAAGGATTTGTAAAATTCAGAAATTTGAGTCTTTGTTTTGGTTCTGAAGTTCCAACAATTAGTCCAATAAAAAGTTATTTTGTGAAAAGTTATGTCTGTCCTTTATTTTGGGGGGATTCGAATGTGTGTGTGTTGGCGAACAGGGGGGGGGGCGCTGAAGGTGAGGTTCGCCCAGGGCGTCATGTAAGCTAGGCCCGCCACTGGATATGTGTGAGTGTAGAGGAAACGATGAACGGCGGCCATCTTGATTACATCATCAATAATACACGCCACGCACCATAGAGTGGCACCATGGAAATTATTCATCCATAGGTAGTTTCTGATGAAACGAAACCAGTCCACCTTTTCATCACTAAACCTGCCACGAAGTTACAAATGCTCCCCTACTATCTGTACATGTCCAGACGGGAATGTTACACACACACACACACACACACACACTTTTCACTGAGGGTAACCTAACATACAGGTGCTATCCAAAATCCAAAACACCTAATTTCAATGAACGAGGGGATAGATACGTTTTTACTAATTCTTTTCTTACCATCATGACAAAAGAGCTTACTGCAGGTGCATCCGGGTAGACAAAAATGGATCGATTTGAGCGTTTTCCCCTTGAGGTACACATGGATGTTTATGAGTTGTATATTTACAGGAAAATTTGGGATGATGATGTCCTCACTCCCTTTTCTTAGATGTATCTGTAGCCTAGCCTAAACTAAAGTAGACCAGGTTAAGGAGGAAGAGAAGAAGCCATAGGCGATTATAAGCTATATTTAAGGATCGCGTAGCCATCGCCCACTCGCCGCGAATTACCAACAATAGTGAGACGAATGACAACTGTTATAAAATTAGGTTGCTCTATCACTTATTTTCAGTCAGTGGTTGCCAATGAGTGCACTACCACCCTTCGATGGGGGTTGTAAAGTTTAAAGGGCATTGAGAGTAATGGACACTAGGAACAAGAGTTGAATTACATGCAAATTTGAGTATTAAATCCATTTTAGCATTTGTAATGTTATATCAACTCCACATTTATTCATTTATTGACTTGCCAACTACAAACTTCTTTTACAAGGTTTTTTTCTACTTTTCACAATATTTAATATTTTTATTCATACTCTTCACCAATGACTATTTATTCATCACCTTTCCCAAATATATGCAGTCAAACTATTGTACACTAATCATAATGTGTTCATTGTATTGTGATTATATTTCGAGTGCAGTTATATTCACTAATCATCGTATTGTTTGTTAAATTTTATAGCCATGAAGTGATTATTCAAACTAAAATTGCCTTCAGCATAAACCTATCATTATGTATCATTTCTCTTATATTTAGCAATAATTTTTTTAAATTTCGTAAATTTATAGTGTCTTTAAATTTTATATTCCTATTATAATTCTATTCTCATAGTCCTTAAATTTCTGTAAGTGCTAATTTTAAGATTTTAAAATTATATAATTTTTAATTTTTAATTTAATTTTTCATTTTAAGTTTTTATAATTCTATAATTTTCGAACTTATAATTTTATAACCCTTTAATCTTATAATTTTGCTATTCTCATAGTCCTTCAGATTCTATAATCGTTAATTTTAAGATATTATGATTATATAATTTTTTTAATTTTAATATTAAGTTTTTATAATTGTATAATTTTCGAATTTATAATTCTATAATCCTTATATAAATCTTAGAATTTTGCTATTCTCATACTCCTTAAAATTCTATAATCGCTGATTTTAAGATTTTATAAAGATATAAATTTTAATTTTTAATTTGATTTTAAATTTTAAGTTTTTATAATTCTATAATTTTCTAACTTTCATTATTACAGTCTGACTGAGGATACATACAGGGTGTTTGAAAACTTTCTGTACAAATTGTAATGGGGGATAGGCAACACCAAGACAAACCCTTTTCGTCTATAAGTGTATGTCCGCTGACGTCACCATTCGGCGCGAGAGGGCGCCGCTGTAATTGGCTAAAAGGTGAAGTGGGCTAGACTCGCGCTTGCCGCGGGCATTCTTAAATCGGACGTAGTACGCGTAACATGTTTATTTAAAGAAGGCATGTTTATTTAAAGAAGGTGCTGAAAGTTGCGACCGGTAGCATCAATGCATACCCGACAGCGTCGAAGCATTGACCGACGTACACGTCGAAAGATTCCCGGTATTTCGGGAACAGTTCCAGCGGCGACAGCGATTCTTGCTACGAGGTCTTCTTCTGAGTAAATGGGAGTCTCGTACACGAGGTTCTTCATGTGTCCCCACAGGAAGAAATCGGTTGAGGCATGTTAAATCGGGCGATCTCGGTGGCCAGGCTACGGGCCCACCCCGGCCTATCCATCGGTCCCCAAAAGTGGCGTTCAGATAATCCCGCACATCGTTGCTGGAGTGTGCTGGGGCCCCGTCGTGTTGAAACCACATTCGTCTACGAATAGCCACGGGAACATCTTCCAGCAGTTCCGGCAACGTTTCTCCAAGAAATATCCGATAAACCCGCCCGTCGAGTCGGGCAGGCAGCAGGTACGGCCCAATCAACTTGCCATGGACGATACCCGCCCAAACATTGACGGCGAACCGTTCTTGATGAGCATGCACCCGTGTAGCATGTGGATTTGCGTGCGCCCACACGTGAGAATTGTGCATGTTAAACACACCCTCACATGTGAAACAGGCCTCATCTGAGAACAGCACATAAGCCGGAAAATTAGGCTGCACCGCTGTCTGCTGCAGAAACCAGCGTGCGAATTCCACACGAAGAGGGTAATCCCGAGGTTGTAATGCCTGGACTCTCTGACGATGAAACGGATGTAACTGCTGCTCGTGCAACACTCTCCAGACCAGGTCGTGGTTCACACCGAGGATACGTGCAACACCTCGCGTGCTTGCGCTTGGATTGTCCTCAAATCGCCGTAGGATTTCTTCTTCCATGTCAGGAGTGCGCACGTTTCTCTCCCGACCTGTGTCATGCATGTTTGCATGGAATGTTCCAGTTTCTCGCAGTCGCCGATGCAAATGCGCAAATGTTTGGTGGTTTGGCACACGTCTGTTTGGGAAGCGCTGTCGGTCAGCCATCTCAGCAGTCGTGAAGCGCTCCATGTTACGCGTACTACGTCCGATTTAAGAATGCCCGCGGCAAGCGCGAGTCTAGCCCACTTCACCTTTTAGCCAATTGCAGCGGCGCCCTCTCGCGCCGAATGGTGACGTCAGCGGACATACACTTATAGACGAAAAGGGTTTGTCTTGGTGTTGCCTATCCCCCATTACAATTTGTACAGAAAGTTTTCAAACACCCTGTATAGTATAGGGTGTCCCAAAAAAAACTATATACTCTTTATAGCATCATATATTTTATAATTTAAAAAAAAACCAAACAATATATTGTTATAGCAATTGCCAATGAAAGGTAAATTAGTAATCTAAGTGATCAAAATGTTATAGCGAGTTGTTTGCATATAAAATTTAATTAACTACGCCAAGTGCTCAAAATGTTTTCCGGAGGCATGAATGCACTTTTGAATGCGTCGACTAAGCCTGGCCTTGTTTTATCAAAGGCCTTGTAATCGACACAACTGCAGGTACTGGTCACTTGATAATCCACACGTTTTTGTGGATAAACATGTTAATTTACCAGGATTAACAGCATGGTGTGGTTTATCATCCAGGGGTTTGGTTGGACCATTTTTCTTTAATGGGACAGTTACCGGTGCCGCATATCTCGACATGCTGCGGACAGAAATTATACCTGCAGTTCGAAAGTTGTTTGGAAACGACGACTTTTACTTTCAACAAGATGGAGCCCCCCCTCATTATCATTGTGATGTCAGAAGGTGCCTCGATGAAACGTTGCCTAACCGTTGGATAGGACGAAGAGGAAGCGTTGAGTATCCTCCACGTTCACCGGACTTGACTCCACTTGATTTTTACTTGTGGGGCTACCTGAAGGATGCAGTTTATGGTACAAGACCTGCAACACTCGAAAACCTTAAGGATGCAATTAGGGAAAAGTGCGGGACCATCACAGCATCCACATTAGTCCATGTCTGCGAATCAGTTAGTCGACGCATTCAAAAGTGCATTCATGCCGCCGGAGAACATTTTGAGCAGTTGGCGTAGTTAATTAAATTTTATATGCAAACAACTCGCTATAACATTTTGATCACTTAGATTACTAATTTATCTTTCATTGGCAATTGCTATAACAATATATTGTTTGGTTTTTTTTAAATTATAAAATATATGATGCTATAAAGAGTACAGGGTGTCCATAAATGTTTACCCTGAAAACAGTATGCTCTCATGTTTTAATGACGAATCTTACATCCGTTTTCGTTTTACAGGTGATCTCGTACACGCATAGAGTTTCTGTGCTGGTGTGTTTCGTCTACCGCATTCGCCGCTAGGAGCGCTGTAGTAGCTGTTCAGTTAAGATGGCGTCTGTGACAGAGAAGGCGCAATGTGTTGTGTGGCTTGCAGAAACAAAATCTCCTGTCAGTGTTCAGCGAAGGTTCAGAACAAAGTATGGAAAGAATCCACCTGATGTGAGGTTAATTAAGTCGTGGATGAAAAAATTCTTGGAAACTGGAAACGTGGAAAAGGGAAAGAGCAGTGGTAGACCATCAGTTTCCGATGGGACGGTGGAAAACATTCAAACTGCTTTCGCACGGTCACCAAGGAAATCGGTGAGACAAGCTTCATGCCAACTAAAGATACCGAAGTCTACGGTGCACAAGGTGTTACACAAACGTTTGAAGTTACACGCCTACAAGGTAAATGTTGGAAAATGTGTGGCGTGAGTGTGAATACCGTTAGACATTTTACGTGCCACTAGGGGAGCACATGTGGAAGCTTATTAAGTTCATTAACTACGTATCAAATCTTTGTATGTTTATCTACTTATGATTAAAACTGTGTTTGAATACGAGTGTTTATTTAAAAGTTATAGCATGCTTTAATCAGGGTAATCATTTATGGACACTTTTATTGGACACCCTATATATAGTTTTTTTGGGACACCCGTATAATATCATGGGCGGCAGAAAATTCGGTCTCAGAAAATTCGTCTCAGAGTATTCGGTCTCAGAAAATTCGTCTCAGAATATTCGGTCTCAGAAAATTCGGTCTTGGTTCGAAACCAGCCACCAACCAACCACCGCCGAACGATTGAAAATAAAAATAAAAGTTTACTCGTTATGTTCAACATACATCAGTGAGTGCCTAATACGTGACATTGAGTGCCTAATACGAAAAGATCAGAAGATATTTAGGTGAAATAACCAATATTAACCTGTTAGGTTAATTGAATGCCCGGTTAGGTTAACTGAATGCCCAGTTAGGTCAACTAATGCCCGGTTAGGTCAACTGTACGCCCTTGATGATTGGTTAGGTTAAGTTGTGATATTTTCGTTAGTTTCTGTGTTTAAGACCAAATTTTTAATTCGTCCTAATACTTAATAAATTATGTTTCATAAATTAGTATACATATTCAGAACGTCAAAGTGAACAAAAAAGTTCCGATGAACATAAATCTGCAATCGCTTCGTTTCCGAGATACATTGCTGTTTTGTCGACGACGATCCAATTAAAATGAAAATCATTAAAGTTTATCAAAGTTTGTTTATAGCAAGTGCTCAAAATGGTTTCCGTGCATCAGAGTACATGCTTCAAAGCGTCATTGAAAATTTTGCCACATACGTTCGAAAACACCAATATGGTTGCGTATTGTTTCTGAACAATCTTGGACGCGTTGCCACAATTCATCAATGTTATAAACTTCTCTTGCATAAACAAGATTTTTTTAAATAAACCCACAAGAAAAAGTAAATTACATTTAGGTCTGGAAGCCAAGGTGGCTAAGCGATGGGACCATGCCGCTCATGTATGTACTCTCATGCAAGGAAACCATTTTGAGCACTTGCTGTAAATAAACTTTGATAAACTTCAATGACTTTCATTTTAATTGGATCGTCCTCAACAAAAAAGCAATGTATCTAGGAAACGAAGCAATTGCGGATTTATGTTCAGAGGAATTTTTTTGGTTCACTTTAGTAGTATGCCTGCAAAAATGTAGAGTGCAATTCAATTGCATACAAGATGAGAAATGTTGCAAGGAGGTATGGGTGGGGGAAGGGGATATGCAACATGGGAGAGGGATTAGTCCCAACAAGTTGCATGAAGGGGGGAGAGGGGTTTGAAGGGAGGCCCGGGGAAAGACCTCCCCAAAGGGGTAACCTAACCTAACCGTAACCTAAGAGAGGAGGAGGAGATGTTCTTGCTTGCACGTTTCGTCGCATACTGAAGTCATTGACAGCCTCAACTGGCTTAGAGAGCATAATCAGCCAGTTGGCTTATAAGGCTTAGAAGGTTTTAATTGGCTTAGGAATATATATACATATATATATATATATACTCGTATATTAAAGGAGAGGAGAGAGTGCAAAAAATGTATATTTGACAGAATAATTCTGCACTATTTAATTTGTCCCACATATATATATATATACTGTATGAGAGAGAGAGGAGGTGAGGGGTCGCGCGTCTTAAGGTACCTAAGCGCCACCACAGGCGAAAACGTGTTTTTGGTGGATATCACAATTTTCACCCTTCCTCTATCGTGTGGCTTGGGTTATAATGACCTTACGACACTAGATGTATGTTTGAAAACCTTATGAAGCGAACTACTTTTTTCAACTCTATCGCCAGCCAAAAGTTCACCCAAAATTCGGCATAATAAGAAAATCAAAAAATTTAAAAAAATATATATAAAATATAAAATATGAAAATCTATTCCAAAAACTCATCAACATCTTCATTAGCATACTTAGAACTCTAATTTAGCCAAAAATGAACGTTCTAGCTGAATTAATAACAGAGGTACTATTGCCAGAATATTGCTGAACTTTGGAGGCGATTTCTAACGAATTTTAATTTTGGCGCTTAGGTACCTTAAGACGCGGGACCCCTCAGATGTTCTCACTGGTTCATAATACAAAGAAGAGTTGCCCCAGTCAGAAGAAAGTGCAAGAATTTAGAGCCAGCTTGCTTAGAAGGCCTTATCTGCCAGTTGATTTAGAAAGCTTAATCCGCCAGTTGAATTAGAAGGCAACATATATGTATATATTAAAGGAGAGAGTGACAGATAGCGCTATTTATTTAATTTGTCCCTTGTGTGTATACGGTGTATATATATACACACATATATATATATATGGAGAGATGTTCTCACTGCCATGGCTCAAAGCATAATGAAATTCTTGACAGCCGCAGTTGGATTAAAAGTCGTAATTGGCTACGTAGTATATACATATATATATATTAATGTATATATTAATGTAGAGCCAGCCAGTTGGCTTGCTTAGACGGCAGTACATATATATATATATATATATATATATATATATATATATATATATATGTATAGAAACGAGACGTAAGTATAGAGGAGTGTTCTGCACACGAAGAAGAGAAATAACAAACAAATGAAAAATAAGGCACCCGCCCGGGAATCGAACCCAGGATCTTCCAATTGCCGGTCAGACGTGCTAACCACTACACCACGGAGCCACGATAGTCAGAAGTTGTAATTCTCCTACATAGGGCAGAAACCAATGCCTTGAGAGGGCACCCTCGCAAATCGTGAATATGTACATTTAACTGCAATGACCGCGCGGTATATTAACGTATAGAAACGACGTAAGTATAGAGGAGTGTTCTGCACACGAGGAAGAGAAATAACGAACAAATGAAAAATAAGGCACCCGCCCGGGCATCGAACCCAGGATCTTCCAATTGCCGGTCAGACGTGCTAACCACTACACCACGGAGCCACGATAGTCAGAAGTTGTAATTCTCCTACATAGGACAGAAACCAATGCCTTGAGAGGGCACCCTCGCAAATCGTGAATATGTACATTTAACTGCAATGACCGCGCAGTATATTAACGTATAGAAACGACGTAAGTATAGAGGAGTGTTCTGCACACGAGGAAGAGAAATAACAAACAAATGAAAAATAAGGCACCCGCACGGGAATCGAACCCAGGATCTTCCAATTGCCGGTCAGACGTGCTAACCACTACACCACGGAGCCACGATAGTCAGAAGTTGTAATTCTCCTACATAGGGCAGAAACCAATGCCTTGAGAGGGCACCCTCGCAAATCGTGAATATGTACATTTAACTGGAATGACCGCGCGGTATATTAACGTATAGAAACGACGTAAGTATAGAGGAGTGTTCTGCACACGAGGAAGAGAAATAACAAACAAATGAAAAATAAGGGACCCGCCCGGGAATCGAACCCAGGATCTTCCAATTGCCGGTCAGACGTGCTAACCACTACACCACGGAGCCACGATAGTCAGAAGTTGTAATTCTCCTACATAGGGCAGAAACAAATGCCTTGAGAGGGCACTCTCGCAAATCGTGAATATGTACATTTAACTGCAATGACCGCGCAGTATATTAACGTATAGAAACGACGTAAGTATAGAGGAGTGTTCTGCACACGAGGAAGAGAAATAACAAACAAATGAAAAATAAGGCACCCGCCCTGGAATCGAACCCAGGATCTTCCAATCCTCCCGGGCGGGTGCCTTATTTTTCATTTGTTTGTTATTTCTCTTCCTCGTGTGCAGAACACTCCTCTATACTTACGTCGTTTCTATACGTTAATATACTGCGCGGTCATTGCAGTTAAATGTACATATTCACGATTTGCGAGGGTGCCCTCTCAAGGCATTGGTTTCTGCCCTATGTAGGAGAATTACAACTTCTGACTATCGTGGCTCCGTGGTGTAGTGGTTAGCACGTCTGACCGGCAATTGGAAGATCCTGGGTTCGATTCCCGGGCGGGTGCCTTATTTTTCATTTGTTTGTTATTTCTCTTCCTCGTGTGCAGAACACTCCTATATACTTACGTCGTTTCTATACGTTAATATACTGCGCGGTCATTGCAGTTAAATGTGTATATATATATATATATACATACATATATATATATATATATATATTTAACTGAATTAAAGCACACATGCATGAAAAATAATAGTATATATATATATACATATATATATTTATATATACACCCATCAACGCACTTGTTTCATTAAATCAAATACTATCTTTTATTGAATAATATAATACAACTCCATCATTCTGTTTATTTAGTCGGAAAACGAATTATTTAACATGGAAATAAAAATAATTATTTAACATACATATATGCAGCTCGGGAAATATATAGGAAATAAATATACAATCAAAAATAATAATAGTACAGAAAAAATCTATGTACACGCATCAAAAAATACACCCACATATATATATATATATAATATATATATATATGAAAATTATTTCACGAAAGTAACACGTGAAAAATATTTATGATGAATAAAACCACGAAGGAAAGGAAACACAGATGGTGCTCAAGCGCTTTCGTCTAATGACATCCTCAGGAACACTGAAGTACATAAAGAATTACAGCCTATATATAGGTTACAGAAAGAGAAAAAAAAATATGTATATATATATATATATATATACAATAAACGGACAAACTAAATTAAAGGATTGTGGAAGGGGGCACACAAATTTATAAGGAAAAACTATCGATTTTTAGCACAAGATTAAGATTTGTTTCCAAACAATGTTATAGATAAAAAAAATAAAAAATAAAATAAAATAAAATAAAATAAAATAAAATAAAAATAAAATATATACAGTGCCCGCGAAAAGTATCCGATCACTCAAGAAAATACAATATTTTCCCTTGATATTCAGAGACACGTAATTCACTTTCTATTTGTTCTAGCGACATCTGGTAACTTTGAGGTTGCTCGCTGATATGAGAGCTATCCAACGCATTCTCAAATTAGTGTTCTGGTAGCCTTCGTTGCGGGTGGCTGTGTCTCAAATTTGTCAGATTTCACTGTTTGTGTAAATTTCTTGATATTTTTTTTTTTTTTACAGAAAGTGGTGTAAATAAAATTTATATATAATGTGTGCTAAAAAACAACTTAAGAGTGATTGTCGAGGTGCTATTGTTGCTTTGCATGCATGTGGGAAATCACAGAGACAGATAGCTAAGGAATTAAACATATCCCAAAGTACCGTTAATTTATGGGTTTCACGGGCTGAGAACAATGGTGGCCTAACCACGCCAGTCCCTAAAAAACGATCTGGCAGACCGAGAAAAACAAATTCGCAAACAGACAAACTTATGAAACGTTTAGTATTGAAAACCCAACAATAACTGCGAAAGAAATAAAATTTAATATGAATAATTTGTTATCTGGTGTTTCTGAACGAACTATCCAGGAGCGGCTCCAAAAAGAACTCGGATTACCATCTCGCCATGCTGCTAAGAAACCGTTCATTAATGAAAAAATGCGTAAAAAACGTGTCGCATTTTGTAAAAAATACATTCATTGGACTGTTGATGACTGGAAGAAGGTTTTATTTAGCGATGAGTCGACATTTTTGACATTCAGAAGTTGTCCAAAAAAGGTTCACCGGCCTATTGGCTCAAATAGGATGGACCCTAAATACACCCTAAAGACAATGAAACACCCTCCAAGTGTGATGGTTTGGGGTTGTTTCGGTTACTATGGGCGTGGAAACTTATATTTTCTTCCGAAGAACACAACTATGAATGGTGCACGGTATTTAGAAATGCTACAGGATAAACTTCAAATGGCAATGGCAATCCAAAGGACAAAAACATACATGCATGATGGTGCACCATGTCACAGGGCCAAAATAGTGACAAAATGGATTACTGACAATAAATTTGATATTTTGGATTGGCCTGGTAATAGTCCAGATCTCAATCCGATAGAAAATCTGTGGCTAATAATAAAAAAATAAGGTTGAATGCCACGACACTGGCTCAGTCGAAAAATTACAAGAGGCCATCAAAAAGGTATGGTGCAAGGAAATATCAGTGGAAATTTGTCAAAACTTGATTAAATCCATGCCAAACGTCTAGAACAAGTCATCCAAACCAAAGGACAGATGACAAAATACTAATATAAGGTTAGTATACATTTAAACATTGTTTTTTATGTAAAAAATACAAATTTTAAGGGTGATCGGATACTTTTCGCGGGCACTGTATATACACAAATTTATACTGGAAATCTGCCCAAGTTTTAGCACTCTGCTCTTTTTGTATATAAAAATTGAACAATTATCGATTTTTAGCACAAGATTAAAAGATTTGTTTCCAAACAATGTTATAGATAAAAAAATATATATATATACAAATTTGTACTGGAAATCTGCCCGGGTTTTTAGCACCCTGCCCTATTTTTTTGTATATAAAAATTGAAAAATAAAAGTTATTAGGGTGGCATACAAATTTTACCAAAGATTTAGCGTTCTACCTTTCTTATCTAAATCTGTTCTGAAGGAATTCAAAACAACAGGATCGAGTTGAAAAAGACCTTTGCTTATGTTCAAGTTATTTGTTAGTTGGATAATGGCAGACTCAAGAATATTTCTATTAACAATGTTGCTAGAGTGGAATAAAACTGAAGCATTATTCCAATCAATACAGTGGGACAACTCCGACAAATGGACAAAAAGGGCACTGGACAACTGTCCTGTTCTAACGGAATATTGATGCTGTTTTATACGTGTGTGCAAATCCTTTCCCGTCTGACCTATGTAAAAGGAATCACATTGTTTACAACCAATTTTATAGATAATGCCTGAATTATTGGTAGGGCTATTTTTTACTATGATATTTTTCACAATATTGTTATATGAAAATACTACATTAATATCCAAAAATTTAAATACATTAGCAATGCCTAAAAAGCCCGGGAAAAATGGAAGTACTAAAATATTTTTTGACAAAGTACGAGTGTTATTATTGACGCGATTGAAAGTTCGTTTTCCCTTGTTGAGACAAGATTCCATAAACGCAGATGGATAACACAGATCACTTCCAATACCGTTGATTTTTTCTAATTCGGCATCGATGTATTCCGGACTGGCGATCCTAAGGGCGCGGAGAAACATTGAAGAAAAAATGGCCTTCTTAGTGGGGGTGTCATGTCCCAAGTAAAAGTGTACGTAGGACAAATTGTTTTTTTTTTTCCGATAGATACTAAACTTAAAACCTGGGCTTTCCCTATGTACACGCACATCCAAAAATGGGATTGAATTGTCTTGTTCCACTTCTAAAGTAAACTTAATAGAGGGGACTTGATCATTTAACTGAAGGAGGAAGTTATCCAGGTCACGATTCATGGGCCAGATACACAAAATCGTCGACGTACCGCAACCAAGGGATGCCAACCCCCAGGATTCTCGGAATGTAAGTAATTTCGAAAAACTCCATATAAATATTGGAGAGGAGGGGCGACAAGGGGTTGTCCATGGCCATCCCAAAAACTTGTTGATAATACTCGTTATTGAAAGTGAATTTACAGTCTTTGATGCAAAGCTTAATAAGTTCCAAACAATGTGTGAAGGTAGTGGCAGGTCATACTTATGTAATTCTTGGGAGAGAAAGTCAAGCATATCGTCAATCGGCACTTTTGTAAACAATGAACAAACGTCAAAACTGATCAATCTATCGTTAGTTTCAGTACGTGCATTATTCAATTTTTCAGTAAGATCCATGGAATTTTTTACATGTGAATCAGAGATAGTTCCAAGAATGGGGGACAAGACTTTGACAAGCCATTTGGAGAGTTTATAAGTAATAGAGCCCACCGAGCTAATAATAGAGCGCATAGGGTTGCCAGGTTTGTGGGTTTTAATGAAACCGTAAAGGTAGGGCAGAGAAGGTGAAGTGGACATGAAAAGCGGAATTAAGTCCTTATGATCTTTGAGAATGCGTTTCAAGCCGCTATTAAATGATTTGATGACCTCATCCTGCGGGTTCTTCCTAAGTTTGCTGTATGTGGCGGGGTCCTGGAGAAGCTCGTTCATCTTTCTGATGCAGTCCACTTTGTCCATAATAACTATGGTGTTAGCCTTGTCTGCTTTAGTAATATGGAGCTCCCCATCTTTTTTCAATTGTGAGAGGCTATTGCGAAAACGTTTAGGAAAGTTATCTTCGTAATTACTATTAGTGCGGGGAATAGTAATTACGAAGATAGTAGTGCCCGATTTCTGTTTTTTGCAATTGCAATTGTGCGTCGATCACGAGGGAGGGCACTTTGAAAATTGCAAGTAGAACAGCTTGGTACAGTTCTGTAATAATTTTCTCCCGAATAAATGGTTAGATAAACATGTCATTCATTTATTTCTACCTTCTTGTACACTGTAATACAAATGGCAAACAAACAATCAACTGACAGAAATCGGGCGCTACTTTTGACTCACCCTGTATATATATATTTTTTTTTTTCTCTTTCTGTAACCTATATATAGGCTGTAATTCTTTATGTACTTCAGTGTTCCTGAGGATGTCATTAGACGAAAGCGCTTGAGCACCATCTGTGTTTCCTTTCCTTCGTGGTTTTATTCATCATATATATATATATATATATATATATATACATATATAAATATATATATAAATATATATATATATATATATATATATATATATATATATATATATATATATAATATATATATATATATATATATATATATATATATATATATATAACCATAAAAGACAATTGTACAGAGAAATGAAATCTATATACACGTTTAATATATACACATGCATCAAAAATAATATAGTGCACAATAAATCTATATACACGTTCAATATATGTGTACGCATCAAAAAATACACACGTATATAAACTTAAAAAAATAGTAGTGCAGAAGAATTCTAAATACAATACCTGAATAATATATATATATATATATACACATCAAAAAAATACGCGCTTTAAGTTCTACTGCGCTTAAATAAAATACTAAACTCACATGTAATCGAATCCACAGGTACATCCTCATTGTTTTGTACTACACAATAAATACTATTTAACATTAATTCACCACTCAAAATATATGGATATCTATACTCAGTATAGAGGGCTTTCAGTTCGTTTAACATTATTTTGGTGCCCAGTTTACAATTGGGCGGCAAGTTATCACTCTCTTTAAACACGGTTAGAATACATTCAAAAGCACGCACAAAGATGGCAACGTTTGCCATAACATCCTTATTAAATTCAAGTTTATAAACACTCCTTTCCAAACGCCGAAAACTACTCGTTATATAAAGAAACAGTTCTTCAAGGTGAACAGTGAAGGTGAGTCAGCCCTGTACCGATCAAGTCCTTTGTACCAAAGTTCGTGATATTTCGAGGAGTCTATACCTTTTAAATACGCACCCAACTCTAAACCATTCTCAACTTGCTGCTCTCTACACTCGGTAAAACCGCCGAGCAGAGCGGTGTATGCGTATTCAAGAACCGTGTCAAAATAAAGCATATCGGCAACACGCGTGTCTAATATAGGTTTTATCTTGCGGAAGCCGACGACTTCAAAAATTCTGTCGAGAATGAAACGGTTTCGCGTGGGGGTAAGGGCGTTTTTGTCAGGTGCATTCTTACACATCAATCATATATCAATGCATGGCTGGTTTCAGTTTATAAACAACGTAAAAATAATGGCGTATGAGGGTGCATCACTTATCTGCTCTCTTTTTGTACCCACACCTGCAGGTATTTTGTAAAGGTCCTCTCCCAACTCCTCAATCGTCACGAGGATTCTGTTCATCTCCTCAACACTTAAATAAATAACATTCCGTTTACCAGAGCTTGACTGTCTACACTTCGTTTCAAGTACGTAATTAATAGCGCCGGTATTACGCCTGAACACACGCAGTGACTTCGACACGGACACATCGTATACGGCATTGAGGATACTACTCAACGGAAGCTCCATTTTTTATTAGTTTTCTATTGTGAGGAGAGCACGTCCAGTCGGGTCAAGCTCTGAGGTGAATATGATCAGCTGGTGCGCGGTTTGGCTCGGCCGAAGTTGTGAGGGAATGAGTCACACGGTCGCGTCATACCAAACGTTATTGATTCATTTACAGGGTTGTTCCGACATGAACGAACCGAATCATAGGAATATTTTTTACCCATTATGCCGGGAAATTGTTTAGAGAATTTTTCCATTTGCGATGTACATGAAGTAACACCGGCTTTAATGTCTTATCACTCCCACTCCCCGGAACGCGTACCATACATCTTTGTTCATTTTCTCGAAATGCACACATTTTATTAACACTCCGGAGCTCTATTTAAGAGAAACATGTGGCCATAGTTATCCTTTTTGCTTAACAAGCTATATTCATCCCTAAACTCTATTAAAAACTCGCACAAGCCTTTAGCCACAACCTCACTGCGAACCTCATCGTCGGCGGGGGATCTTCCATAGAGGTCCCTTGTGACAGCGCACTCAGGACGTGGACATCCATGCCACCAGCAACCGTTAAAGGAGTACACACATTTGAGGGGTCCGGCGTGTTAAGGTACCTAAGCGTCAAAATTAAAATTCGTCAGAAATCGCCTCCAAAGTTCTGCAATATTCTGGCAATTCTGGCAATAGTACCTCTGTTATTAATTCAGCTAGAACGTTCATTTTTTGGCTAAATTAGAGTTCTAAGTATGCTAGTATGCTAATGAAGATGTTGATGAGTTTTTGGAATAAATTTTCATATTTTAAATTATATATATATATATATATATATTTCTTAATTTTTTGATTTTCTTATTATGCCGAACTTTGGGTGAACTTTTGGTTGGCGATAGAGGTGAAAAAGTAGTTAGCTTCATAAGGTTTTCAACCATACTTCTAATGTCGTAAGGTCATTATAACCCAAACCACGCGATAGAAGAAGGGTGAAAATAGTGATATCCATCAAAAACACGTTTTCGCCTGTGGTGGCGCTACCTTAAGACGCGCGACCCCTCAATTTTCTTGCCAGTGGTTGGGTCCTCACTTAAGCCGTCCACCCAAAAAACACGGCCATTGATCTTAATAGCAACTTCCCCCGTGTTGCAATCGTATTTTATATATGCACCTGTCTGCTGTTGTATATGTGTGAGCAAGTAAATAACTTATACCCATAACTGCGAGGGGTCTTTTGAGGAATGAAGGCTAACGTGTCTTTAGGCATGAAGTTTTACTTGAACACAGTAAAATATAATGAGGCGATCGTTGTTGCAACTTGTAGTGGATCACAGTTGAAACGGGTTATGTACATATTTCTAAGGCTTAAAAGCATACGTTAAGTACACGTACGTCATTCACATAATAACATTCACACTCATACGCTATATTGTAAGGGTTATCATCATTAAAGCTGCTCTAGTAGTGGTTAAAATTTTCGCGCTCACTAACACTCATACATTCATCGTTAAAGTAATGTTTGGAAGTGGGTGGACCGACATAATTTAAACTGTTTTGAGTAAGGAATGTGTAGGGACAGTACCCTTTTGAGACTTCGGTGCCTACGCCCATCACCTTGGGTAGCCAGGCCAATTTCCAAGGTGTGAACTGCAGGGTGTCTTTAAACTGTACATTTCTCCTTATCTGCAGCTGTATAAGTTTGTTCCCTCTTTTCAGGGGATCACTCGTGAATATCTCTCATGACTTGTGCTCAAGCAGCTCTTTATAAAGAAACTGAGTGTAAAATTTTGCTGCGTTATGTACAAGAATATACACAGTCATTTTTTTGAACTGATCCGCCAGCTTGACAATATAGTTCACAAAGAGTTTCACGGGGAAATCTCCTGCAGACATTAAAAATGTTTGTCCGCTTACCACATTTGAGGCATTCATCACACTCAATGTTCATGCACTTGTCACAAATAGTCTGACTTTCGATTAAAAGCGGAATAACCTCTTTTGTTTCACGTTTATGTAAGTTTCTATGTCATAATACACGGTTATACAGGGTTTATTTTTAGGATATAACATACATGCTTTAAACCGTCTGCCTTGTTTTTCATGAAATGTAGAACAGTGAATTTCATCGCATTTGTGATGAAACTTTCCCCAACTGTCCATTGTATGAAACATTCCACACTCACAAATCCTCATTTTCCTGCAGGTGCCATTCGATTTATGGTGAGCAAAACAGACGTTATTGAAAAACGTGCGATTACATACTGTATATTACAGTCGCGCTTCTCAGTTTCAACTTCCAGACTTTCACACCATTTGACACTTCTTACAATGCTTCAACAGATCATTCGTAAACTCGAGACAGCCCTTACACAAATCGTGATGTCTTCCATATTTTCGGCTTTTATCATAACTAGTGTAAAGAGCCCTTATATTACGGATGGGTAGATACGTTGCCAAAGACAAGTCTAAAATAAGTAAGGGCTTTGTATGTTCTCTCAAGCCGCTTTTAAAAACATACACAGTCCTACGGTTATCATCCAATCCAAACACAACTATACGTACACCCATTACCTGGTCTGCCCTTCGAAGCTCTTCAGGTCCCATATTACAGGCAAATTGAAGTCTTTGGCTGCAGCCAGTTTACGTCCACGCTTCACTACTGTAGGCATCCAGATTTTTTGGGCAGCTGTATTTATCACAGTAAACATATGAGCCAAGACTAATGATATAAAACCACAACCACGCTCGAAAGCAGTGTCTTTTGTATATCTGATAACTGTTAAAGTTAAGTGTATAAGGCGATGCGTTGTGCGCTACAGGTCGATAGACATGGTCTCTATCAATCGTAAAATTATCCAAATTAATCTCGGAGCCGCTTTGATCGGCCTGCATTATACTCCCCAAAATATTCTCTTCATCTACGTCTGTAGACGTAGGGCCAGACGCCTATACGGTATTACTACCCCAAAATCGTCTCTATCGGTATAAGCTGACCTGAACCCGAGTGCTAGACGCGTCCTGACTTCACGCCCCTCACTACTCTGAAGGGCATACTCCACAATACGTTCAACCATGCGCCGCAGTCGCAGTCCGTGCTCAAAGCCGTTAGTATACATGACTCGGGGGTCGACCCTGACTAAGTACCGGTTTCTAGTCAGGATGGGGCAGTAGTGACGTTGCGTAACACCTGGAATGCTATACCACTGCCTACAGGTTACTGTGTTGCTGCTGAGGTGGCAGGCACGGCCGGTATTGAATGGGGGTAATTGGGTACAGTTTTATTTGTAGATGGTGCTACTGAAAGAATCGTGTCGTAAGACGTGGAGGGTTGCGATTCTATTACTGGGGTTCCAACGTTTGACGACTTTACTCGCTTTGATGTGGAAGATGTTTCACCGTCATGCACCCGCTTTCTTCTCGAATTAACGATGGGGGGTGCTGCGTTTGTCAGTGCTGATGGCTCGCTGGTGGAGTCTGTAACCTGAACTACACTTTCGTCGCCAGCAATATCTATGATGGGGACATGTTGCTGGTGCTGTACCTCTTCATTCACGGCTCTAGGGAGGAAGAAAAACAAGAATATAAGGAACAACACTTAAAACTTTGTAAAGGCTCCACTTAGGAGTGTGTCGTGTTAGAGATGGATTCTGTAGATAAATTCAGGTTCACAAGTCCTTCTACATGCATTATTTTCGGACCTACAGGCTGTGGGAAAAACGTGTTTACGCTTAAAATCATTAAAGATAAGACGATCTGTTCTAAAATTTTGCACACAAAGTCATATGGTGCTATTCTACATACCAAGACGTATTCAACTAGTAGCAAAATGACATTTTGTTCCACAAAGGCATTTATGATGTTAGTTCTATAAAGGGTGATGAACACACTGTTATTGTAATTGACGATCTCATGTTATAAATGGACAAAACGTTTGCCGAGACATTTACATTATTCTCCCACCATCTTAACATAAGCGTGTTCTACATCAATCAAAAACCTGTTTTTCAAGAATAGATATATGCGTGATGTATCGCTAAATGCGCAATATCTAATCATATTCGCACACCGCAGAGATGTAGCAAAAATTGGGGTATTAGACAGTCAAATATTCCCGAATCAGCGTAAGGAGTTTTTGGAAGTTTATAAAGAAGTTACAAGTTAACGTTACGGCTATTTGGTTTGTGACCTTCACCCGCGAAACACGTTTAGGGTGCTTCTAAGAACGAATATATTCCCAAACGAGGCTGAAACGGTGTACATCCCAGAATGACAAAGAGGTTAAAGAAATATCGTGAGTTAATAAAGATCTCCCAACGATTACCGCGCCCTCTCCAACGTCTGTTTGTTAAAAATATTGACCCATACTTTTTAAAATGTATCTGTGAAATTTGTCTTAACGTTATAAAACGCAATGTACCAGTGAAGGCCACTCAGAAGTCACGCTTACGTCGTTGCAAGAGCATAATACGTGCACTCGCTCGTAAAAAGCAAAGTGTGGGAAGGAAAAATCGAATTATTATGTAAAGAGGTGGTTCGTTCCTCCCCATCTTGTTTTCAGTTTTGCCAACTTTATTGTCTAGTATAATATAATGAAGAAAGTGATCGTGCTTCCACACGAGGTGTATGCTTCGCTGCAAAATACAAAGAACCAGGAATCAGCACTAGATCTGGGGAAAAATAGGCTTAAAAGAATGGAAAATGAATTGGTGAATCCAATAAACAGCGAGAAGCCCCATGACGAGAAAACAATTTTATATCAAGAAGCTCTACATAAATTTCTTCAAGAGCTCGAAGATTATAAGAAACCGACCTAGGTCCCCTTATTTGTCAGACATAAGATTGATGATGTTGACGGCGTAGGACCTGGGGCCGAGGCTAGAGACGAGCAGTCAAAGAACAACGGTTCGCAACACATCGAGCATATACTAAAAATAGTCTGCCTCATACATTGAGGAATAAAGGGTTAAGTCTTTACAATCTATTGAGTGAGGACCCCACTATACAATGGTCCGATACAGGCGAGGTTGTTGTTGTTGGAAGGTCAAAGGTACAGGGCTCGAACATCATTGATATCGTGCATGATTTGGTGAAAAAGTGGGATAGACCTTCACCAACAGGATGGGGGCCTATTAAAGCTAGACTACAGCAAATAAAAATCCCAAAAATGTTGATAGATAACCAGAACAGGTTAAAAGACTTGGAAACAGTGCAAGTACCACAACTCAACACACATTCACCTCCATCGGTAGCATCTCTGAAGAGGAAGAGGCCATCCTCTAAATAACAACCCCACCTGCGCGCATCTAAAGTACGTAAATGGCTAACATATTAATAAAAAGTTATTATGACATTTCTAATCCAGCATCCTACGGTGTGGTTAATAGATTTTATAGGGACATATAGGGTGGGGCACGGGAATCAAGTGTTTTTTGAATAGCTAGTAATCGGCCATTAGGAATGGGAGGGGCGTGCGGTAGGTAGCATTCCATTCCTGGGTTCATAGCATTTAACTTTAACTAACACTCACCTTTATCTTTCAGGTGCCATCATGGAGCAGTGGACGTTAGAACACCGCATGTTCGCGTATGATCATTTTGTTAGGAGTGGCGAGTCAGTGACAGCAGTTCAGCGTGCGTTTCGCCGCAGATTCAACATTCATCGAAATGACTCTGTTCCCGCTCGTGACACAATCTTACGTTGGGTTAACAATCTTCGAACAGGAGGCTCAATAATGAAAACAAAACCGAAGGGGCCGCAACGCACTGTGCGTACTCCAGAGAACGTTGAAAGGGTCAGACAAGCGATGTTGCAAAGCCCAGGCCGCTCTGCTCGGAGACATTCAGCTGCACTCGGAATCAGCAATCGTACTGTTAGACGGATTTTGCATGAAGAATTACATTTTCACCCATACAAGTTAGCGATGGTGCAGGAATTGAATGTAAACGATTGCCCCCAACGACTGAATTTTGCACAGGAAATGCTTGCACTTTATGAGCAGAATGAAAACATGATGGTGGTAATATGTGATGAAGCCCATTTCCACCTTAATGGGGCCGTCAACAATCAAAACTGTCGGTATTGGGCTGCTGAAAATCCGCGACAACTCCATAAAAAACCGCTGCATAGCCCTAAGGTTACAGTTTGGTGCGCGGTGGGAAAGTTTGGCGTCATCGGTCCCTATTTCTTCGAACAAAATGGGGTTACCGTTACCATAACATCTGGGCGTTACATTGAGATGGTGAACACCTTTTTCATCCCTGAGTTACGAAGAAGGCGTATTGCTCGTCGACATTTGTGGTTTCAGCAAGATGGGGCCACGCCACACACCGCCAGAGCGTCAATGGCTGTTCTTCGCCCCCTGTTTCCCAACCATCTCATTTCGAGATTTGGTGACATTGCATGGCCCCCTCGGTCCCCTGACTTGTCCACATGCGACTTCTTTCTATGGGGGTACCTCAAGTCACGTGTCTACGAGGACAAGCCCCGTACATTAGATGCATTGAAGGAAGCGATCCGTCAACAAATCATCCAAGTCAACAGAGACCTGCTGGGAAGAGTGGAGGCCAATTTTCGTAAACGCCTTCAACAATGCGTCGACGGCCAAGGACATCATATGCCAGATATAATTTTCGGTACATGATTATTATGACATGAAATGCTATGTTCTTACGAATGTTGTTCTAACAATATATTTTCTTTACAAAAATAAATATCATTTTCCTGATTATTCCAAAAACACTTGGTTCCCGTGCCCCACCCTATATATAATGAGGGAGTAGAGAAAAAAGATGTTGAGAGGTTTTTGCGTGAACAGGATGCTTACGTACTACATAAACCCGTGAGAAGACGGTTTAAAACTGCTAAGACTTTAGCAGCCTCGGTTGATTCTATTTGGCAAGCGGATTTAACAAATATGCAGAGATATTCAATGTATAATAACGGGTATAGATATATTTTGTTTATAATAGACGTGTTCTCTAGATACTTGTGGCGAGTCCCACTGAAGAATAAATCGCCTGAATCGGCGACTAAAGCGACCAAAGCGCTGATGTTGAAAGAAAACAGGATTCTTGGCTATTTTTGTACAGATGTGGAGAAAGAGTTTATAGGACGAGCTTTCCAGAACATGCTGGCGGAGCTAATTTAACATGTTATTACACGTCCATTTCTATACATAAGTCATTTTTAGCCGAAAGAGTTCAGCGTACCATGAAGGAAAGTATGCACCGTTATTTCACACATAAAACACATACAGATATATAGACATTCTGGAGCCTCCTACAATCGGTCACGGCATCGCACGATTGGAACTTCCTCCTAATAAGATTTTAAAGAGAGATCCCCATATAAAGCCTAGAAAAGATAACTGTAGAGCACCACCACGCTCTGGTCGTTTCAAAAATCACTGATTATGTAAGACTGTCACAAGCGGGGAATAAGTTCGCGAAAGGTTTTGATCAAGGATGAACTCAAGAGATTTTTAAAGTTAGATCTATGAGGCCTAAAAACGATGTGATGATGTATTACGTCGAAGATTTGAATGGCGAAGAAGTTGAGGAAGGCCTTTATGGAAAGGAGATGCAGAAACTGGTATTTAATTTAGGCAAAAAAGCGTTTAAAATTGAGAAAATTTTAGGCAGTAAAGTAGAGTGAAGAGGAAGATGTATCTGGTGAATTGGCTAGGGTACCCTGAAAGCTTCAACTCCTATAAAAAAGCTCAAGCAATAATGAAACTTAAATAGTACGTATACAAAGTGACGCCTAACCACTTCTACTTCACGCTGCCCTCTTCTGCCTCTTTGGACGTGCATCCTGACAACAGTATGTTCAGCTTTATAACAGAATTGCATGAACCTATCGAATTAGGGGGTGGATCATACGAGGTCGGTCTGTGCGAATTTCAGTTGACCACCAAGTTATTAAGTATTCAAAAGAAACATGCCATTTTTCTGGTTCTTAGAAGATTCGACGAGTGTGAAAAATTAAGCGTAACTTTAGATGGCAATATACGTTCAGTCTGGTTCGGCGAGACATAGTATTATAGTACAAAAGTAACACTAGCACGTGGTTGGTCATTACGACCCAGACTCGGATAATGTGAGGGCTTTAAATAAGAGTCTTGAAAGGTCATACCTCACCCCCGATTTACTTTTTGAAGTCGTAAACGTAGACACAACGGCTCATATTTTGATGCTAAAATCAACGGCTAGTAGAAATATTAAAGACAATTAACTATTCGAAATTATACCTGAGGACAGATACGGCGGGGCCTTCCAAAGAGAAACTTTTCACGAGTCACAGCATGATTGTTCAGCTTATTGTACCAACTAAATTGACCGAAATTAGCCTCTGGACCCCCTCCCCTGAACATGTGTTATGTTTACAGTGATAGCATGAACCACCAGTTTCTTGGGGATACCCAGGCGCGTTTCTTAAGCATTATGGACATCCTCGATCATAGAGGTAAGAGTTTAAGCATCACATATGATAAGCCTCATAATGTC
This sequence comes from Bathynomus jamesi, assembly GCA_023014485.1. Classification (NCBI taxonomy): domain Eukaryota; kingdom Metazoa; phylum Arthropoda; class Malacostraca; order Isopoda; family Cirolanidae; genus Bathynomus; species Bathynomus jamesi. The sequence goes on along the minus strand of JAJOZX010000023.1, from coordinate 1,904,950 downwards.
AAAGTTTCACCGAACCTACTAACCAGTATCTCAATATATATAAGAACGATTGAGGGGAAAAAGTTTCCATTCGGCTACGGGAGCTTATTGGTGAAGCTCCAGTTCCGGAGTGGTGCGACAGAATGACACAGAGGCTATTTACCGTTTATCGAGGGGTGAGGTACCAACGTGGAAGTGGGGTTGGATCAATATTTTCGGCTATACTACGGACAGCATTGCTCTTACTGAAAAGTGGAGCCAGATATCTAGGAAAGAAGGCCTTACAATAAGGACTTAACACATTAAAAGATATAATGTCAGGCAGCAAACCTAGAGAAGCTTTCAGAAAACACTTACGACGTACACGAGATGAAATCATCGAAAATGCGAAGAGAAAAATGCGCGGCAGAGGTTATAGAAGAAGGAAAAAAGAAAAAGGTTGCTATAAGAGGAAGAAAGCGTCCTGTAGGACGAGGAAAAAGAGGAAAGCTAAGCAGACAAAACGTGATGTAAAGCGGGGAAGGACTTAAAAAAAGAGAAATGTTCTAAGCGTATGAAACCGGTCGTGGACTTACTTTTTAAAAACTAATATAAGGTAAATCTGTTACAGAGGCTTCTCATAGCTGTTTGTACAACTGAAGTGGAAGGATGCATTAAAGGGTGCCATGACTCATTTTATTCACCCTCACAGTTCGGAATGCTGCAAACCCGAGTTAAATCTCTTTGATGTGCCTCCGACGCAAACAAGTATTATGGAGACCGAATTCGTCACAATTCACCCTCTCAACGCTATTCGATCAACGGTGGCTCCTATAGAGTTCGTGATTTCTTCGTCAGGTAGTCATTTGTTCGACCCTTCCAACGTATATCTTTACACTAGACTAAGAATTGCTCATTCGAATGGTACAGCTTGTGAAGAGGGTTACGCAGTATACCCCTAAAACAACTTCCTACACGCACCAATAAGTCAGTGTGGTGTGTACCTAAATCAAACTAACGTTTCACCTGGAGCTAGCCATCACCATTATAGAGCCCATTTAGAAACTGTTTTGAACTTTACGAGAGATGCAAAAGAGACACATTTGGCAGCTCAGGTTATTATGCCCCCCAACTGATGGGCAGTGTGAAAAATAAATTTAAAAATTCTACAAAGAAAATATACGGTTGCTTTTGAACGGTGTTGAAATGAGGATTAAAATTACGCGTACAGTCCCCGAGATATGTTTAAATCTAGACGAGGGTTGCGACCAATCTGCCAAACCTTTTGTTGTACACATTTTAGATACGTATTTTAGAGTTCGTCGCGTGAAGCTATCTGCTACGAGGCAGATGGAAATTGAAAAGCGCGTGTTGAAAGATACAGCTAAATAACCGATGAGACGCGTGATTTTAAAAACGTATACTGTCTTGGTGGGTGTAACCACCAAACAGCTACAAAATATGGCCTTGGGTATTCTCTCACAGCGTGTTCTTATTGGCTTGCTCGACCACAAATCCATGGTCGGCGACTATAAGAAATCCGCTTTCAAATTCCAAAGTTTCGGCTTCAAGAGCATAAATTTACATATTAACCGTGAATTTGTTGATGGTGGTTTGGAGGAGAGATACTCTACAGGGGCAGTTTTCTTTATGTTCACGTGCGTAGCATAATCTATCCCGCGATAATAATGGGTTTGAGGTTTTTACCTCGGGTGTCACTGTACACGAGTTTATAAATGGAAACACATTGTACGCATTTGATTTATCTACTGACCAGTGTGCGAGCGTGAACACGCATCTAAATCCCCAGACGCATGGCAGTCTCGATGTAAGCTTTGAATGTGGTGAAGCCTTAGCCACCTCTATAAGTGTACTGTTTTACTTGGAAAGTCAGAGCGTCATCGAGATTGATCGCTTCAGAACTGTAGTGTATCTGGCGATTTTTAAAAATAATGGATGAAATGAAGATACGCACAGCTATGAAGCAAGATTGTTTCACACGAAACATATTCAACGAGACTAATGCAAAAAATTAAAAATGAAAACATCCGATTACGAACAAAAATGCTACATTTATAGTAAACACAGACTCCATTGGTAGCCCGGGTACTCACTGGTTTGCGATATTTGTTAGAAATAGAGAATGTGTCTATTGTTATGACTCTTTAGCACTGCAATTGTGGCTCGACCCCGTAATTATGGATTTTATAAAAAAAATACGTGTACAGAGGGTTGTATGGAACCCACAAAGGTATCAGTCGCTTTTCTCAAATATGTTTGGGCACCATTGCCTCTACTTTATTTCATTTCTGGCTTGTGAGAACAGCTATTCAGAATTCTTAAAAAAGCTAGATTTTGTGATTATGAGGGTAATGATAAAGTCATGTTTAGTGAGGTAGTCCGCAGATTCGCCTTTTTAAATGAAACGCGTATTTATTAATGAGAACATGTATATATACTACGTACCGATGCAATCACCAGATATTACGTAAAAATGTGTTGTTACATGAATTATCTGTTAATTTTACGATTAGTTAATAAAATGTTGAATGGTTTTAATAAAATGTTGAAAATATTTGATTTATTCTTATCCCAACCCATACACACGTAGAAGAAAGAAGAATAAAAAAAACTTACATCATTTCTCCGACAATCTCGCATTCAGGCTGATCGTCCCTAAAATAAAAAGCTATTATACAGTCGGAATTATACATTTGGAGCGTCCCTAAGAATAAAAATATATACGTTTAATTGGAAATGTTATTATTGGAGTTTTAAGGATATTTAGTTCTCTGTAGTAGAGTTTCTTTATTTACAGCCGCATTTTCCGTCTTTCAGCAAAAAATGTAAAGAATAGGGAGAATTTAAAAATAAAACGAATTCTTACGCTGTAAGATCGATGGGTTGAGGTTCCACCGCTGATTCGTACGCCAATACATACACACCGAAGAAGGTCAGAGCTAAAATGATGAAAATGTGATAAATATCTTACAGACAACTTTGCATTTCATAAAACTATATATATATATTACGTGAAGAGGTGGCGCATACGCTAAATGAAATTCATAACTGTGGACCACTCAATTTGTAAATTGCATCAGCTATATCTTTTTAGATACAGAAAAATCTTAGCATCATTAAATGTTGAAAATATTTGTTATTCAGCACACACGTACAAGAATAAAAACTTACTTCATTTCTCCTATAATTTCACATTCGGGCAACCCCGGCTGGTCGTCCCTAAAATGAAAAAATATTATACAGTCGGAGCATCCCTAAGAATAAAAGTATTGTTGAAAGAGTTTAAAGGATGTTTATTATAAATGCTCTATTCATTTTAAAAGAGGTTTTATGTAAGGTGGAAGTTGCAATAGTTATTGAGGTACCCCTTAATAGACTATTCGAATTACTTATACGATGCAATCGACGGGGCTACTCTTGTAGGGCGATTCTTGTAACGCCGCGTGCTCTAAGGCCTGATTCGAGAATGTACATCCGTCGTCTACGAATCCCATGAAATGGAAGCACGCATCATCACTGTAAAATAACGTCACATTTGATTCCGCTCGTATGTAGGAGAATTACGAGTACTGACTAATCGGGGTCCTTGGTGTAGTGGTTAACACATCCGACCGGCAATTGGACGATCCCGGGTTCGATTCCTGGGAGGTGCCTCATTTTTCATTTGCTTGTTCTCCCTCCTCATCTTGTGCCGAACGCTCTTCTACACAAGCGTCGTTCTTTACATTAATTACACTGTGTGTTGTTTGCAGTTAAAATGTGTATATTTATATATATATATATATATATATATATATATATAGCGAGAATATATAGATAAAAAAGGCTACACCCACTGTATCACTACATAGAAAGAAATTGGGTGTTGTAAATTCACCTAGATATCCGTGAATGGAAGAGTCCGAGATTTCAGATAAAAATAATAATATATTAAAATTGTGCACTCACAAAAAAACACATTTCTACATAAATGGCGACACAGTAGCCATAGATTCCATATACTTCACTGAGAGCAAATAATAAATCTCTCTCATATATCTATCTATCTATCTATCTATCTATCTATATATATATATATATATATATATATATAGATAGATAGATATATGAGAGAGAGATTTATTATTTGCTCTCAGTGAAGTATATGGAATCTATGGCTACTGTGTCACCATTTATGTAGAAGTGTTTTTTTGTGAGTGCACAATTTTGTGAGTGCTCAATTTTGTGTATATATATATATATATATATACATGTGTATATTTTTTTTTGCACTCACTCCTCTCCTTTAATACATGTATATGTATGCACTCCTTCTAAACCAATTGATCCTTCTAAGCCTTCTAAGCCAACTGGCTGATTATGCTCTCTAAGCCAGCTGAGGCTGTCAAGAACTTCAGTATGGGACGAGACATGCCAGCAAGAACATCTACTCCTCCTCTCTTAGGTTGTCTTCTTAGGTTAGGGTTAGGTTAGGTTACCCCTTTGGGGGGAGGTCTTTACCCGTGCCTCCCTTCAAACCCCCTCTCCCCACTTCATGCAACTTGGGGGGACTAACCTTACACCTTGTTGCACACACACTCATACCCCTACCCACACTCTTTTGCAACATTGATCATCTTGCATGCAATTGATTTAACTCTACATTTTTGTGGGCATACTACTATTTTGACGTCCTGAATATGTATACTAATTTATGAACAATAATTTGATAATACCCTGTACAATATATATATATATATATGAACAGAAGGACCAACACAACGGCAAACATTTTCATTTATTTTTTGTACTTCAGACGTTTCGACAAATCTTTTGTCATCATCAGTGAATTAAGTCTTAAAACCTTAAAACAAAAATAAAAAGTGAAAATTACATCAATACAATATTAAAACCATTAAAATTAAAACCTTAAAACAAAATGAAAATTGCATCAATACAAAATTAAAATCATTAAAATTTCATCACTACAAA